>OY987330.1:110575813-110918321 GCA_963920685.1 Polydrusus tereticollis | reverse complement strand
TGGTTCCTCTGATGCAGTATATTACAATGATCCTTGCCAATTCTGTGCTAAAAACAGCGGCATTGGGTTCTCTGTCTTTTAACATGGTTCTTATCAATAAGGGGTCAAATCCTTGATATGCTATTGAATCAATGAATTCTTGACCCAATGAAACAATTGCATCATTTAAGTGATCTTCATCATTATTGCGGGATGATGCCATCTTTGCAGAATTACTTGAGCTTAGGAGAGATGATCTAAATTTGATCGGTGATCTTTTTAACTTTGATGATTTCACAAATGCTTGTGCTTCCGGTGATAGTGGATCTTCTGCAAAGCTAGAGTCTGAGTCTGAATCAGATACACTAAATGGTTTTTTACTTCTAAATTTATCAGTATCTTTTGGCATGAGACTGGGTAAATTAATGCTCTAAACTTGGAATGAATTTCATATGAATTTAAGATAACAACTAAACACAACCACGACAGACTTTAGAAAGAATAGAGAGATTTATGTAATTCAATTAATTATTTAAATTTTTCAAAATTTTTACAGTCGTCAATGTGTTGCCCCTAACCTCCCTATAAAGTTGGCGAAAAATCGACTGAACTCCGCAAATACTGTTTTTTCTCTGTCGATTATGCACGCAGAATTTGTCGTTCGATGAATTCTAATTAGTTGTTCCAATTTTATTTTTGTCGTTTACTTAGAAATAGTTTTTTAGCAATAAACAAAAGATTTTCCCTATAAAGTTGGCGAAAAATCGACTGAACTCCGCAAATACTGTTTTTTCTCTGTCGATTATGCACGCAGAATTTGTCGTTCGATGAATTCTAATTAGTTGTTCCAATTTTATTTTTGTCGTTTACTTAGAAATAGTTTTTTAGCAATAAACAAAAGATTTTCCCTATAAAGTTGGCGAAAAATCGACTGAACTCCGCAAATACTGTTTTTTCTCTGTCGATTATGCACGCAGAATTTGTCGTTCGATGAATTCTAATTAGTTGTTCCAATTTTATTTTTGTCGTTTACTTAGAAATAGTTTTTTAGCAATAAACAAAAGATTTTCCCTATAAAGTTGGCGAAAAATCGACTGAACTCCGCAAATACTGTTTTTTCTCTGTCGATTATGCACGCAGAATTTGTCGTTCGTTCGATGAATTCTAATTAGTTGTTCCAATTTTATTTTTGTCGTTTACTTAGAAATAGTTTTTTAGCAATAAACAAAAGATTTTTTTTTTTTTTTTTTTTTTTTTTTTTCACAATGACCGACTGTAAAATTCAAAACAATGATTCCAAAATGAACAAAGAGAACAACACACAGTTCAGAAATCATTGAGATGAACTTCACAATCGGTTAACTTTATTTATCATAGTTCCAAATAATTATACAAAAAATCAACTACTTAACTAAAGTAACATTAGCTTACTTCTAAGAAAGATTTGTCCTAATTATAAACTAAAATTAAAAATAACTATAACAAATATTGAACAAAATGACTAACAGAAAACAGTTACTTTGTAGTACATAAGTTTTTTCATTTCCTGCTTTTCTTAGTAGAACCGCTGGCCTCTTCATCATCATCTGCCATTCTTTTTGATTGCTGCCTTCTAGCGATGGAAACAGATATCTCTCTTACCACACCTACACCAACATTGACTCCCATATCATCATTGTAAGTGATCAAATCAAATTCCTTACAAAGATTTACTCTGATGGCTTCATCAATAAGATTGCTATTATGTGCAGCCATTTGGTATAATTCTATATCCTCCAGCCTAGTCAATTTGCCAGGATTTATCATTGTGTCAAAAACAATCAAATAATCAAGGTGAAGTGTCAATAAGGCTTTGGTAATATTTCCTTCCTTTCTTGGGATGATTGCAGCAGCACATGGGGTCCTCAACACTGAAGGAACATCGTCTTTTAAATCAGGGATATTTTTTGGAGTGGTTGAGTGAAAGAACCGACAAACTTGCTCTGGGTACGATGCTGCAATTCTTGCCATAGTGATGGTTTTTCTAGTGGGTTTCTGTCCTGGATCTGCAATTTTGTATTTGCTTTTAAGAGTTTTGATTAAAGCACCAGTTGATTCCTGTGATTTTTCAATCATCTTGGTCAGATTGGTTCCTCTGATGCAGTATATTACAATGATCCTTGCCAATTCTGTGCTAAAAACAGCGGCATTGGGTTCTCTGTCTTTTAACATGGTTCTTATCAATAAGGGGTCAAATCCTTGATATGCTATTGAATCAATGAATTCTTGACCCAATGAAACAATTGCATCATTTAAGTGATCTTCATCATTATTGCGGGATGATGCCATCTTTGCAGAATTACTTGAGCTTAGGAGAGATGATCTAAATTTGATCGGTGATCTTTTTAACTTTGATGATTTCACAAATGCTTGTGCTTCCGGTGATAGTGGATCTTCTGCAAAGCTAGAGTCTGAGTCTGAATCAGATACACTAAATGGTTTTTTACTTCTAAATTTATCAGTATCTTTTGGCATGAGACTGGGTAAATTAATGCTCTAAACTTGGAATGAATTTCATATGAATTTAAGATAACAACTAAACACAACCACGACAGACTTTAGAAAGAATAGAGAGATTTATGTAATTCAATTAATTATTTAAATTTTTCAAAATTTTTACAGTCGTCAATGTGTTGCCCCTAACCTCCCTATAAAGTTGGCGAAAAATCGACTGAACTCCGCAAATACTGTTTTTTCTCTGTCGATTATGCACGCAGAATTTGTCGTTCGATGAATTCTAATTAGTTGTTCCAATTTTATTTTTGTCGTTTACTTAGAAATAGTTTTTTAGCAATAAACAAAAGATTTTCCCTATAAAGTTGGCGAAAAATCGACTGAACTCCGCAAATACTGTTTTTTCTCTGTCGATTATGCACGCAGAATTTGTCGTTCGATGAATTCTAATTAGTTGTTCCAATTTTATTTTTGTCGTTTACTTAGAAATAGTTTTTTAGCAATAAACAAAAGATTTTCCCTATAAAGTTGGCGAAAAATCGACTGAACTCCGCAAATACTTTTTTTTCTCTGTCGATTATGCACGCAGAATTTGTCGTTCGATGAATTCTAATTAGTTGTTCCAATTTTATTTTTGTCGTTTACTTAGAAATAGTTTTTTAGCAATAAACAAAAGATTTTCCCTATAAAGTTGGCGAAAAATCGACTGAACTCCGCAAATACTGTTTTTTCTCTGTCGATTATGCACGCAGAATTTGTCGTTCGATGAATTCTAATTAGTTGTTCCAATTTTATTTTTGTCGTTTACTTAGAAATAGTTTTTTAGCAATAAACAAAAGATTTTTTTTTTTTTTTTTCACAATGACCGACTGTAAAATTCAAAACAATGATTCCAAAATGAACAAAGAGAACAACACACAGTTCAGAAATCATTGAGATGAACTTCACAATCGGTTAACTTTATTTATCATAGTTCCAAATAATTATACAAAAAATCAACTACTTAACTAAAGTAACATTAGCTTACTTCTAAGAAAGATTTGTCCTAATTATAAACTAAAATTAAAAATAACTATAACAAATATTGAACAAAATGACTAACAGAAAACAGTTACTTTGTAGTACATAAGTTTTTTCATTTCCTGCTTTTCTTAGTAGAACCGCTGGCCTCTTCATCATCATCTGCCATTCTTTTTGATTGCTGCCTTCTAGCGATGGAAACAGATATCTCTCTTACCACACCTACACCAACATTGACTCCCATATCATCATTGTAAGTGATCAAATCAAATTCCTTACAAAGATTTACTCTGATGGCTTCATCAATAAGATTGCTATTATGTGCAGCCATTTGGTATAATTCTATATCCTCCAGCCTAGTCAATTTGCCAGGATTTATCATTGTGTCAAAAACAATCAAATAATCAAGGTGAAGTGTCAATAAGGCTTTGGTAATATTTCCTTCCTTTCTTGGGATGATTGCAGCAGCACATGGGGTCCTCAACACTGAAGGAACATCGTCTTTTAAATCAGGGATATTTTTTGGAGTGTTTGAGTGAAAGAACCGACAAACTTGCTCTGGGTACGATGCTGCAATTCTTGCCATAGTGATGGTTTTTCTAGTGGGTTTCTGTCCTGGATCTGCAATTTTGTATTTGCTTTTAAGAGTTTTGATTAAAGCACCAGTTGATTCCTGTGATTTTTCAATCATCTTGGTCAGATTGGTTCCTCTGATGCAGTATATTACAATGATCCTTGCCAATTCTGTGCTAAAAACAGCGGCATTGGGTTCTCTGTCTTTTAACATGGTTCTTATCAATAAGGGGTCAAATCCTTGATATGCTATTGAATCAATGAATTCTTGACCCAATGAAACAATTGCATCATTTAAGTGATCTTCATCATTATTGCGGGATGATGCCATCTTTGCAGAATTACTTGAGCTTAGGAGAGATGATCTAAATTTGATCGGTGATCTTTTTAACTTTGATGATTTCACAAATGCTTGTGCTTCCGGTGATAGTGGATCTTCTGCAAAGCTAGAGTCTGAGTCTGAATCAGATACACTAAATGGTTTTTTACTTCTAAATTTATCAGTATCTTTTGGCATGAGACTGGGTAAATTAATGCTCTAAACTTGGAATGAATTTCATATGAATTTAAGATAACAACTAAACACAACCACGACAGACTTTAGAAAGAATAGAGAGATTTATGTAATTCAATTAATTATTTAAATTTTTCAAAATTTTTACAGTCGTCAATGTGTTGCCCCTAACCTCCCTATAAAGTTGGCGAAAAATCGACTGAACTCCGCAAATACTGTTTTTTCTCTGTCGATTATGCACGCAGAATTTGTCGTTCGATGAATTCTAATTAGTTGTTCCAATTTTATTTTTGTCGTTTACTTAGAAATAGTTTTTTAGCAATAAACAAAAGATTTTCCCTATAAAGTTGGCGAAAAATCGACTGAACTCCGCAAATACTGTTTTTTCTCTGTCGATTATGCACGCAGAATTTGTCGTTCGATGAATTCTAATTAGTTGTTCCAATTTTATTTTTGTCGTTTACTTAGAAATAGTTTTTTAGCAATAAACAAAAGATTTTCCCTATAAAGTTGGCGAAAAATCGACTGAACTCCGCAAATACTGTTTTTTCTCTGTCGATTATGCACGCAGAATTTGTCGTTCGATGAATTCTAATTAGTTGTTCCAATTTTATTTTTGTCGTTTACTTAGAAATAGTTTTTTAGCAATAAACAAAAGATTTTCCCTATAAAGTTGGCGAAAAATCGACTGAACTCCGCAAATACTGTTTTTTCTCTGTCGATTATGCACGCAGAATTTGTCGTTCGATGAATTCTAATTAGTTGTTCCAATTTTATTTTTGTCGTTTACTTAGAAATAGTTTTTTAGCAATAAACAAAAGATTTTTTTTTTTTTTTTTTTTTTTCACAATGACCGACTGTAAAATTCAAAACAATGATTCCAAAATGAACAAAGAGAACAACACACAGTTCAGAAATCATTGAGATGAACTTCACAATCGGTTAACTTTATTTATCATAGTTCCAAATAATTATACAAAAAATCAACTACTTAACTAAAGTAACATTAGCTTACTTCTAAGAAAGATTTGTCCTAATTATAAACTAAAATTAAAAATAACTATAACAAATATTGAACAAAATGACTAACAGAAAACAGTTACTTTGTAGTACATAAGTTTTTTCATTTCCTGCTTTTCTTAGTAGAACCGCTGGCCTCTTCATCATCATCTGCCATTCTTTTTGATTGCTGCCTTCTAGCGATGGAAACAGATATCTCTCTTACCACACCTACACCAACATTGACTCCCATATCATCATTGTAAGTGATCAAATCAAATTCCTTACAAAGATTTACTCTGATGGCTTCATCAATAAGATTGCTATTATGTGCAGCCATTTGGTATAATTCTATATCCTCCAGCCTAGTCAATTTGCCAGGATTTATCATTGTGTCAAAAACAATCAAATAATCAAGGTGAAGTGTCAATAAGGCTTTGGTAATATTTCCTTCCTTTCTTGGGATGATTGCAGCAGCACATGGGGTCCTCAACACTGAAGGAACATCGTCTTTTAAATCAGGGATATTTTTTGGAGTGTTTGAGTGAAAGAACCGACAAACTTGCTCTGGGTACGATGCTGCAATTCTTGCCATAGTGATGGTTTTTCTAGTGGGTTTCTGTCCTGGATCTGCAATTTTGTATTTGCTTTTAAGAGTTTTGATTAAAGCACCAGTTGATTCCTGTGATTTTTCAATCATCTTGGTCAGATTGGTTCCTCTGATGCAGTATATTACAATGATCCTTGCCAATTCTGTGCTAAAAACAGCGGCATTGGGTTCTCTGTCTTTTAACATGGTTCTTATCAATAAGGGGTCAAATCCTTGATATGCTATTGAATCAATGAATTCTTGACCCAATGAAACAATTGCATCATTTAAGTGATCTTCATCATTATTGCGGGATGATGCCATCTTTGCAGAATTACTTGAGCTTAGGAGAGATGATCTAAATTTGATCGGTGATCTTTTTAACTTTGATGATTTCACAAATGCTTGTGCTTCCGGTGATAGTGGATCTTCTGCAAAGCTAGAGTCTGAGTCTGAATCAGATACACTAAATGGTTTTTTACTTCTAAATTTATCAGTATCTTTTGGCATGAGACTGGGTAAATTAATGCTCTAAACTTGGAATGAATTTCATATGAATTTAAGATAACAACTAAACACAACCACGACAGACTTTAGAAAGAATAGAGAGATTTATGTAATTCAATTAATTATTTAAATTTTTCAAAATTTTTACAGTCGTCAATGTGTTGCCCCTAACCTCCCTATAAAGTTGGCGAAAAATCGACTGAACTCCGCAAATACTGTTTTTTCTCTGTCGATTATGCACGCAGAATTTGTCGTTCGATGAATTCTAATTAGTTGTTCCAATTTTATTTTTGTCGTTTACTTAGAAATAGTTTTTTAGCAATAAACAAAAGATTTTCCCTATAAAGTTGGCGAAAAATCGACTGAACTCCGCAAATACTGTTTTTTCTCTGTCGATTATGCACGCAGAATTTGTCGTTCGATGAATTCTAATTAGTTGTTCCAATTTTATTTTTGTCGTTTACTTAGAAATAGTTTTTTAGCAATAAACAAAAGATTTTCCCTATAAAGTTGGCGAAAAATCGACTGAACTCCGCAAATACTGTTTTTTCTCTGTCGATTATGCACGCAGAATTTGTCGTTCGATGAATTCTAATTAGTTGTTCCAATTTTATTTTTGTCGTTTACTTAGAAATAGTTTTTTAGCAATAAACAAAAGATTTTTTTTTTTTTTTTTTTTTTTTTTTTTTTCACAATGACCGACTGTAAAATTCAAAACAATGATTCCAAAATGAACAAAGAGAACAACACACAGTTCAGAAATCATTGAGATGAACTTCACAATCGGTTAACTTTATTTATCATAGTTCCAAATAATTATACAAAAAATCAACTACTTAACTAAAGTAACATTAGCTTACTTCTAAGAAAGATTTGTCCTAATTATAAACTAAAATTAAAAATAACTATAACAAATATTGAACAAAATGACTAACAGAAAACAGTTACTTTGTAGTACATAAGTTTTTTCATTTCCTGCTTTTCTTAGTAGAACCGCTGGCCTCTTCATCATCATCTGCCATTCTTTTTGATTGCTGCCTTCTAGCGATGGAAACAGATATCTCTCTTACCACACCTACACCAACATTGACTCCCATATCATCATTGTAAGTGATCAAATCAAATTCCTTACAAAGATTTACTCTGATGGCTTCATCAATAAGATTGCTATTATGTGCAGCCATTTGGTATAATTCTATATCCTCCAGCCTAGTCAATTTGCCAGGATTTATCATTGTGTCAAAAACAATCAAATAATCAAGGTGAAGTGTCAATAAGGCTTTGGTAATATTTCCTTCCTTTCTTGGGATGATTGCAGCAGCACATGGGGTCCTCAACACTGAAGGAACATCGTCTTTTAAATCAGGGATATTTTTTGGAGTGTTTGAGTGAAAGAACCGACAAACTTGCTCTGGGTACGATGCTGCAATTCTTGCCATAGTGATGGTTTTTCTAGTGGGTTTCTGTCCTGGATCTGCAATTTTGTATTTGCTTTTAAGAGTTTTGATTAAAGCACCAGTTGATTCCTGTGATTTTTCAATCATCTTGGTCAGATTGGTTCCTCTGATGCAGTATATTACAATGATCCTTGCCAATTCTGTGCTAAAAACAGCGGCATTGGGTTCTCTGTCTTTTAACATGGTTCTTATCAATAAGGGGTCAAATCCTTGATATGCTATTGAATCAATGAATTCTTGACCCAATGAAACAATTGCATCATTTAAGTGATCTTCATCATTATTGCGGGATGATGCCATCTTTGCAGAATTACTTGAGCTTAGGAGAGATGATCTAAATTTGATCGGTGATCTTTTTAACTTTGATGATTTCACAAATGCTTGTGCTTCCGGTGATAGTGGATCTTCTGCAAAGCTAGAGTCTGAGTCTGAATCAGATACACTAAATGGTTTTTTACTTCTAAATTTATCAGTATCTTTTGGCATGAGACTGGGTAAATTAATGCTCTAAACTTGGAATGAATTTCATATGAATTTAAGATAACAACTAAACACAACCACGACAGACTTTAGAAAGAATAGAGAGATTTATGTAATTCAATTAATTATTTAAATTTTTCAAAATTTTTACAGTCGTCAATGTGTTGCCCCTAACCTCCCTATAAAGTTGGCGAAAAATCGACTGAACTCCGCAAATACTGTTTTTTCTCTGTCGATTATGCACGCAGAATTTGTCGTTCGATGAATTCTAATTAGTTGTTCCAATTTTATTTTTGTCGTTTACTTAGAAATAGTTTTTTAGCAATAAACAAAAGATTTTCCCTATAAAGTTGGCGAAAAATCGACTGAACTCCGCAAATCCTGTTTTTTCTCTGTCGATTATGCACGCAGAATTTGTCGTTCGATGAATTCTAATTAGTTGTTCCAATTTTATTTTTGTCGTTTACTTAGAAATAGTTTTTTAGCAATAAACAAAAGATTTTCCCTATAAAGTTGGCGAAAAATCGACTGAACTCCGCAAATACTGTTTTTTCTCTGTCGATTATGCACGCAGAATTTGTCGTTCGATGAATTCTAATTAGTTGTTCCAATTTTATTTTTGTCGTTTACTTAGAAATAGTTTTTTAGCAATAAACAAAAGATTTTCCCTATAAAGTTGGCGAAAAATCGACTGAACTCCGCAAATACTGTTTTTTCTCTGTCGATTATGCACGCAGAATTTGTCGTTCGATGAATTCTAATTAGTTGTTCCAATTTTATTTTTGTCGTTTACTTAGAAATAGTTTTTTAGCAATAAACAAAAGATTTTTTTTTTTTTTTTTTTTTTCACAATGACCGACTGTAAAATTCAAAACAATGATTCCAAAATGAACAAAGAGAACAACACACAGTTCAGAAATCATTGAGATGAACTTCACAATCGGTTAACTTTATTTATCATAGTTCCAAATAATTATACAAAAAATCAACTACTTAACTAAAGTAACATTAGCTTACTTCTAAGAAAGATTTGTCCTAATTATAAACTAAAATTAAAAATAACTATAACAAATATTGAACAAAATGACTAACAGAAAACAGTTACTTTGTAGTACATAAGTTTTTTCATTTCCTGCTTTTCTTAGTAGAACCGCTGGCCTCTTCATCATCATCTGCCATTCTTTTTGATTGCTGCCTTCTAGCGATGGAAACAGATATCTCTCTTACCACACCTACACCAACATTGACTCCCATATCATCATTGTAAGTGATCAAATCAAATTCCTTACAAAGATTTACTCTGATGGCTTCATCAATAAGATTGCTATTATGTGCAGCCATTTGGTATAATTCTATATCCTCCAGCCTAGTCAATTTGCCAGGATTTATCATTGTGTCAAAAACAATCAAATAATCAAGGTGAAGTGTCAATAAGGCTTTGGTAATATTTCCTTCCTTTCTTGGGATGATTGCAGCAGCACATGGGGTCCTCAACACTGAAGGAACATCGTCTTTTAAATCAGGGATATTTTTTGGAGTGTTTGAGTGAAAGAACCGACAAACTTGCTCTGGGTACGATGCTGCAATTCTTGCCATAGTGATGGTTTTTCTAGTGGGTTTCTGTCCTGGATCTGCAATTTTGTATTTGCTTTTAAGAGTTTTGATTAAAGCACCAGTTGATTCCTGTGATTTTTCAATCATCTTGGTCAGATTGGTTCCTCTGATGCAGTATATTACAATGATCCTTGCCAATTCTGTGCTAAAAACAGCGGCATTGGGTTCTCTGTCTTTTAACATGGTTCTTATCAATAAGGGGTCAAATCCTTGATATGCTATTGAATCAATGAATTCTTGACCCAATGAAACAATTGCATCATTTAAGTGATCTTCATCATTATTGCGGGATGATGCCATCTTTGCAGAATTACTTGAGCTTAGGAGAGATGATCTAAATTTGATCGGTGATCTTTTTAACTTTGATGATTTCACAAATGCTTGTGCTTCCGGTGATAGTGGATCTTCTGCAAAGCTAGAGTCTGAGTCTGAATCAGATACACTAAATGGTTTTTTACTTCTAAATTTATCAGTATCTTTTGGCATGAGACTGGGTAAATTAATGCTCTAAACTTGGAATGAATTTCATATGAATTTAAGATAACAACTAAACACAACCACGACAGACTTTAGAAAGAATAGAGAGATTTATGTAATTCAATTAATTATTTAAATTTTTCAAAATTTTTACAGTCGTCAATGTGTTGCCCCTAACCTCCCTATAAAGTTGGCGAAAAATCGACTGAACTCCGCAAATACTGTTTTTTCTCTGTCGATTATGCACGCAGAATTTGTCGTTCGATGAATTCTAATTAGTTGTTCCAATTTTATTTTTGTCGTTTACTTAGAAATAGTTTTTTAGCAATAAACAAAAGATTTTCCCTATAAAGTTGGCGAAAAATCGACTGAACTCCGCAAATACTGTTTTTTCTCTGTCGATTATGCACGCAGAATTTGTCGTTCGATGAATTCTAATTAGTTGTTCCAATTTTATTTTTGTCGTTTACTTAGAAATAGTTTTTTAGCAATAAACAAAAGATTTTCCCTATAAAGTTGGCGAAAAATCGACTGAACTCCGCAAATACTTTTTTTTCTCTGTCGATTATGCACGCAGAATTTGTCGTTCGATGAATTCTAATTAGTTGTTCCAATTTTATTTTTGTCGTTTACTTAGAAATAGTTTTTTAGCAATAAACAAAAGATTTTCCCTATAAAGTTGGCGAAAAATCGACTGAACTCCGCAAATACTGTTTTTTCTCTGTCGATTATGCACGCAGAATTTGTCGTTCGATGAATTCTAATTAGTTGTTCCAATTTTATTTTTGTCGTTTACTTAGAAATAGTTTTTTAGCAATAAACAAAAGATTTTTTTTTTTTTTTTTTCACAATGACCGACTGTAAAATTCAAAACAATGATTCCAAAATGAACAAAGAGAACAACACACAGTTCAGAAATCATTGAGATGAACTTCACAATCGGTTAACTTTATTTATCATAGTTCCAAATAATTATACAAAAAATCAACTACTTAACTAAAGTAACATTAGCTTACTTCTAAGAAAGATTTGTCCTAATTATAAACTAAAATTAAAAATAACTATAACAAATATTGAACAAAATGACTAACAGAAAACAGTTACTTTGTAGTACATAAGTTTTTTCATTTCCTGCTTTTCTTAGTAGAACCGCTGGCCTCTTCATCATCATCTGCCATTCTTTTTGATTGCTGCCTTCTAGCGATGGAAACAGATATCTCTCTTACCACACCTACACCAACATTGACTCCCATATCATCATTGTAAGTGATCAAATCAAATTCCTTACAAAGATTTACTCTGATGGCTTCATCAATAAGATTGCTATTATGTGCAGCCATTTGGTATAATTCTATATCCTCCAGCCTAGTCAATTTGCCAGGATTTATCATTGTGTCAAAAACAATCAAATAATCAAGGTGAAGTGTCAATAAGGCTTTGGTAATATTTCCTTCCTTTCTTGGGATGATTGCAGCAGCACATGGGGTCCTCAACACTGAAGGAACATCGTCTTTTAAATCAGGGATATTTTTTGGAGTGTTTGAGTGAAAGAACCGACAAACTTGCTCTGGGTACGATGCTGCAATTCTTGCCATAGTGATGGTTTTTCTAGTGGGTTTCTGTCCTGGATCTGCAATTTTGTATTTGCTTTTAAGAGTTTTGATTAAAGCACCAGTTGATTCCTGTGATTTTTCAATCATCTTGGTCAGATTGGTTCCTCTGATGCAGTATATTACAATGATCCTTGCCAATTCTGTGCTAAAAACAGCGGCATTGGGTTCTCTGTCTTTTAACATGGTTCTTATCAATAAGGGGTCAAATCCTTGATATGCTATTGAATCAATGAATTCTTGACCCAATGAAACAATTGCATCATTTAAGTGATCTTCATCATTATTGCGGGATGATGCCATCTTTGCAGAATTACTTGAGCTTAGGAGAGATGATCTAAATTTGATCGGTGATCTTTTTAACTTTGATGATTTCACAAATGCTTGTGCTTCCGGTGATAGTGGATCTTCTGCAAAGCTAGAGTCTGAGTCTGAATCAGATACACTAAATGGTTTTTTACTTCTAAATTTATCAGTATCTTTTGGCATGAGACTGGGTAAATTAATGCTCTAAACTTGGAATGAATTTCATATGAATTTAAGATAACAACTAAACACAACCACGACAGACTTTAGAAAGAATAGAGAGATTTATGTAATTCAATTAATTATTTAAATTTTTCAAAATTTTTACAGTCGTCAATGTGTTGCCCCTAACCTCCCTATAAAGTTGGCGAAAAATCGACTGAACTCCGCAAATACTGTTTTTTCTCTGTCGATTATGCACGCAGAATTTGTCGTTCGATGAATTCTAATTAGTTGTTCCAATTTTATTTTTGTCGTTTACTTAGAAATAGTTTTTTAGCAATAAACAAAAGATTTTCCCTATAAAGTTGGCGAAAAATCGACTGAACTCCGCAAATACTGTTTTTTCTCTGTCGATTATGCACGCAGAATTTGTCGTTCGATGAATTCTAATTAGTTGTTCCAATTTTATTTTTGTCGTTTACTTAGAAATAGTTTTTTAGCAATAAACAAAAGATTTTCCCTATAAAGTTGGCGAAAAATCGACTGAACTCCGCAAATACTGTTTTTTCTCTGTCGATTATGCACGCAGAATTTGTCGTTCGATGAATTCTAATTAGTTGTTCCAATTTTATTTTTGTCGTTTACTTAGAAATAGTTTTTTAGCAATAAACAAAAGATTTTTTTTTTTTTTTTTTTTTTTTCACAATGACCGACTGTAAAATTCAAAACAATGATTCCAAAATGAACAAAGAGAACAACACACAGTTCAGAAATCATTGAGATGAACTTCACAATCGGTTAACTTTATTTATCATAGTTCCAAATAATTATACAAAAAATCAACTACTTAACTAAAGTAACATTAGCTTACTTCTAAGAAAGATTTGTCCTAATTATAAACTAAAATTAAAAATAACTATAACAAATATTGAACAAAATGACTAACAGAAAACAGTTACTTTGTAGTACATAAGTTTTTTCATTTCCTGCTTTTCTTAGTAGAACCGCTGGCCTCTTCATCATCATCTGCCATTCTTTTTGATTGCTGCCTTCTAGCGATGGAAACAGATATCTCTCTTACCACACCTACACCAACATTGACTCCCATATCATCATTGTAAGTGATCAAATCAAATTCCTTACAAAGATTTACTCTGATGGCTTCATCAATAAGATTGCTATTATGTGCAGCCATTTGGTATAATTCTATATCCTCCAGCCTAGTCAATTTGCCAGGATTTATCATTGTGTCAAAAACAATCAAATAATCAAGGTGAAGTGTCAATAAGGCTTTGGTAATATTTCCTTCCTTTCTTGGGATGATTGCAGCAGCACATGGGGTCCTCAACACTGAAGGAACATCGTCTTTTAAATCAGGGATATTTTTTGGAGTGTTTGAGTGAAAGAACCGACAAACTTGCTCTGGGTACGATGCTGCAATTCTTGCCATAGTGATGGTTTTTCTAGTGGGTTTCTGTCCTGGATCTGCAATTTTGTATTTGCTTTTAAGAGTTTTGATTAAAGCACCAGTTGATTCCTGTGATTTTTCAATCATCTTGGTCAGATTGGTTCCTCTGATGCAGTATATTACAATGATCCTTGCCAATTCTGTGCTAAAAACAGCGGCATTGGGTTCTCTGTCTTTTAACATGGTTCTTATCAATAAGGGGTCAAATCCTTGATATGCTATTGAATCAATGAATTCTTGACCCAATGAAACAATTGCATCATTTAAGTGATCTTCATCATTATTGCGGGATGATGCCATCTTTGCAGAATTACTTGAGCTTAGGAGAGATGATCTAAATTTGATCGGTGATCTTTTTAACTTTGATGATTTCACAAATGCTTGTGCTTCCGGTGATAGTGGATCTTCTGCAAAGCTAGAGTCTGAGTCTGAATCAGATACACTAAATGGTTTTTTACTTCTAAATTTATCAGTATCTTTTGGCATGAGACTGGGTAAATTAATGCTCTAAACTTGGAATGAATTTCATATGAATTTAAGATAACAACTAAACACAACCACGACAGACTTTAGAAAGAATAGAGAGATTTATGTAATTCAATTAATTATTTAAATTTTTCAAAATTTTTACAGTCGTCAATGTGTTGCCCCTAACCTCCCTATAAAGTTGGCGAAAAATCGACTGAACTCCGCAAATACTGTTTTTTCTCTGTCGATTATGCACGCAGAATTTGTCGTTCGATGAATTCTAATTAGTTGTTCCAATTTTATTTTTGTCGTTTACTTAGAAATAGTTTTTTAGCAATAAACAAAAGATTTTCCCTATAAAGTTGGCGAAAAATCGACTGAACTCCGCAAATACTGTTTTTTCTCTGTCGATTATGCACGCAGAATTTGTCGTTCGATGAATTCTAATTAGTTGTTCCAATTTTATTTTTGTCGTTTACTTAGAAATAGTTTTTTAGCAATAAACAAAAGATTTTCCCTATAAAGTTGGCGAAAAATCGACTGAACTCCGCAAATACTGTTTTTTCTCTGTCGATTATGCACGCAGAATTTGTCGTTCGATGAATTCTAATTAGTTGTTCCAATTTTATTTTTGTCGTTTACTTAGAAATAGTTTTTTAGCAATAAACAAAAGATTTTCCCTATAAAGTTGGCGAAAAATCGACTGAACTCCGCAAATACTGTTTTTTCTCTGTCGATTATGCACGCAGAATTTGTCGTTCGATGAATTCTAATTAGTTGTTCCAATTTTATTTTTGTCGTTTACTTAGAAATAGTTTTTTAGCAATAAACAAAAGATTTTTTTTTTTTTTTTTTTTTTTTTTTTTTCACAATGACCGACTGTAAAATTCAAAACAATGATTCCAAAATGAACAAAGAGAACAACACACAGTTCAGAAATCATTGAGATGAACTTCACAATCGGTTAACTTTATTTATCATAGTTCCAAATAATTATACAAAAAATCAACTACTTAACTAAAGTAACATTAGCTTACTTCTAAGAAAGATTTGTCCTAATTATAAACTAAAATTAAAAATAACTATAACAAATATTGAACAAAATGACTAACAGAAAACAGTTACTTTGTAGTACATAAGTTTTTTCATTTCCTGCTTTTCTTAGTAGAACCGCTGGCCTCTTCATCATCATCTGCCATTCTTTTTGATTGCTGCCTTCTAGCGATGGAAACAGATATCTCTCTTACCACACCTACACCAACATTGACTCCCATATCATCATTGTAAGTGATCAAATCAAATTCCTTACAAAGATTTACTCTGATGGCTTCATCAATAAGATTGCTATTATGTGCAGCCATTTGGTATAATTCTATATCCTCCAGCCTAGTCAATTTGCCAGGATTTATCATTGTGTCAAAAACAATCAAATAATCAAGGTGAAGTGTCAATAAGGCTTTGGTAATATTTCCTTCCTTTCTTGGGATGATTGCAGCAGCACATGGGGTCCTCAACACTGAAGGAACATCGTCTTTTAAATCAGGGATATTTTTTGGAGTGGTTGAGTGAAAGAACCGACAAACTTGCTCTGGGTACGATGCTGCAATTCTTGCCATAGTGATGGTTTTTCTAGTGGGTTTCTGTCCTGGATCTGCAATTTTGTATTTGCTTTTAAGAGTTTTGATTAAAGCACCAGTTGATTCCTGTGATTTTTCAATCATCTTGGTCAGATTGGTTCCTCTGATGCAGTATATTACAATGATCCTTGCCAATTCTGTGCTAAAAACAGCGGCATTGGGTTCTCTGTCTTTTAACATGGTTCTTATCAATAAGGGGTCAAATCCTTGATATGCTATTGAATCAATGAATTCTTGACCCAATGAAACAATTGCATCATTTAAGTGATCTTCATCATTATTGCGGGATGATGCCATCTTTGCAGAATTACTTGAGCTTAGGAGAGATGATCTAAATTTGATCGGTGATCTTTTTAACTTTGATGATTTCACAAATGCTTGTGCTTCCGGTGATAGTGGATCTTCTGCAAAGCTAGAGTCTGAGTCTGAATCAGATACACTAAATGGTTTTTTACTTCTAAATTTATCAGTATCTTTTGGCATGAGACTGGGTAAATTAATGCTCTAAACTTGGAATGAATTTCATATGAATTTAAGATAACAACTAAACACAACCACGACAGACTTTAGAAAGAATAGAGAGATTTATGTAATTCAATTAATTATTTAAATTTTTCAAAATTTTTACAGTCGTCAATGTGTTGCCCCTAACCTCCCTATAAAGTTGGCGAAAAATCGACTGAACTCCGCAAATACTGTTTTTTCTCTGTCGATTATGCACGCAGAATTTGTCGTTCGATGAATTCTAATTAGTTGTTCCAATTTTATTTTTGTCGTTTACTTAGAAATAGTTTTTTAGCAATAAACAAAAGATTTTCCCTATAAAGTTGGCGAAAAATCGACTGAACTCCGCAAATACTGTTTTTTCTCTGTCGATTATGCACGCAGAATTTGTCGTTCGATGAATTCTAATTAGTTGTTCCAATTTTATTTTTGTCGTTTACTTAGAAATAGTTTTTTAGCAATAAACAAAAGATTTTTTTTTTTTTTTTTTTTTTTTTTTTTTTTCACAATGACCGACTGTAAAATTCAAAACAATGATTCCAAAATGAACAAAGAGAACAACACACAGTTCAGAAATCATTGAGATGAACTTCACAATCGGTTAACTTTATTTATCATAGTTCCAAATAATTATACAAAAAATCAACTACTTAACTAAAGTAACATTAGCTTACTTCTAAGAAAGATTTGTCCTAATTATAAACTAAAATTAAAAATAACTATAACAAATATTGAACAAAATGACTAACAGAAAACAGTTACTTTGTAGTACATAAGTTTTTTCATTTCCTGCTTTTCTTAGTAGAACCGCTGGCCTCTTCATCATCATCTGCCATTCTTTTTGATTGCTGCCTTCTAGCGATGGAAACAGATATCTCTCTTACCACACCTACACCAACATTGACTCCCATATCATCATTGTAAGTGATCAAATCAAATTCCTTACAAAGATTTACTCTGATGGCTTCATCAATAAGATTGCTATTATGTGCAGCCATTTGGTATAATTCTATATCCTCCAGCCTAGTCAATTTGCCAGGATTTATCATTGTGTCAAAAACAATCAAATAATCAAGGTGAAGTGTCAATAAGGCTTTGGTAATATTTCCTTCCTTTCTTGGGATGATTGCAGCAGCACATGGGGTCCTCAACACTGAAGGAACATCGTCTTTTAAATCAGGGATATTTTTTGGAGTGGTTGAGTGAAAGAACCGACAAACTTGCTCTGGGTACGATGCTGCAATTCTTGCCATAGTGATGGTTTTTCTAGTGGGTTTCTGTCCTGGATCTGCAATTTTGTATTTGCTTTTAAGAGTTTTGATTAAAGCACCAGTTGATTCCTGTGATTTTTCAATCATCTTGGTCAGATTGGTTCCTCTGATGCAGTATATTACAATGATCCTTGCCAATTCTGTGCTAAAAACAGCGGCATTGGGTTCTCTGTCTTTTAACATGGTTCTTATCAATAAGGGGTCAAATCCTTGATATGCTATTGAATCAATGAATTCTTGACCCAATGAAACAATTGCATCATTTAAGTGATCTTCATCATTATTGCGGGATGATGCCATCTTTGCAGAATTACTTGAGCTTAGGAGAGATGATCTAAATTTGATCGGTGATCTTTTTAACTTTGATGATTTCACAAATGCTTGTGCTTCCGGTGATAGTGGATCTTCTGCAAAGCTAGAGTCTGAGTCTGAATCAGATACACTAAATGGTTTTTTACTTCTAAATTTATCAGTATCTTTTGGCATGAGACTGGGTAAATTAATGCTCTAAACTTGGAATGAATTTCATATGAATTTAAGATAACAACTAAACACAACCACGACAGACTTTAGAAAGAATAGAGAGATTTATGTAATTCAATTAATTATTTAAATTTTTCAAAATTTTTACAGTCGTCAATGTGTTGCCCCTAACCTCCCTATAAAGTTGGCGAAAAATCGACTGAACTCCGCAAATACTGTTTTTTCTCTGTCGATTATGCACGCAGAATTTGTCGTTCGATGAATTCTAATTAGTTGTTCCAATTTTATTTTTGTCGTTTACTTAGAAATAGTTTTTTAGCAATAAACAAAAGATTTTCCCTATAAAGTTGGCGAAAAATCGACTGAACTCCGCAAATACTGTTTTTTCTCTGTCGATTATGCACGCAGAATTTGTCGTTCGATGAATTCTAATTAGTTGTTCCAATTTTATTTTTGTCGTTTACTTAGAAATAGTTTTTTAGCAATAAACAAAAGATTTTCCCTATAAAGTTGGCGAAAAATCGACTGAACTCCGCAAATACTGTTTTTTCTCTGTCGATTATGCACGCAGAATTTGTCGTTCGATGAATTCTAATTAGTTGTTCCAATTTTATTTTTGTCGTTTACTTAGAAATAGTTTTTTAGCAATAAACAAAAGATTTTCCCTATAAAGTTGGCGAAAAATCGACTGAACTCCGCAAATACTGTTTTTTCTCTGTCGATTATGCACGCAGAATTTGTCGTTCGATGAATTCTAATTAGTTGTTCCAATTTTATTTTTGTCGTTTACTTAGAAATAGTTTTTTAGCAATAAACAAAAGATTTTTTTTTTTTTTTTGTTTTTTTTTTTTTTTCACAATGACCGACTGTAAAATTCAAAACAATGATTCCAAAATGAACAAAGAGAACAACACACAGTTCAGAAATCATTGAGATGAACTTCACAATCGGTTAACTTTATTTATCATAGTTCCAAATAATTATACAAAAAATCAACTACTTAACTAAAGTAACATTAGCTTACTTCTAAGAAAGATTTGTCCTAATTATAAACTAAAATTAAAAATAACTATAACAAATATTGAACAAAATGACTAACAGAAAACAGTTACTTTGTAGTACATAAGTTTTTTCATTTCCTGCTTTTCTTAGTAGAACCGCTGGCCTCTTCATCATCATCTGCCATTCTTTTTGATTGCTGCCTTCTAGCGATGGAAACAGATATCTCTCTTACCACACCTACACCAACATTGACTCCCATATCATCATTGTAAGTGATCAAATCAAATTCCTTACAAAGATTTACTCTGATGGCTTCATCAATAAGATTGCTATTATGTGCAGCCATTTGGTATAATTCTATATCCTCCAGCCTAGTCAATTTGCCAGGATTTATCATTGTGTCAAAAACAATCAAATAATCAAGGTGAAGTGTCAATAAGGCTTTGGTAATATTTCCTTCCTTTCTTGGGATGATTGCAGCAGCACATGGGGTCCTCAACACTGAAGGAACATCGTCTTTTAAATCAGGGATATTTTTTGGAGTGTTTGAGTGAAAGAACCGACAAACTTGCTCTGGGTACGATGCTGCAATTCTTGCCATAGTGATGGTTTTTCTAGTGGGTTTCTGTCCTGGATCTGCAATTTTGTATTTGCTTTTAAGAGTTTTGATTAAAGCACCAGTTGATTCCTGTGATTTTTCAATCATCTTGGTCAGATTGGTTCCTCTGATGCAGTATATTACAATGATCCTTGCCAATTCTGTGCTAAAAACAGCGGCATTGGGTTCTCTGTCTTTTAACATGGTTCTTATCAATAAGGGGTCAAATCCTTGATATGCTATTGAATCAATGAATTCTTGACCCAATGAAACAATTGCATCATTTAAGTGATCTTCATCATTATTGCGGGATGATGCCATCTTTGCAGAATTACTTGAGCTTAGGAGAGATGATCTAAATTTGATCGGTGATCTTTTTAACTTTGATGATTTCACAAATGCTTGTGCTTCCGGTGATAGTGGATCTTCTGCAAAGCTAGAGTCTGAGTCTGAATCAGATACACTAAATGGTTTTTTACTTCTAAATTTATCAGTATCTTTTGGCATGAGACTGGGTAAATTAATGCTCTAAACTTGGAATGAATTTCATATGAATTTAAGATAACAACTAAACACAACCACGACAGACTTTAGAAAGAATAGAGAGATTTATGTAATTCAATTAATTATTTAAATTTTTCAAAATTTTTACAGTCGTCAATGTGTTGCCCCTAACCTCCCTATAAAGTTGGCGAAAAATCGACTGAACTCCGCAAATACTGTTTTTTCTCTGTCGATTATGCACGCAGAATTTGTCGTTCGATGAATTCTAATTAGTTGTTCCAATTTTATTTTTGTCGTTTACTTAGAAATAGTTTTTTAGCAATAAACAAAAGATTTTCCCTATAAAGTTGGCGAAAAATCGACTGAACTCCGCAAATACTGTTTTTTCTCTGTCGATTATGCACGCAGAATTTGTCGTTCGATGAATTCTAATTAGTTGTTCCAATTTTATTTTTGTCGTTTACTTAGAAATAGTTTTTTAGCAATAAACAAAAGATTTTCCCTATAAAGTTGGCGAAAAATCGACTGAACTCCGCAAATACTGTTTTTTCTCTGTCGATTATGCACGCAGAATTTGTCGTTCGATGAATTCTAATTAGTTGTTCCAATTTTATTTTTGTCGTTTACTTAGAAATAGTTTTTTAGCAATAAACAAAAGATTTTCCCTATAAAGTTGGCGAAAAATCGACTGAACTCCGCAAATACTGTTTTTTCTCTGTCGATTATGCACGCAGAATTTGTCGTTCGATGAATTCTAATTAGTTGTTCCAATTTTATTTTTGTCGTTTACTTAGAAATAGTTTTTTAGCAATAAACAAAAGATTTTTTTTTTTTTTTTTTTTTTTCACAATGACCGACTGTAAAATTCAAAACAATGATTCCAAAATGAACAAAGAGAACAACACACAGTTCAGAAATCATTGAGATGAACTTCACAATCGGTTAACTTTATTTATCATAGTTCCAAATAATTATACAAAAAATCAACTACTTAACTAAAGTAACATTAGCTTACTTCTAAGAAAGATTTGTCCTAATTATAAACTAAAATTAAAAATAACTATAACAAATATTGAACAAAATGACTAACAGAAAACAGTTACTTTGTAGTACATAAGTTTTTTCATTTCCTGCTTTTCTTAGTAGAACCGCTGGCCTCTTCATCATCATCTGCCATTCTTTTTGATTGCTGCCTTCTAGCGATGGAAACAGATATCTCTCTTACCACACCTACACCAACATTGACTCCCATATCATCATTGTAAGTGATCAAATCAAATTCCTTACAAAGATTTACTCTGATGGCTTCATCAATAAGATTGCTATTATGTGCAGCCATTTGGTATAATTCTATATCCTCCAGCCTAGTCAATTTGCCAGGATTTATCATTGTGTCAAAAACAATCAAATAATCAAGGTGAAGTGTCAATAAGGCTTTGGTAATATTTCCTTCCTTTCTTGGGATGATTGCAGCAGCACATGGGGTCCTCAACACTGAAGGAACATCGTCTTTTAAATCAGGGATATTTTTTGGAGTGGTTGAGTGAAAGAACCGACAAACTTGCTCTGGGTACGATGCTGCAATTCTTGCCATAGTGATGGTTTTTCTAGTGGGTTTCTGTCCTGGATCTGCAATTTTGTATTTGCTTTTAAGAGTTTTGATTAAAGCACCAGTTGATTCCTGTGATTTTTCAATCATCTTGGTCAGATTGGTTCCTCTGATGCAGTATATTACAATGATCCTTGCCAATTCTGTGCTAAAAACAGCGGCATTGGGTTCTCTGTCTTTTAACATGGTTCTTATCAATAAGGGGTCAAATCCTTGATATGCTATTGAATCAATGAATTCTTGACCCAATGAAACAATTGCATCATTTAAGTGATCTTCATCATTATTGCGGGATGATGCCATCTTTGCAGAATTACTTGAGCTTAGGAGAGATGATCTAAATTTGATCGGTGATCTTTTTAACTTTGATGATTTCACAAATGCTTGTGCTTCCGGTGATAGTGGATCTTCTGCAAAGCTAGAGTCTGAGTCTGAATCAGATACACTAAATGGTTTTTTACTTCTAAATTTATCAGTATCTTTTGGCATGAGACTGGGTAAATTAATGCTCTAAACTTGGAATGAATTTCATATGAATTTAAGATAACAACTAAACACAACCACGACAGACTTTAGAAAGAATAGAGAGATTTATGTAATTCAATTAATTATTTAAATTTTTCAAAATTTTTACAGTCGTCAATGTGTTGCCCCTAACCTCCCTATAAAGTTGGCGAAAAATCGACTGAACTCCGCAAATACTGTTTTTTCTCTGTCGATTATGCACGCAGAATTTGTCGTTCGATGAATTCTAATTAGTTGTTCCAATTTTATTTTTGTCGTTTACTTAGAAATAGTTTTTTAGCAATAAACAAAAGATTTTCCCTATAAAGTTGGCGAAAAATCGACTGAACTCCGCAAATACTGTTTTTTCTCTGTCGATTATGCACGCAGAATTTGTCGTTCGATGAATTCTAATTAGTTGTTCCAATTTTATTTTTGTCGTTTACTTAGAAATAGTTTTTTAGCAATAAACAAAAGATTTTCCCTATAAAGTTGGCGAAAAATCGACTGAACTCCGCAAATACTGTTTTTTCTCTGTCGATTATGCACGCAGAATTTGTCGTTCGATGAATTCTAATTAGTTGTTCCAATTTTATTTTTGTCGTTTACTTAGAAATAGTTTTTTAGCAATAAACAAAAGATTTTCCCTATAAAGTTGGCGAAAAATCGACTGAACTCCGCAAATACTGTTTTTTCTCTGTCGATTATGCACGCAGAATTTGTCGTTCGATGAATTCTAATTAGTTGTTCCAATTTTATTTTTGTCGTTTACTTAGAAATAGTTTTTTAGCAATAAACAAGATTTTTTTTTTTTTTTTTTTTTTTTTTTTTTCACAATGACCGACTGTAAAATTCAAAACAATGATTCCAAAATGAACAAAGAGAACAACACACAGTTCAGAAATCATTGAGATGAACTTCACAATCGGTTAACTTTATTTATCATAGTTCCAAATAATTATACAAAAAATCAACTACTTAACTAAAGTAACATTAGCTTACTTCTAAGAAAGATTTGTCCTAATTATAAACTAAAATTAAAAATAACTATAACAAATATTGAACAAAATGACTAACAGAAAACAGTTACTTTGTAGTACATAAGTTTTTTCATTTCCTGCTTTTCTTAGTAGAACCGCTGGCCTCTTCATCATCATCTGCCATTCTTTTTGATTGCTGCCTTCTAGCGATGGAAACAGATATCTCTCTTACCACACCTACACCAACATTGACTCCCATATCATCATTGTAAGTGATCAAATCAAATTCCTTACAAAGATTTACTCTGATGGCTTCATCAATAAGATTGCTATTATGTGCAGCCATTTGGTATAATTCTATATCCTCCAGCCTAGTCAATTTGCCAGGATTTATCATTGTGTCAAAAACAATCAAATAATCAAGGTGAAGTGTCAATAAGGCTTTGGTAATATTTCCTTCCTTTCTTGGGATGATTGCAGCAGCACATGGGGTCCTCAACACTGAAGGAACATCGTCTTTTAAATCAGGGATATTTTTTGGAGTGTTTGAGTGAAAGAACCGACAAACTTGCTCTGGGTACGATGCTGCAATTCTTGCCATAGTGATGGTTTTTCTAGTGGGTTTCTGTCCTGGATCTGCAATTTTGTATTTGCTTTTAAGAGTTTTGATTAAAGCACCAGTTGATTCCTGTGATTTTTCAATCATCTTGGTCAGATTGGTTCCTCTGATGCAGTATATTACAATGATCCTTGCCAATTCTGTGCTAAAAACAGCGGCATTGGGTTCTCTGTCTTTTAACATGGTTCTTATCAATAAGGGGTCAAATCCTTGATATGCTATTGAATCAATGAATTCTTGACCCAATGAAACAATTGCATCATTTAAGTGATCTTCATCATTATTGCGGGATGATGCCATCTTTGCAGAATTACTTGAGCTTAGGAGAGATGATCTAAATTTGATCGGTGATCTTTTTAACTTTGATGATTTCACAAATGCTTGTGCTTCCGGTGATAGTGGATCTTCTGCAAAGCTAGAGTCTGAGTCTGAATCAGATACACTAAATGGTTTTTTACTTCTAAATTTATCAGTATCTTTTGGCATGAGACTGGGTAAATTAATGCTCTAAACTTGGAATGAATTTCATATGAATTTAAGATAACAACTAAACACAACCACGACAGACTTTAGAAAGAATAGAGAGATTTATGTAATTCAATTAATTATTTAAATTTTTCAAAATTTTTACAGTCGTCAATGTGTTGCCCCTAACCTCCCTATAAAGTTGGCGAAAAATCGACTGAACTCCGCAAATACTGTTTTTTCTCTGTCGATTATGCACGCAGAATTTGTCGTTCGATGAATTCTAATTAGTTGTTCCAATTTTATTTTTGTCGTTTACTTAGAAATAGTTTTTTAGCAATAAACAAAAGATTTTCCCTATAAAGTTGGCGAAAAATCGACTGAACTCCGCAAATACTGTTTTTTCTCTGTCGATTATGCACGCAGAATTTGTCGTTCGATGAATTCTAATTAGTTGTTCCAATTTTATTTTTGTCGTTTACTTAGAAATAGTTTTTTAGCAATAAACAAAAGATTTTCCCTATAAAGTTGGCGAAAAATCGACTGAACTCCGCAAATACTGTTTTTTCTCTGTCGATTATGCACGCAGAATTTGTCGTTCGATGAATTCTAATTAGTTGTTCCAATTTTATTTTTGTCGTTTACTTAGAAATAGTTTTTTAGCAATAAACAAAAGATTTTCCCTATAAAGTTGGCGAAAAATCGACTGAACTCCGCAAATACTGTTTTTTCTCTGTCGATTATGCACGCAGAATTTGTCGTTCGATGAATTCTAATTAGTTGTTCCAATTTTATTTTTGTCGTTTACTTAGAAATAGTTTTTTAGCAATAAACAAAAGATTTTTTTTTTTTTTTTTTTTTTTTTTTTTTTCACAATGACCGACTGTAAAATTCAAAACAATGATTCCAAAATGAACAAAGAGAACAACACACAGTTCAGAAATCATTGAGATGAACTTCACAATCGGTTAACTTTATTTATCATAGTTCCAAATAATTATACAAAAAATCAACTACTTAACTAAAGTAACATTAGCTTACTTCTAAGAAAGATTTGTCCTAATTATAAACTAAAATTAAAAATAACTATAACAAATATTGAACAAAATGACTAACAGAAAACAGTTACTTTGTAGTACATAAGTTTTTTCATTTCCTGCTTTTCTTAGTAGAACCGCTGGCCTCTTCATCATCATCTGCCATTCTTTTTGATTGCTGCCTTCTAGCGATGGAAACAGATATCTCTCTTACCACACCTACACCAACATTGACTCCCATATCATCATTGTAAGTGATCAAATCAAATTCCTTACAAAGATTTACTCTGATGGCTTCATCAATAAGATTGCTATTATGTGCAGCCATTTGGTATAATTCTATATCCTCCAGCCTAGTCAATTTGCCAGGATTTATCATTGTGTCAAAAACAATCAAATAATCAAGGTGAAGTGTCAATAAGGCTTTGGTAATATTTCCTTCCTTTCTTGGGATGATTGCAGCAGCACATGGGGTCCTCAACACTGAAGGAACATCGTCTTTTAAATCAGGGATATTTTTTGGAGTGTTTGAGTGAAAGAACCGACAAACTTGCTCTGGGTACGATGCTGCAATTCTTGCCATAGTGATGGTTTTTCTAGTGGGTTTCTGTCCTGGATCTGCAATTTTGTATTTGCTTTTAAGAGTTTTGATTAAAGCACCAGTTGATTCCTGTGATTTTTCAATCATCTTGGTCAGATTGGTTCCTCTGATGCAGTATATTACAATGATCCTTGCCAATTCTGTGCTAAAAACAGCGGCATTGGGTTCTCTGTCTTTTAACATGGTTCTTATCAATAAGGGGTCAAATCCTTGATATGCTATTGAATCAATGAATTCTTGACCCAATGAAACAATTGCATCATTTAAGTGATCTTCATCATTATTGCGGGATGATGCCATCTTTGCAGAATTACTTGAGCTTAGGAGAGATGATCTAAATTTGATCGGTGATCTTTTTAACTTTGATGATTTCACAAATGCTTGTGCTTCCGGTGATAGTGGATCTTCTGCAAAGCTAGAGTCTGAGTCTGAATCAGATACACTAAATGGTTTTTTACTTCTAAATTTATCAGTATCTTTTGGCATGAGACTGGGTAAATTAATGCTCTAAACTTGGAATGAATTTCATATGAATTTAAGATAACAACTAAACACAACCACGACATACTTTAGAAAGAATAGAGAGATTTATGTAATTCAATTAATTATTTAAATTTTTCAAAATTTTTACAGTCGTCAATGTGTTGCCCCTAACCTCCCTATAAAGTTGGCGAAAAATCGACTGAACTCCGCAAATACTGTTTTTTCTCTGTCGATTATGCACGCAGAATTTGTCGTTCGATGAATTCTAATTAGTTGTTCCAATTTTATTTTTGTCGTTTACTTAGAAATAGTTTTTTAGCAATAAACAAAAGATTTTCCCTATAAAGTTGGCGAAAAATCGACTGAACTCCGCAAATACTGTTTTTTCTCTGTCGATTATGCACGCAGAATTTGTCGTTCGATGAATTCTAATTAGTTGTTCCAATTTTATTTTTGTCGTTTACTTAGAAATAGTTTTTTAGCAATAAACAAAAGATTTTCCCTATAAAGTTGGCGAAAAATCGACTGAACTCCGCAAATACTTTTTTTTCTCTGTCGATTATGCACGCAGAATTTGTCGTTCGATGAATTCTAATTAGTTGTTCCAATTTTATTTTTGTCGTTTACTTAGAAATAGTTTTTTAGCAATAAACAAAAGATTTTCCCTATAAAGTTGGCGAAAAATCGACTGAACTCCGCAAATACTGTTTTTTCTCTGTCGATTATGCACGCAGAATTTGTCGTTCGATGAATTCTAATTAGTTGTTCCAATTTTATTTTTGTCGTTTACTTAGAAATAGTTTTTTAGCAATAAACAAAAGATTTTTTTTTTTTTTTTTCACAATGACCGACTGTAAAATTCAAAACAATGATTCCAAAATGAACAAAGAGAACAACACACAGTTCAGAAATCATTGAGATGAACTTCACAATCGGTTAACTTTATTTATCATAGTTCCAAATAATTATACAAAAAATCAACTACTTAACTAAAGTAACATTAGCTTACTTCTAAGAAAGATTTGTCCTAATTATAAACTAAAATTAAAAATAACTATAACAAATATTGAACAAAATGACTAACAGAAAACAGTTACTTTGTAGTACATAAGTTTTTTCATTTCCTGCTTTTCTTAGTAGAACCGCTGGCCTCTTCATCATCATCTGCCATTATTTTTGATTGCTGCCTTCTAGCGATGGAAACAGATATCTCTCTTACCACACCTACACCAACATTGACTCCCATATCATCATTGTAAGTGATCAAATCAAATTCCTTACAAAGATTTACTCTGATGGCTTTATCAATAAGATTGCTATTATGTGCAGCCATTTGGTATAATTCTATATCCTCCAGCCTAGTCAATTTGCCAGGATTTATCATTGTGTCAAAAACAATCAAATAATCAAGGTGAAGTGTCAATAAGGCTTTGGTAATATTTCCTTCCTTTCTTGGGATGATTGCAGCAGCACATGGGGTCCTCAACACTGAAGGAACATCGTCTTTTAAATCAGGGATATTTTTTGGAGTGTTTGAGTGAAAGAACCGACAAACTTGCTCTGGGTACGATGCTGCAATTCTTGCCATAGTGATGGTTTTTCTAGTGGGTTTCTGTCCTGGATCTGCAATTTTGTATTTGCTTTTAAGAGTTTTGATTAAAGCACCAGTTGATTCCTGTGATTTTTCAATCATCTTGGTCAGATTGGTTCCTCTGATGCAGTATATTACAATGATCCTTGCCAATTCTGTGCTAAAAACAGCGGCATTGGGTTCTCTGTCTTTTAACATGGTTCTTATCAATAAGGGGTCAAATCCTTGATATGCTATTGAATCAATGAATTCTTGACCCAATGAAACAATTGCATCATTTAAGTGATCTTCATCATTATTGCGGGATGATGCCATCTTTGCAGAATTACTTGAGCTTAGGAGAGATGATCTAAATTTGATCGGTGATCTTTTTAACTTTGATGATTTCACAAATGCTTGTGCTTCCGGTGATAGTGGATCTTCTGCAAAGCTAGAGTCTGAGTCTGAATCAGATACACTAAATGGTTTTTTACTTCTAAATTTATCAGTATCTTTTGGCATGAGACTGGGTAAATTAATGCTCTAAACTTGGAATGAATTTCATATGAATTTAAGATAACAACTAAACACAACCACGACAGACTTTAGAAAGAATAGAGAGATTTATGTAATTCAATTAATTATTTAAATTTTTCAAAATTTTTACAGTCGTCAATGTGTTGCCCCTAACCTCCCTATAAAGTTGGCGAAAAATCGACTGAACTCCGCAAATACTGTTTTTTCTCTGTCGATTATGCACGCAGAATTTGTCGTTCGATGAATTCTAATTAGTTGTTCCAATTTAATTTTTGTCGTTTACTTAGAAATAGTTTTTTAGCAATAAACAAAAGATTTTCCCTATAAAGTTGGCGAAAAATCGACTGAACTCCGCAAATACTGTTTTTTCTCTGTCGATTATGCACGCAGAATTTGTCGTTCGATGAATTCTAATTAGTTGTTCCAATTTTATTTTTGTCGTTTACTTAGAAATAGTTTTTTAGCAATAAACAAAAGATTTTCCCTATAAAGTTGGCGAAAAATCGACTGAACTCCGCAAATACTGTTTTTTCTCTGTCGATTATGCACGCAGAATTTGTCGTTCGATGAATTCTAATTAGTTGTTCCAATTTTATTTTTGTCGTTTACTTAGAAATAGTTTTTTAGCAATAAACAAAAGATTTTCCCTATAAAGTTGGCGAAAAATCGACTGAACTCCGCAAATACTGTTTTTTCTCTGTCGATTATGCACGCAGAATTTGTCGTTCGATGAATTCTAATTAGTTGTTCCAATTTTATTTTTGTCGTTTACTTAGAAATAGTTTTTTAGCAATAAACAAAAGATTTTTTTTTTTTTTTTTTTTTTGTCACAATGACCGACTGTAAAATTCAAAACAATGATTCCAAAATGAACAAAGAGAACAACACACAGTTCAGAAATCATTGAGATGAACTTCACAATCGGTTAACTTTATTTATCATAGTTCCAAATAATTATACAAAAAATCAACTACTTAACTAAAGTAACATTAGCTTACTTCTAAGAAAGATTTGTCCTAATTATAAACTAAAATTAAAAATAACTATAACAAATATTGAACAAAATGACTAACAGAAAACAGTTACTTTGTAGTACATAAGTTTTTTCATTTCCTGCTTTTCTTAGTAGAACCGCTGGCCTCTTCATCATCATCTGCCATTCTTTTTGATTGCTGCCTTCTAGCGATGGAAACAGATATCTCTCTTACCACACCTACACCAACATTGACTCCCATATCATCATTGTAAGTGATCAAATCAAATTCCTTACAAAGATTTACTCTGATGGCTTCATCAATAAGATTGCTATTATGTGCAGCCATTTGGTATAATTCTATATCCTCCAGCCTAGTCAATTTGCCAGGATTTATCATTGTGTCAAAAACAATCAAATAATCAAGGTGAAGTGTCAATAAGGCTTTGGTAATATTTCCTTCCTTTCTTGGGATGATTGCAGCAGCACATGGGGTCCTCAACACTGAAGGAACATCGTCTTTTAAATCAGGGATATTTTTTGGAGTGTTTGAGTGAAAGAACCGACAAACTTGCTCTGGGTACGATGCTGCAATTCTTGCCATAGTGATGGTTTTTCTAGTGGGTTTCTGTCCTGGATCTGCAATTTTGTATTTGCTTTTAAGAGTTTTGATTAAAGCACCAGTTGATTCCTGTGATTTTTCAATCATCTTGGTCAGATTGGTTCCTCTGATGCAGTATATTACAATGATCCTTGCCAATTCTGTGCTAAAAACAGCGGCATTGGGTTCTCTGTCTTTTAACATGGTTCTTATCAATAAGGGGTCAAATCCTTGATATGCTATTGAATCAATGAATTCTTGACCCAATGAAACAATTGCATCATTTAAGTGATCTTCATCATTATTGCGGGATGATGCCATCTTTGCAGAATTACTTGAGCTTAGGAGAGATGATCTAAATTTGATCGGTGATCTTTTAAACTTTGATGATTTAACAAATGCTTGTGCTTCCGGTGATAGTGGATCTTCTGCAAAGCTAGAGTCTGAGTCTGAATCAGATACACTAAATGGTTTTTTACTTCTAAATTTATCAGTATCTTTTGGCATGAGACTGGGTAAATTAATGCTCTAAACTTGGAATGAATTTCATATGAATTTAAGATAACAACTAAACACAACCACGACAGACTTTAGAAAGAATAGAGAGATTTATGTAATTCAATTAATTATTTAAATTTTTCAAAATTTTTACAGTCGTCAATGTGTTGCCCCTAACCTCCCTATAAAGTTGGCGAAAAATCGACTGAACTCCGCAAATACTGTTTTTTCTCTGTCGATTATGCACGCAGAATTTGTCGTTCGATGAATTCTAATTAGTTGTTCTAATTTTATTTTTGTCGTTTACTTAGAAATAGTTTTTTAGCAATAAACAAAAGATTTTCCCTATAAAGTTGGCGAAAAATCGACTGAACTCCGCAAATACTGTTTTTTCTCTGTCGATTATGCACGCAGAATTTGTCGTTCGATGAATTCTAATTAGTTGTTCCAATTTTATTTTTGTCGTTTACTTAGAAATAGTTTTTTAGCAATAAACAAAAGATTTTCCCTATAAAGTTGGCGAAAAATCGACTGAACTCCGCAAATACTGTTTTTTCTCTGTCGATTATGCACGCAGAATTTGTCGTTCGATGAATTCTAATTAGTTGTTCCAATTTTATTTTTGTCGTTTACTTAGAAATAGTTTTTTAGCAATAAACAAAAGATTTTCCCTATAAAGTTGGCGAAAAATCGACTGAACTCCGCAAATACTGTTTTTTCTCTGTCGATTATGCACGCAGAATTTGTCGTTCGATGAATTCTAATTAGTTGTTCCAATTTTATTTTTGTCGTTTACTTAGAAATAGTTTTTTAGCAATAAACAAAAGATTTTTTTTTTTTTTTTTTTTTATTTTTTTTTCACAATGACCGACTGTAAAATTCAAAACAATGATTCCAAAATGAACAAAGAGAACAACACACAGTTCAGAAATCATTGAGATGAACTTCACAATCGGTTAACTTTATTTATCATAGTTCCAAATAATTATACAAAAAATCAACTACTTAACTAAAGTAACATTAGCTTACTTCTAAGAAAGATTTGTCCTAATTATAAACTAAAATTAAAAATAACTATAACAAATATTGAACAAAATGACTAACAGAAAACAGTTACTTTGTAGTACATAAGTTTTTTCATTTCCTGCTTTTCTTAGTAGAACCGCTGGCCTCTTCATCATCATCTGCCATTCTTTTTGATTGCTGCCTTCTAGCGATGGAAACAGATATCTCTCTTACCACACCTACACCAACATTGACTCCCATATCATCATTGTAAGTGATCAAATCAAATTCCTTACAAAGATTTACTCTGATGGCTTCATCAATAAGATTGCTATTATGTGCAGCCATTTGGTATAATTCTATATCCTCCAGCCTAGTCAATTTGCCAGGATTTATCATTGTGTCAAAAACAATCAAATAATCAAGGTGAAGTGTCAATAAGGCTTTGGTAATATTTCCTTCCTTTCTTGGGATGATTGCAGCAGCACATGGGGTCCTCAACACTGAAGGAACATCGTCTTTTAAATCAGGGATATTTTTTGGAGTGTTTGAGTGAAAGAACCGACAAACTTGCTCTGGGTACGATGCTGCAATTCTTGCCATAGTGATGGTTTTTCTAGTGGGTTTCTGTCCTGGATCTGCAATTTTGTATTTGCTTTTAAGAGTTTTGATTAAAGCACCAGTTGATTCCTGTGATTTTTCAATCATCTTGGTCAGATTGGTTCCTCTGATGCAGTATATTACAATGATCCTTTTTGATTAAAGCACCAGTTGATTCCTGTGATTTTTCAATCATCTTGGTCAGATTGGTTCCTCTGATGCAGTATATTACAATGATCCTTGCCAATTCTGTGCTAAAAACAGCGGCATTGGGTTCTCTGTCTTTTAACATGGTTCTTATCAATAAGGGGTCAAATCCTTGATATGCTATTGAATCAATGAATTCTTGACCCAATGAAACAATTGCATCATTTAAGTGATCTTCATCATTATTGCGGAATGATGCCATCTTTGCAGAATTACTTGAGCTTAGGAGAGATGATCTAAATTTGATCGGTGATCTTTTTAACTTTGATGATTTCACAAATGCTTGTGCTTCCGGTGATAGTGGATCTTCTGCAAAGCTAGAGTCTGAGTCTGAATCAGATACACTAAATGGTTTTTTACTTCTAAATTTATCAGTATCTTTTGGCATGAGACTGGGTAAATTAATGCTCTAAACTTGGAATGAATTTCATATGAATTTAAGATAACAACTAAACACAACCACGACAGACTTTAGAAAGAATAGAGAGATTTATGTAATTCAATTAATTATTTAAATTTTTCAAAATTTTTACAGTCGTCAATGTGTTGCCCCTAACCTCCCTATAAAGTTGGCGAAAAATCGACTGAACTCCGCAAATACTGTTTTTTCTCTGTCGATTATGCACGCAGAATTTGTCGTTCGATGAATTCTAATTAGTTGTTCCAATTTTATTTTTGTCGTTTACTTAGAAATAGTTTTTTAGCAATAAACAAAAGATTTTCCCTATAAAGTTGGCGAAAAATCGACTGAACTCCGCAAATACTGTTTTTTCTCTGTCGATTATGCACGCAGAATTTGTCGTTCGATGAATTCTAATTAGTTGTTCCAATTTTATTTTTGTCGTTTACTTAGAAATAGTTTTTTAGCAATAAACAAAAGATTTTCCCTATAAAGTTGGCGAAAAATCGACTGAACTCCGCAAATACTTTTTTTTCTCTGTCGATTATGCACGCAGAATTTGTCGTTCGATGAATTCTAATTAGTTGTTCCAATTTTATTTTTGTCGTTTACTTAGAAATAGTTTTTTAGCAATAAACAAAAGATTTTCCCTATAAAGTTGGCGAAAAATCGACTGAACTCCGCAAATACTGTTTTTTCTCTGTCGATTATGCACGCAGAATTTGTCGTTCGATGAATTCTAATTAGTTGTTCCAATTTTATTTTTGTCGTTTACTTAGAAATAGTTTTTTAGCAATAAACAAAAGATTTTTTTTTTTTTTTTTTTTTTTTTTTTTCACAATGACCGACTGTAAAATTCAAAACAATGATTCCAAAATGAACAAAGAGAACAACACACAGTTCAGAAATCATTGAGATGAACTTCACAATCGGTTAACTTTATTTATCATAGTTCCAAATAATTATACAAAAAATCAACTACTTAACTAAAGTAACATTAGCTTACTTCTAAGAAAGATTTGTCCTAATTATAAACTAAAATTAAAAATAACTATAACAAATATTGAACAAAATGACTAACAGAAAACAGTTACTTTGTAGTACATAAGTTTTTTCATTTCCTGCTTTTCTTAGTAGAACCGCTGGCCTCTTCATCATCATCTGCCATTCTTTTTGATTGCTGCCTTCTAGCGATGGAAACAGATATCTCTCTTACCACACCTACACCAACATTGACTCCCATATCATCATTGTAAGTGATCAAATCAAATTCCTTACAAAGATTTACTCTGATGGCTTCATCAATAAGATTGCTATTATGTGCAGCCATTTGGTATAATTCTATATCCTCCAGCCTAGTCAATTTGCCAGGATTTATCATTGTGTCAAAAACAATCAAATAATCAAGGTGAAGTGTCAATAAGGCTTTGGTAATATTTCCTTCCTTTCTTGGGATGATTGCAGCAGCACATGGGGTCCTCAACACTGAAGGAACATCGTCTTTTAAATCAGGGATATTTTTTGGAGTGTTTGAGTGAAAGAACCGACAAACTTGCTCTGGGTACGATGCTGCAATTCTTGCCATAGTGATGGTTTTTCTAGTGGGTTTCTGTCCTGGATCTGCAATTTTGTATTTGCTTTTAAGAGTTTTGATTAAAGCACCAGTTGATTCCTGTGATTTTTCAATCATCTTGGTCAGATTGGTTCCTCTGATGCAGTATATTACAATGATCCTTGCCAATTCTGTGCTAAAAACAGCGGCATTGGGTTCTCTGTCTTTTAACATGGTTCTTATCAATAAGGGGTCAAATCCTTGATATGCTATTGAATCAATGAATTCTTGACCCAATGAAACAATTGCATCATTTAAGTGATCTTCATCATTATTGCGGGATGATGCCATCTTTGCAGAATTACTTGAGCTTAGGAGAGATGATCTAAATTTGATCGGTGATCTTTTTAACTTTGATGATTTCACAAATGCTTGTGCTTCCGGTGATAGTGGATCTTCTGCAAAGCTAGAGTCTGAGTCTGAATCAGATACACTAAATGGTTTTTTACTTCTAAATTTATCAGTATCTTTTGGCATGAGACTGGGTAAATTAATGCTCTAAACTTGGAATGAATTTCATATGAATTTAAGATAACAACTAAACACAACCACGACAGACTTTAGAAAGAATAGAGAGATTTATGTAATTCAATTAATTATTTAAATTTTTCAAAATTTTTACAGTCGTCAATGTGTTGCCCCTAACCTCCCTATAAAGTTGGCGAAAAATCGACTGAACTCCGCAAATACTGTTTTTTCTCTGTCGATTATGCACGCAGAATTTGTCGTTCGATGAATTCTAATTAGTTGTTCCAATTTTATTTTTGTCGTTTACTTAGAAATAGTTTTTTAGCAATAAACAAAAGATTTTCCCTATAAAGTTGGCGAAAAATCGACTGAACTCCGCAAATCCTGTTTTTTCTCTGTCGATTATGCACGCAGAATTTGTCGTTCGATGAATTCTAATTAGTTGTTCCAATTTTATTTTTGTCGTTTACTTAGAAATAGTTTTTTAGCAATAAACAAAAGATTTTCCCTATAAAGTTGGCGAAAAATCGACTGAACTCCGCAAATACTGTTTTTTCTCTGTCGATTATGCACGCAGAATTTGTCGTTCGATGAATTCTAATTAGTTGTTCCAATTTTATTTTTGTCGTTTACTTAGAAATAGTTTTTTAGCAATAAACAAAAGATTTTCCCTATAAAGTTGGCGAAAAATCGACTGAACTCCGCAAATACTGTTTTTTCTCTGTCGATTATGCACGCAGAATTTGTCGTTCGATGAATTCTAATTAGTTGTTCCAATTTTATTTTTGTCGTTTACTTAGAAATAGTTTTTTAGCAATAAACAAAAGATTTTTTTTTTTTTTTTTTTTTTTTTTTTTTCACAATGACCGACTGTAAAATTCAAAACAATGATTCCAAAATGAACAAAGAGAACAACACACAGTTCAGAAATCATTGAGATGAACTTCACAATCGGTTAACTTTATTTATCATAGTTCCAAATAATTATACAAAAAATCAACTACTTAACTAAAGTAACATTAGCTTACTTCTAAGAAAGATTTGTCCTAATTATAAACTAAAATTAAAAATAACTATAACAAATATTGAACAAAATGACTAACAGAAAACAGTTACTTTGTAGTACATAAGTTTTTTCATTTCCTGCTTTTCTTAGTAGAACCGCTGGCCTCTTCATCATCATCTGCCATTCTTTTTGATTGCTGCCTTCTAGCGATGGAAACAGATATCTCTCTTACCACACCTACACCAACATTGACTCCCATATCATCATTGTAAGTGATCAAATCAAATTCCTTACAAAGATTTACTCTGATGGCTTCATCAATAAGATTGCTATTATGTGCAGCCATTTGGTATAATTCTATATCCTCCAGCCTAGTCAATTTGCCAGGATTTATCATTGTGTCAAAAACAATCAAATAATCAAGGTGAAGTGTCAATAAGGCTTTGGTAATATTTCCTTCCTTTCTTGGGATGATTGCAGCAGCACATGGGGTCCTCAACACTGAAGGAACATCGTCTTTTAAATCAGGGATATTTTTTGGAGTGTTTGAGTGAAAGAACCGACAAACTTGCTCTGGGTACGATGCTGCAATTCTTGCCATAGTGATGGTTTTTCTAGTGGGTTTCTGTCCTGGATCTGCAATTTTGTATTTGCTTTTAAGAGTTTTGATTAAAGCACCAGTTGATTCCTGTGATTTTTCAATCATCTTGGTCAGATTGGTTCCTCTGATGCAGTATATTACAATGATCCTTGCCAATTCTGTGCTAAAAACAGCGGCATTGGGTTCTCTGTCTTTTAACATGGTTCTTATCAATAAGGGGTCAAATCCTTGATATGCTATTGAATCAATGAATTCTTGACCCAATGAAACAATTGCATCATTTAAGTGATCTTCATCATTATTGCGGGATGATGCCATCTTTGCAGAATTACTTGAGCTTAGGAGAGATGATCTAAATTTGATCGGTGATCTTTTTAACTTTGATGATTTCACAAATGCTTGTGCTTCCGGTGATAGTGGATCTTCTGCAAAGCTAGAGTCTGAGTCTGAATCAGATACACTAAATGGTTTTTTACTTCTAAATTTATCAGTATCTTTTGGCATGAGACTGGGTAAATTAATGCTCTAAACTTGGAATGAATTTCATATGAATTTAAGATAACAACTAAACACAACCACGACAGACTTTAGAAAGAATAGAGAGATTTATGTAATTCAATTAATTATTTAAATTTTTCAAAATTTTTACAGTCGTCAATGTGTTGCCCCTAACCTCCCTATAAAGTTGGCGAAAAATCGACTGAACTCCGCAAATACTGTTTTTTCTCTGTCGATTAAACAAAAGATTTTCCCTATAAAGTTGGCGAAAAATCGACTGAACTCCGCAAATACTGTTTTTTCTCTGTCGATTATGCACGCAGAATTTGTCGTTCGATGAATTCTAATTAGTTGTTCCAATTTTATTTTTGTCGTTTACTTAGAAATAGTTTTTTAGCAATAAACAAAAGATTTTCCCTATAAAGTTGGCGAAAAATCGACTGAACTCCGCAAATACTGTTTTTTCTCTGTCGATTATGCACGCAGAATTTGTCGTTCGATGAATTCTAATTAGTTGTTCCAATTTTATTTTTGTCGTTTACTTAGAAATAGTTTTTTAGCAATAAACAAAAGATTTTCCCTATAAAGTTGGCGAAAAATCGACTGAACTCCGCAAATACTGTTTTTTCTCTGTCGATTATGCACGCAGAATTTGTCGTTCGATGAATTCTAATTAGTTGTTCCAATTTTATTTTTGTCGTTTACTTAGAAATAGTTTTTTAGCAATAAACAAAAGATTTTTTTTTTTTTTTTTTTTTTTTTTTTTTTCACAATGACCGACTGTAAAATTCAAAACAATGATTCCAAAATGAACAAAGAGAACAACACACAGTTCAGAAATCATTGAGATGAACTTCACAATCGGTTAACTTTATTTATCATAGTTCCAAATAATTATACAAAAAATCAACTACTTAACTAAAGTAACATTAGCTTACTTCTAAGAAAGATTTGTCCTAATTATAAACTAAAATTAAAAATAACTATAACAAATATTGAACAAAATGACTAACAGAAAACAGTTACTTTGTAGTACATAAGTTTTTTCATTTCCTGCTTTTCTTAGTAGAACCGCTGGCCTCTTCATCATCATCTGCCATTCTTTTTGATTGCTGCCTTCTAGCGATGGAAACAGATATCTCTCTTACCACACCTACACCAACATTGACTCCCATATCATCATTGTAAGTGATCAAATCAAATTCCTTACAAAGATTTACTCTGATGGCTTCATCAATAAGATTGCTATTATGTGCAGCCATTTGGTATAATTCTATATCCTCCAGCCTAGTCAATTTGCCAGGATTTATCATTGTGTCAAAAACAATCAAATAATCAAGGTGAAGTGTCAATAAGGCTTTGGTAATATTTCCTTCCTTTCTTGGGATGATTGCAGCAGCACATGGGGTCCTCAACACTGAAGGAACATCGTCTTTTAAATCAGGGATATTTTTTGGAGTGGTTGAGTGAAAGAACCGACAAACTTGCTCTGGGTACGATGCTGCAATTCTTGCCATAGTGATGGTTTTTCTAGTGGGTTTCTGTCCTGGATCTGCAATTTTGTATTTGCTTTTAAGAGTTTTGATTAAAGCACCAGTTGATTCCTGTGATTTTTCAATCATCTTGGTCAGATTGGTTCCTCTGATGCAGTATATTACAATGATCCTTGCCAATTCTGTGCTAAAAACAGCGGCATTGGGTTCTCTGTCTTTTAACATGGTTCTTATCAATAAGGGGTCAAATCCTTGATATGCTATTGAATCAATGAATTCTTGACCCAATGAAACAATTGCATCATTTAAGTGATCTTCATCATTATTGCGGGATGATGCCATCTTTGCAGAATTACTTGAGCTTAGGAGAGATGATCTAAATTTGATCGGTGATCTTTTTAACTTTGATGATTTCACAAATGCTTGTGCTTCCGGTGATAGTGGATCTTCTGCAAAGCTAGAGTCTGAGTCTGAATCAGATACACTAAATGGTTTTTTACTTCTAAATTTATCAGTATCTTTTGGCATGAGACTGGGTAAATTAATGCTCTAAACTTGGAATGAATTTCATATGAATTTAAGATAACAACTAAACACAACCACGACAGACTTTAGAAAGAATAGAGAGATTTATGTAATTCAATTAATTATTTAAATTTTTCAAAATTTTTACAGTCGTCAATGTGTTGCCCCTAACCTCCCTATAAAGTTGGCGAAAAATCGACTGAACTCCGCAAATACTGTTTTTTCTCTGTCGATTATGCACGCAGAATTTGTCGTTCGATGAATTCTAATTAGTTGTTCCAATTTTATTTTTGTCGTTTACTTAGAAATAGTTTTTTAGCAATAAACAAAAGATTTTCCCTATAAAGTTGGCGAAAAATCGACTGAACTCCGCAAATACTGTTTTTTCTCTGTCGATTATGCACGCAGAATTTGTCGTTCGATGAATTCTAATTAGTTGTTCCAATTTTATTTTTGTCGTTTACTTAGAAATAGTTTTTTAGCAATAAACAAAAGATTTTCCCTATAAAGTTGGCGAAAAATCGACTGAACTCCGCAAATACTTTTTTTTCTCTGTCGATTATGCACGCAGAATTTGTCGTTCGATGAATTCTAATTAGTTGTTCCAATTTTATTTTTGTCGTTTACTTAGAAATAGTTTTTTAGCAATAAACAAAAGATTTTCCCTATAAAGTTGGCGAAAAATCGACTGAACTCCGCAAATACTGTTTTTTCTCTGTCGATTATGCACGCAGAATTTGTCGTTCGATGAATTCTAATTAGTTGTTCCAATTTTATTTTTGTCGTTTACTTAGAAATAGTTTTTTAGCAATAAACAAAAGATTTTTTTTTTTTTTTTCACAATGACCGACTGTAAAATTCAAAACAATGATTCCAAAATGAACAAAGAGAACAACACACAGTTCAGAAATCATTGAGATGAACTTCACAATCGGTTAACTTTATTTATCATAGTTCCAAATAATTATACAAAAAATCAACTACTTAACTAAAGTAACATTAGCTTACTTCTAAGAAAGATTTGTCCTAATTATAAACTAAAATTAAAAATAACTATAACAAATATTGAACAAAATGACTAACAGAAAACAGTTACTTTGTAGTACATAAGTTTTTTCATTTCCTGCTTTTCTTAGTAGAACCGCTGGCCTCTTCATCATCATCTGCCATTCTTTTTGATTGCTGCCTTCTAGCGATGGAAACAGATATCTCTCTTACCACACCTACACCAACATTGACTCCCATATCATCATTGTAAGTGATCAAATCAAATTCCTTACAAAGATTTACTCTGATGGCTTCATCAATAAGATTGCTATTATGTGCAGCCATTTGGTATAATTCTATATCCTCCAGCCTAGTCAATTTGCCAGGATTTATCATTGTGTCAAAAACAATCAAATAATCAAGGTGAAGTGTCAATAAGGCTTTGGTAATATTTCCTTCCTTTCTTGGGATGATTGCAGCAGCACATGGGGTCCTCAACACTGAAGGAACATCGTCTTTTAAATCAGGGATATTTTTTGGAGTGTTTGAGTGAAAGAACCGACAAACTTGCTCTGGGTACGATGCTGCAATTCTTGCCATAGTGATGGTTTTTCTAGTGGGTTTCTGTCCTGGATCTGCAATTTTGTATTTGCTTTTAAGAGTTTTGATTAAAGCACCAGTTGATTCCTGTGATTTTTCAATCATCTTGGTCAGATTGGTTCCTCTGATGCAGTATATTACAATGATCCTTGCCAATTCTGTGCTAAAAACAGCGGCATTGGGTTCTCTGTCTTTTAACATGGTTCTTATCAATAAGGGGTCAAATCCTTGATATGCTATTGAATCAATGAATTCTTGACCCAATGAAACAATTGCATCATTTAAGTGATCTTCATCATTATTGCGGGATGATGCCATCTTTGCAGAATTACTTGAGCTTAGGAGAGATGATCTAAATTTGATCGGTGATCTTTTTAACTTTGATGATTTCACAAATGCTTGTGCTTCCGGTGATAGTGGATCTTCTGCAAAGCTAGAGTCTGAGTCTGAATCAGATACACTAAATGGTTTTTTACTTCTAAATTTATCAGTATCTTTTGGCATGAGACTGGGTAAATTAATGCTCTAAACTTGGAATGAATTTCATATGAATTTAAGATAACAACTAAACACAACCACGACAGACTTTAGAAAGAATAGAGAGATTTATGTAATTCAATTAATTATTTAAATTTTTCAAAATTTTTACAGTCGTCAATGTGTTGCCCCTAACCTCCCTATAAAGTTGGCGAAAAATCGACTGAACTCCGCAAATACTGTTTTTTCTCTGTCGATTATGCACGCAGAATTTGTCGTTCGATGAATTCTAATTAGTTGTTCCAATTTTATTTTTGTCGTTTACTTAGAAATAGTTTTTTAGCAATAAACAAAAGATTTTCCCTATAAAGTTGGCGAAAAATCGACTGAACTCCGCAAATACTGTTTTTTCTCTGTCGATTATGCACGCAGAATTTGTCGTTCGATGAATTCTAATTAGTTGTTCCAATTTTATTTTTGTCGTTTACTTAGAAATAGTTTATTAGCAATAAACAAAAGATTTTCCCTATAAAGTTGGCGAAAAATCGACTGAACTCCGCAAATACTGTTTTTTCTCTGTCGATTATGCACGCAGAATTTGTCGTTCGATGAATTCTAATTAGTTGTTCCAATTTTATTTTTGTCGTTTACTTAGAAATAGTTTTTTAGCAATAAACAAAAGATTTTCCCTATAAAGTTGGCGAAAAATCGACTGAACTCCGCAAATACTGTTTTTTCTCTGTCGATTATGCACGCAGAATTTGTCGTTCGATGAATTCTAATTAGTTGTTCCAATTTTATTTTTGTCGTTTACTTAGAAATAGTTTTTTAGCAATAAACAAAAGATTTTTTTTTTTTTTTTTTTTTTTTTTTTTTCACAATGACCGACTGTAAAATTCAAAACAATGATTCCAAAATGAACAAAGAGAACAACACACAGTTCAGAAATCATTGAGATGAACTTCACAATCGGTTAACTTTATTTATCATAGTTCCAAATAATTATACAAAAAATCAACTACTTAACTAAAGTAACATTAGCTTACTTCTAAGAAAGATTTGTCCTAATTATAAACTAAAATTAAAAATAACTATAACAAATATTGAACAAAATGACTAACAGAAAACAGTTACTTTGTAGTACATAAGTTTTTTCATTTCCTGCTTTTCTTAGTAGAACCGCTGGCCTCTTCATCATCATCTGCCATTCTTTTTGATTGCTGCCTTCTAGCGATGGAAACAGATATCTCTCTTACCACACCTACACCAACATTGACTCCCATATCATCATTGTAAGTGATCAAATCAAATTCCTTACAAAGATTTACTCTGATGGCTTCATCAATAAGATTGCTATTATGTGCAGCCATTTGGTATAATTCTATATCCTCCAGCCTAGTCAATTTGCCAGGATTTATCATTGTGTCAAAAACAATCAAATAATCAAGGTGAAGTGTCAATAAGGCTTTGGTAATATTTCCTTCCTTTCTTGGGATGATTGCAGCAGCACATGGGGTCCTCAACACTGAAGGAACATCGTCTTTTAAATCAGGGATATTTTTTGGAGTGTTTGAGTGAAAGAACCGACAAACTTGCTCTGGGTACGATGCTGCAATTCTTGCCATAGTGATGGTTTTTCTAGTGGGTTTCTGTCCTGGATCTGCAATTTTGTATTTGCTTTTAAGAGTTTTGATTAAAGCACCAGTTGATTCCTGTGATTTTTCAATCATCTTGGTCAGATTGGTTCCTCTGATGCAGTATATTACAATGATCCTTGCCAATTCTGTGCTAAAAACAGCGGCATTGGGTTCTCTGTCTTTTAACATGGTTCTTATCAATAAGGGGTCAAATCCTTGATATGCTATTGAATCAATGAATTCTTGACCCAATGAAACAATTGCATCATTTAAGTGATCTTCATCATTATTGCGGGATGATGCCATCTTTGCAGAATTACTTGAGCTTAGGAGAGATGATCTAAATTTGATCGGTGATCTTTTTAACTTTGATGATTTCACAAATGCTTGTGCTTCCGGTGATAGTGGATCTTCTGCAAAGCTAGAGTCTGAGTCTGAATCAGATACACTAAATGGTTTTTTACTTCTAAATTTATCAGTATCTTTTGGCATGAGACTGGGTAAATTAATGCTCTAAACTTGGAATGAATTTCATATGAATTTAAGATAACAACTAAACACAACCACGACAGACTTTAGAAAGAATAGAGAGATTTATGTAATTCAATTAATTATTTAAATTTTTCAAAATTTTTACAGTCGTCAATGTGTTGCCCCTAACCTCCCTATAAAGTTGGCGAAAAATCGACTGAACTCCGCAAATACTGTTTTTTCTCTGTCGATTATGCACGCAGAATTTGTCGTTCGATGAATTCTAATTAGTTGTTCCAATTTTATTTTTGTCGTTTACTTAGAAATAGTTTTTTAGCAATAAACAAAAGATTTTCCCTATAAAGTTGGCGAAAAATCGACTGAACTCCGCAAATCCTGTTTTTTCTCTGTCGATTATGCACGCAGAATTTGTCGTTCGATGAATTCTAATTAGTTGTTCCAATTTTATTTTTGTCGTTTACTTAGAAATAGTTTTTTAGCAATAAACAAAAGATTTTCCCTATAAAGTTGGCGAAAAATCGACTGAACTCCGCAAATACTGTTTTTTCTCTGTCGATTATGCACGCAGAATTTGTCGTTCGATGAATTCTAATTAGTTGTTCCAATTTTATTTTTGTCGTTTACTTAGAAATAGTTTTTTAGCAATAAACAAAAGATTTTCCCTATAAAGTTGGCGAAAAATCGACTGAACTCCGCAAATACTGTTTTTTCTCTGTCGATTATGCACGCAGAATTTGTCGTTCGATGAATTCTAATTAGTTGTTCCAATTTTATTTTTGTCGTTTACTTAGAAATAGTTTTTTAGCAATAAACAAAAGATTTTTTTTTTTTTTTTTTTTCACAATGACCGACTGTAAAATTCAAAACAATGATTCCAAAATGAACAAAGAGAACAACACACAGTTCAGAAATCATTGAGATGAACTTCACAATCGGTTAACTTTATTTATCATAGTTCCAAATAATTATACAAAAAATCAACTACTTAACTAAAGTAACATTAGCTTACTTCTAAGAAAGATTTGTCCTAATTATAAACTAAAATTAAAAATAACTATAACAAATATTGAACAAAATGACTAACAGAAAACAGTTACTTTGTAGTACATAAGTTTTTTCATTTCCTGCTTTTCTTAGTAGAACCGCTGGCCTCTTCATCATCATCTGCCATTCTTTTTGATTGCTGCCTTCTAGCGATGGAAACAGATATCTCTCTTACCACACCTACACCAACATTGACTCCCATATCATCATTGTAAGTGATCAAATCAAATTCCTTACAAAGATTTACTCTGATGGCTTCATCAATAAGATTGCTATTATGTGCAGCCATTTGGTATAATTCTATATCCTCCAGCCTAGTCAATTTGCCAGGATTTATCATTGTGTCAAAAACAATCAAATAATCAAGGTGAAGTGTCAATAAGGCTTTGGTAATATTTCCTTCCTTTCTTGGGATGATTGCAGCAGCACATGGGGTCCTCAACACTGAAGGAACATCGTCTTTTAAATCAGGGATATTTTTTGGAGTGTTTGAGTGAAAGAACCGACAAACTTGCTCTGGGTACGATGCTGCAATTCTTGCCATAGTGATGGTTTTTCTAGTGGGTTTCTGTCCTGGATCTGCAATTTTGTATTTGCTTTTAAGAGTTTTGATTAAAGCACCAGTTGATTCCTGTGATTTTTCAATCATCTTGGTCAGATTGGTTCCTCTGATGCAGTATATTACAATGATCCTTGCCAATTCTGTGCTAAAAACAGCGGCATTGGGTTCTCTGTCTTTTAACATGGTTCTTATCAATAAGGGGTCAAATCCTTGATATGCTATTGAATCAATGAATTCTTGACCCAATGAAACAATTGCATCATTTAAGTGATCTTCATCATTATTGCGGGATGATGCCATCTTTGCAGAATTACTTGAGCTTAGGAGAGATGATCTAAATTTGATCGGTGATCTTTTTAACTTTGATGATTTCACAAATGCTTGTGCTTCCGGTGATAGTGGATCTTCTGCAAAGCTAGAGTCTGAGTCTGAATCAGATACACTAAATGGTTTTTTACTTCTAAATTTATCAGTATCTTTTGGCATGAGACTGGGTAAATTAATGCTCTAAACTTGGAATGAATTTCATATGAATTTAAGATAACAACTAAACACAACCACGACAGACTTTAGAAAGAATAGAGAGATTTATGTAATTCAATTAATTATTTAAATTTTTCAAAATTTTTACAGTCGTCAATGTGTTGCCCCTAACCTCCCTATAAAGTTGGCGAAAAATCGACTGAACTCCGCAAATACTGTTTTTTCTCTGTCGATTATGCACGCAGAATTTGTCGTTCGATGAATTCTAATTAGTTGTTCCAATTTTATTTTTGTCGTTTACTTAGAAATAGTTTTTTAGCAATAAACAAAAGATTTTCCCTATAAAGTTGGCGAAAAATCGACTGAACTCCGCAAATACTGTTTTTTCTCTGTCGATTATGCACGCAGAATTTGTCGTTCGATGAATTCTAATTAGTTGTTCCAATTTTATTTTTGTCGTTTACTTAGAAATAGTTTTTTAGCAATAAACAAAAGATTTTCCCTATAAAGTTGGCGAAAAATCGACTGAACTCCGCAAATACTGTTTTTTCTCTGTCGATTATGCACGCAGAATTTGTCGTTCGATGAATTCTAATTAGTTGTTCCAATTTTATTTTTGTCGTTTACTTAGAAATAGTTTTTTAGCAATAAACAAAAGATTTTCCCTATAAAGTTAGCGAAAAATCGACTGAACTCCGCAAATACTGTTTTTTCTCTGTCGATTATGCACGCAGAATTTGTCGTTCTATGAATTCTAATTAGTTGTTCCAATTTTATTTTTGTCGTTTACTTAGAAATAGTTTTTTAGCAATAAACAAAAGATTTTTTTTTTTTTTTTTTTTCACAATGACCGACTGTAAAATTCAAAACAATGATTCCAAAATGAACAAAGAGAACAACACACAGTTCAGAAATCATTGAGATGAACTTCACAATCGGTTAACTTTATTTATCATAGTTCCAAATAATTATACAAAAAATCAACTACTTAACTAAAGTAACATTAGCTTACTTCTAAGAAAGATTTGTCCTAATTATAAACTAAAATTAAAAATAACTATAACAAATATTGAACAAAATGACTAACAGAAAACAGTTACTTTGTAGTACATAAGTTTTTTCATTTCCTGCTTTTCTTAGTAGAACCGCTGGCCTCTTCATCATCATCTGCCATTCTTTTTGATTGCTGCCTTCTAGCGATGGAAACAGATATCTCTCTTACCACACCTACACCAACATTGACTCCCATATCATCATTGTAAGTGATCAAATCAAATTCCTTACAAAGATTTACTCTGATGGCTTCATCAATAAGATTGCTATTATGTGCAGCCATTTGGTATAATTCTATATCCTCCAGCCTAGTCAATTTGCCAGGATTTATCATTGTGTCAAAAACAATCAAATAATCAAGGTGAAGTGTCAATAAGGCTTTGGTAATATTTCCTTCCTTTCTTGGGATGATTGCAGCAGCACATGGGGTCCTCAACACTGAAGGAACATCGTCTTTTAAATCAGGGATATTTTTTGGAGTGGTTGAGTGAAAGAACCGACAAACTTGCTCTGGGTACGATGCTGCAATTCTTGCCATAGTGATGGTTTTTCTAGTGGGTTTCTGTCCTGGATCTGCAATTTTGTATTTGCTTTTAAGAGTTTTGATTAAAGCACCAGTTGATTCCTGTGATTTTTCAATCATCTTGGTCAGATTGGTTCCTCTGATGCAGTATATTACAATGATCCTTGCCAATTCTGTGCTAAAAACAGCGGCATTGGGTTCTCTGTCTTTTAACATGGTTCTTATCAATAAGGGGTCAAATCCTTGATATGCTATTGAATCAATGAATTCTTGACCCAATGAAACAATTGCATCATTTAAGTGATCTTCATCATTATTGCGGGATGATGCCATCTTTGCAGAATTACTTGAGCTTAGGAGAGATGATCTAAATTTGATCGGTGATCTTTTTAACTTTGATGATTTCACAAATGCTTGTGCTTCCGGTGATAGTGGATCTTCTGCAAAGCTAGAGTCTGAGTCTGAATCAGATACACTAAATGGTTTTTTACTTCTAAATTTATCAGTATCTTTTGGCATGAGACTGGGTAAATTAATGCTCTAAACTTGGAATGAATTTCATATGAATTTAAGATAACAACTAAACACAACCACGACAGACTTTAGAAAGAATAGAGAGATTTATGTAATTCAATTAATTATTTAAATTTTTCAAAATTTTTACAGTCGTCAATGTGTTGCCCCTAACCTCCCTATAAAGTTGGCGAAAAATCGACTGAACTCCGCAAATACTGTTTTTTCTCTGTCGATTATGCACGCAGAATTTGTCGTTCGATGAATTCTAATTAGTTGTTCCAATTTTATTTTTGTCGTTTACTTAGAAATAGTTTTTTAGCAATAAACAAAAGATTTTCCCTATAAAGTTGGCGAAAAATCGACTGAACTCCGCAAATACTGTTTTTTCTCTGTCGATTATGCACGCAGAATTTGTCGTTCGATGAATTCTAATTAGTTGTTCCAATTTTATTTTTGTCGTTTACTTAGAAATAGTTTTTTAGCAATAAACAAAAGATTTTCCCTATAAAGTTGGCGAAAAATCGACTGAACTCCGCAAATACTGTTTTTTCTCTGTCGATTATGCACGCAGAATTTGTCGTTCGATGAATTCTAATTAGTTGTTCCAATTTTATTTTTGTCGTTTACTTAGAAATAGTTTTTTAGCAATAAACAAAAGATTTTCCCTATAAAGTTGGCGAAAAATCGACTGAACTCCGCAAATACTGTTTTTTCTCTGTCGATTATGCACGCAGAATTTGTCGTTCGATGAATTCTAATTAGTTGTTCCAATTTTATTTTTGTCGTTTACTTAGAAATAGTTTTTTAGCAATAAACAAAAGATTTTTTTTTTTTTTTTTTTTTTTTTTTTTTTTTCACAATGACCGACTGTAAAATTCAAAACAATGATTCCAAAATGAACAAAGAGAACAACACACAGTTCAGAAATCATTGAGATGAACTTCACAATCGGTTAACTTTATTTATCATAGTTCCAAATAATTATACAAAAAATCAACTACTTAACTAAAGTAACATTAGCTTACTTCTAAGAAAGATTTGTCCTAATTATAAACTAAAATTAAAAATAACTATAACAAATATTGAACAAAATGACTAACAGAAAACAGTTACTTTGTAGTACATAAGTTTTTTCATTTCCTGCTTTTCTTAGTAGAACCGCTGGCCTCTTCATCATCATCTGCCATTCTTTTTGATTGCTGCCTTCTAGCGATGGAAACAGATATCTCTCTTACCACACCTACACCAACATTGACTCCCATATCATCATTGTAAGTGATCAAATCAAATTCCTTACAAAGATTTACTCTGATGGCTTCATCAATAAGATTGCTATTATGTGCAGCCATTTGGTATAATTCTATATCCTCCAGCCTAGTCAATTTGCCAGGATTTATCATTGTGTCAAAAACAATCAAATAATCAAGGTGAAGTGTCAATAAGGCTTTGGTAATATTTCCTTCCTTTCTTGGGATGATTGCAGCAGCACATGGGGTCCTCAACACTGAAGGAACATCGTCTTTTAAATCAGGGATATTTTTTGGAGTGTTTGAGTGAAAGAACCGACAAACTTGCTCTGGGTACGATGCTGCAATTCTTGCCATAGTGATGGTTTTTCTAGTGGGTTTCTGTCCTGGATCTGCAATTTTGTATTTGCTTTTAAGAGTTTTGATTAAAGCACCAGTTGATTCCTGTGATTTTTCAATCATCTTGGTCAGATTGGTTCCTCTGATGCAGTATATTACAATGATCCTTGCCAATTCTGTGCTAAAAACAGCGGCATTGGGTTCTCTGTCTTTTAACATGGTTCTTATCAATAAGGGGTCAAATCCTTGATATGCTATTGAATCAATGAATTCTTGACCCAATGAAACAATTGCATCATTTAAGTGATCTTCATCATTATTGCGGGATGATGCCATCTTTGCAGAATTACTTGAGCTTAGGAGAGATGATCTAAATTTGATCGGTGATCTTTTTAACTTTGATGATTTCACAAATGCTTGTGCTTCCGGTGATAGTGGATCTTCTGCAAAGCTAGAGTCTGAGTCTGAATCAGATACACTAAATGGTTTTTTACTTCTAAATTTATCAGTATCTTTTGGCATGAGACTGGGTAAATTAATGCTCTAAACTTGGAATGAATTTCATATGAATTTAAGATAACAACTAAACACAACCACGACAGACTTTAGAAAGAATAGAGAGATTTATGTAATTCAATTAATTATTTAAATTTTTCAAAATTTTTACAGTCGTCAATGTGTTGCCCCTAACCTCCCTATAAAGTTGGCGAAAAATCGACTGAACTCCGCAAATACTGTTTTTTCTCTGTCGATTATGCACGCAGAATTTGTCGTTCGATGAATTCTAATTAGTTGTTCCAATTTTATTTTTGTCGTTTACTTAGAAATAGTTTTTTAGCAATAAACAAAAGATTTTCCCTATAAAGTTGGCGAAAAATCGACTGAACTCCGCAAATACTGTTTTTTCTCTGTCGATTATGCACGCAGAATTTGTCGTTCGATGAATTCTAATTAGTTGTTCCAATTTTATTTTTGTCGTTTACTTAGAAATAGTTTTTTAGCAATAAACAAAAGATTTTCCCTATAAAGTTGGCGAAAAATCGACTGAACTCCGCAAATACTGTTTTTTCTCTGTCGATTATGCACGCAGAATTTGTCGTTCGATGAATTCTAATTAGTTGTTCCAATTTTATTTTTGTCGTTTACTTAGAAATAGTTTTTTAGCAATAAACAAAAGATTTTCCCTATAAAGTTGGCGAAAAATCGACTGAACTCCGCAAATACTGTTTTTTCTCTGTCGATTATGCACGCAGAATTTGTCGTTCGATGAATTCTAATTAGTTGTTCCAATTTTATTTTTGTCGTTTACTTAGAAATAGTTTTTTAGCAATAAACAAAAGATTTTTTTTTTTTTTTTTTTTTTTTTACAATGACCGACTGTAAAATTCAAAACAATGATTCCAAAATGAACAAAGAGAACAACACACAGTTCAGAAATCATTGAGATGAACTTCACAATCGGTTAACTTTATTTATCATAGTTCCAAATAATTATACAAAAAATCAACTACTTAACTAAAGTAACATTAGCTTACTTCTAAGAAAGATTTGTCCTAATTATAAACTAAAATTAAAAATAACTATAACAAATATTGAACAAAATGACTAACAGAAAACAGTTACTTTGTAGTACATAAGTTTTTTCATTTCCTGCTTTTCTTAGTAGAACCGCTGGCCTCTTCATCATCATCTGCCATTCTTTTTGATTGCTGCCTTCTAGCGATGGAAACAGATATCTCTCTTACCACACCTACACCAACATTGACTCCCATATCATCATTGTAAGTGATCAAATCAAATTCCTTACAAAGATTTACTCTGATGGCTTCATCAATAAGATTGCTATTATGTGCAGCCATTTGGTATAATTCTATATCCTCCAGCCTAGTCAATTTGCCAGGATTTATCATTGTGTCAAAAACAATCAAATAATCAAGGTGAAGTGTCAATAAGGCTTTGGTAATATTTCCTTCCTTTCTTGGGATGATTGCAGCAGCACATGGGGTCCTCAACACTGAAGGAACATCGTCTTTTAAATCAGGGATATTTTTTGGAGTGTTTGAGTGAAAGAACCGACAAACTTGCTCTGGGTACGATGCTGCAATTCTTGCCATAGTGATGGTTTTTCTAGTGGGTTTCTGTCCTGGATCTGCAATTTTGTATTTGCTTTTAAGAGTTTTGATTAAAGCACCAGTTGATTCCTGTGATTTTTCAATCATCTTGGTCAGATTGGTTCCTCTGATGCAGTATATTACAATGATCCTTGCCAATTCTGTGCTAAAAACAGCGGCATTGGGTTCTCTGTCTTTTAACATGGTTCTTATCAATAAGGGGTCAAATCCTTGATATGCTATTGAATCAATGAATTCTTGACCCAATGAAACAATTGCATCATTTAAGTGATCTTCATCATTATTGCGGGATGATGCCATCTTTGCAGAATTACTTGAGCTTAGGAGAGATGATCTAAATTTGATCGGTGATCTTTTTAACTTTGATGATTTCACAAATGCTTGTGCTTCCGGTGATAGTGGATCTTCTGCAAAGCTAGAGTCTGAGTCTGAATCAGATACACTAAATGGTTTTTTACTTCTAAATTTATCAGTATCTTTTGGCATGAGACTGGGTAAATTAATGCTCTAAACTTGGAATGAATTTCATATGAATTTAAGATAACAACTAAACACAACCACGACAGACTTTAGAAAGAATAGAGAGATTTATGTAATTCAATTAATTATTTAAATTTTTCAAAATTTTTACAGTCGTCAATGTGTTGCCCCTAACCTCCCTATAAAGTTGGCGAAAAATCGACTGAACTCCGCAAATACTGTTTTTTCTCTGTCGATTATGCACGCAGAATTTGTCGTTCGATGAATTCTAATTAGTTGTTCCAATTTTATTTTTGTCGTTTACTTAGAAATAGTTTTTTAGCAATAAACAAAAGATTTTCCCTATAAAGTTGGCGAAAAATCGACTGAACTCCGCAAATACTGTTTTTTCTCTGTCGATTATGCACGCAGAATTTGTCGTTCGATGAATTCTAATTAGTTGTTCCAATTTTATTTTTGTCGTTTACTTAGAAATAGTTTTTTAGCAATAAACAAAAGATTTTCCCTATAAAGTTGGCGAAAAATCGACTGAACTCCGCAAATACTGTTTTTTCTCTGTCGATTATGCACGCAGAATTTGTCGTTCGATGAATTCTAATTAGTTGTTCCAATTTTATTTTTGTCGTTTACTTAGAAATAGTTTTTTAGCAATAAACAAAAGATTTTCCCTATAAAGTTGGCGAAAAATCGACTGAACTCCGCAAATACTGTTTTTTCTCTGTCGATTATGCACGCAGAATTTGTCGTTCGATGAATTCTAATTAGTTGTTCCAATTTTATTTTTGTCGTTTACTTAGAAATAGTTTTTTAGCAATAAACAAAAGATTTTTTTTTTTTTTTTTTTTCACAATGACCGACTGTAAAATTCAAAACAATGATTCCAAAATGAACAAAGAGAACAACACACAGTTCAGAAATCATTGAGATGAACTTCACAATCGGTTAACTTTATTTATCATAGTTCCAAATAATTATACAAAAAATCAACTACTTAACTAAAGTAACATTAGCTTACTTCTAAGAAAGATTTGTCCTAATTATAAACTAAAATTAAAAATAACTATAACAAATATTGAACAAAATGACTAACAGAAAACAGTTACTTTGTAGTACATAAGTTTTTTCATTTCCTGCTTTTCTTAGTAGAACCGCTGGCCTCTTCATCATCATCTGCCATTCTTTTTGATTGCTGCCTTCTAGCGATGGAAACAGATATCTCTCTTACCACACCTACACCAACATTGACTCCCATATCATCATTGTAAGTGATCAAATCAAATTCCTTACAAAGATTTACTCTGATGGCTTCATCAATAAGATTGCTATTATGTGCAGCCATTTGGTATAATTCTATATCCTCCAGCCTAGTCAATTTGCCAGGATTTATCATTGTGTCAAAAACAATCAAATAATCAAGGTGAAGTGTCAATAAGGCTTTGGTAATATTTCCTTCCTTTCTTGGGATGATTGCAGCAGCACATGGGGTCCTCAACACTGAAGGAACATCGTCTTTTAAATCAGGGATATTTTTTGGAGTGGTTGAGTGAAAGAACCGACAAACTTGCTCTGGGTACGATGCTGCAATTCTTGCCATAGTGATGGTTTTTCTAGTGGGTTTCTGTCCTGGATCTGCAATTTTGTATTTGCTTTTAAGAGTTTTGATTAAAGCACCAGTTGATTCCTGTGATTTTTCAATCATCTTGGTCAGATTGGTTCCTCTGATGCAGTATATTACAATGATCCTTGCCAATTCTGTGCTAAAAACAGCGGCATTGGGTTCTCTGTCTTTTAACATGGTTCTTATCAATAAGGGGTCAAATCCTTGATATGCTATTGAATCAATGAATTCTTGACCCAATGAAACAATTGCATCATTTAAGTGATCTTCATCATTATTGCGGGATGATGCCATCTTTGCAGAATTACTTGAGCTTAGGAGAGATGATCTAAATTTGATCGGTGATCTTTTTAACTTTGATGATTTCACAAATGCTTGTGCTTCCGGTGATAGTGGATCTTCTGCAAAGCTAGAGTCTGAGTCTGAATCAGATACACTAAATGGTTTTTTACTTCTAAATTTATCAGTATCTTTTGGCATGAGACTGGGTAAATTAATGCTCTAAACTTGGAATGAATTTCATATGAATTTAAGATAACAACTAAACACAACCACGACAGACTTTAGAAAGAATAGAGAGATTTATGTAATTCAATTAATTATTTAAATTTTTCAAAATTTTTACAGTCGTCAATGTGTTGCCCCTAACCTCCCTATAAAGTTGGCGAAAAATCGACTGAACTCCGCAAATACTGTTTTTTCTCTGTCGATTATGCACGCAGAATTTGTCGTTCGATGAATTCTAATTAGTTGTTCCAATTTTATTTTTGTCGTTTACTTAGAAATAGTTTTTTAGCAATAAACAAAAGATTTTCCCTATAAAGTTGGCGAAAAATCGACTGAACTCCGCAAATACTGTTTTTTCTCTGTCGATTATGCACGCAGAATTTGTCGTTCGATGAATTCTAATTAGTTGTTCCAATTTTATTTTTGTCGTTTACTTAGAAATAGTTTTTTAGCAATAAACAAAAGATTTTCCCTATAAAGTTGGCGAAAAATCGACTGAACTCCGCAAATACTGTTTTTTCTCTGTCGATTATGCACGCAGAATTTGTCGTTCGATGAATTCTAATTAGTTGTTCCAATTTTATTTTTGTCGTTTACTTAGAAATAGTTTTTTAGCAATAAACAAAAGATTTTCCCTATAAAGTTGGCGAAAAATCGACTGAACTCCGCAAATACTGTTTTTTCTCTGTCGATTATGCACGCAGAATTTGTCGTTCGATGAATTCTAATTAGTTGTTCCAATTTTATTTTTGTCGTTTACTTAGAAATAGTTTTTTAGCAATAAACAAAAGATTTTTTTTTTTTTTTTTTTTTTTTTTTTTTCACAATGACCGACTGTAAAATTCAAAACAATGATTCCAAAATGAACAAAGAGAACAACACACAGTTCAGAAATCATTGAGATGAACTTCACAATCGGTTAACTTTATTTATCATAGTTCCAAATAATTATACAAAAAATCAACTACTTAACTAAAGTAACATTAGCTTACTTCTAAGAAAGATTTGTCCTAATTATAAACTAAAATTAAAAATAACTATAACAAATATTGAACAAAATGACTAACAGAAAACAGTTACTTTGTAGTACATAAGTTTTTTCATTTCCTGCTTTTCTTAGTAGAACCGCTGGCCTCTTCATCATCATCTGCCATTCTTTTTGATTGCTGCCTTCTAGCGATGGAAACAGATATCTCTCTTACCACACCTACACCAACATTGACTCCCATATCATCATTGTAAGTGATCAAATCAAATTCCTTACAAAGATTTACTCTGATGGCTTCATCAATAAGATTGCTATTATGTGCAGCCATTTGGTATAATTCTATATCCTCCAGCCTAGTCAATTTGCCAGGATTTATCATTGTGTCAAAAACAATCAAATAATCAAGGTGAAGTGTCAATAAGGCTTTGGTAATATTTCCTTCCTTTCTTGGGATGATTGCAGCAGCACATGGGGTCCTCAACACTGAAGGAACATCGTCTTTTAAATCAGGGATATTTTTTGGAGTGTTTGAGTGAAAGAACCGACAAACTTGCTCTGGGTACGATGCTGCAATTCTTGCCATAGTGATGGTTTTTCTAGTGGGTTTCTGTCCTGGATCTGCAATTTTGTATTTGCTTTTAAGAGTTTTGATTAAAGCACCAGTTGATTCCTGTGATTTTTCAATCATCTTGGTCAGATTGGTTCCTCTGATGCAGTATATTACAATGATCCTTGCCAATTCTGTGCTAAAAACAGCGGCATTGGGTTCTCTGTCTTTTAACATGGTTCTTATCAATAAGGGGTCAAACCCTTGATATGCTATTGAATCAATGAATTCTTGACCCAATGAAACAATTGCATCATTTAAGTGATCTTCATCATTATTGCGGGATGATGCCATCTTTGCAGAATTACTTGAGCTTAGGAGAGATGATCTAAATTTGATCGGTGATCTTTTTAACTTTGATGATTTCACAAATGCTTGTGCTTCCGGTGATAGTGGATCTTCTGCAAAGCTAGAGTCTGAGTCTGAATCAGATACACTAAATGGTTTTTTACTTCTAAATTTATCAGTATCTTTTGGCATGAGACTGGGTAAATTAATGCTCTAAACTTGGAATGAATTTCATATGAATTTAAGATAACAACTAAACACAACCACGACAGACTTTAGAAAGAATAGAGAGATTTATGTAATTCAATTAATTATTTAAATTTTTCAAAATTTTTACAGTCGTCAATGTGTTGCCCCTAACCTCCCTATAAAGTTGGCGAAAAATCGACTGAACTCCGCAAATACTGTTTTTTCTCTGTCGATTATGCACGCAGAATTTGTCGTTCGATGAATTCTAATTAGTTGTTCCAATTTTATTTTTGTCGTTTACTTAGAAATAGTTTTTTAGCAATAAACAAAAGATTTTCCCTATAAAGTTGGCGAAAAATCGACTGAACTCCGCAAATACTGTTTTTTCTCTGTCGATTATGCACGCAGAATTTGTCGTTCGATGAATTCTAATTAGTTGTTCCAATTTTATTTTTGTCGTTTACTTAGAAATAGTTTTTTAGCAATAAACAAAAGATTTTCCCTATAAAGTTGGCGAAAAATCGACTGAACTCCGCAAATACTGTTTTTTCTCTGTCGATTATGCACGCAGAATTTGTCGTTCGATGAATTCTAATTAGTTGTTCCAATTTTATTTTTGTCGTTTACTTAGAAATAGTTTTTTAGCAATAAACAAAAGATTTTCCCTATAAAGTTGGCGAAAAATCGACTGAACTCCGCAAATACTGTTTTTTCTCTGTCGATTATGCACGCAGAATTTGTCGTTCGATGAATTCTAATTAGTTGTTCCAATTTTATTTTTGTCGTTTACTTAGAAATAGTTTTTTAGCAATAAACAAAAGATTTTTTTTTTTTTTTTTTTTTTTTTTTTTTCACAATGACCGACTGTAAAATTCAAAACAATGATTCCAAAATGAACAAAGAGAACAACACACAGTTCAGAAATCATTGAGATGAACTTCACAATCGGTTAACTTTATTTATCATAGTTCCAAATAATTATACAAAAAATCAACTACTTAACTAAAGTAACATTAGCTTACTTCTAAGAAAGATTTGTCCTAATTATAAACTAAAATTAAAAATAACTATAACAAATATTGAACAAAATGACTAACAGAAAACAGTTACTTTGTAGTACATAAGTTTTTTCATTTCCTGCTTTTCTTAGTAGAACCGCTGGCCTCTTCATCATCATCTGCCATTCTTTTTGATTGCTGCCTTCTAGCGATGGAAACAGATATCTCTCTTACCACACCTACACCAACATTGACTCCCATATCATCATTGTAAGTGATCAAATCAAATTCCTTACAAAGATTTACTCTGATGGCTTCATCAATAAGATTGCTATTATGTGCAGCCATTTGGTATAATTCTATATCCTCCAGCCTAGTCAATTTGCCAGGATTTATCATTGTGTCAAAAACAATCAAATAATCAAGGTGAAGTGTCAATAAGGCTTTGGTAATATTTCCTTCCTTTCTTGGGATGATTGCAGCAGCACATGGGGTCCTCAACACTGAAGGAACATCGTCTTTTAAATCAGGGATATTTTTTGGAGTGTTTGAGTGAAAGAACCGACAAACTTGCTCTGGGTACGATGCTGCAATTCTTGCCATAGTGATGGTTTTTCTAGTGGGTTTCTGTCCTGGATCTGCAATTTTGTATTTGCTTTTAAGAGTTTTGATTAAAGCACCAGTTGATTCCTGTGATTTTTCAATCATCTTGGTCAGATTGGTTCCTCTGATGCAGTATATTACAATGATCCTTGCCAATTCTGTGCTAAAAACAGCGGCATTGGGTTCTCTGTCTTTTAACAGGGTTCTTATCAATAAGGGGTCAAATCCTTGATATGCTATTGAATCAATGAATTCTTGACCCAATGAAACAATTGCATCATTTAAGTGATCTTCATCATTATTGCGGGATGATGCCATCTTTGCAGAATTACTTGAGCTTAGGAGAGATGATCTAAATTTGATCGGTGATCTTTTTAACTTTGATGATTTCACAAATGCTTGTGCTTCCGGTGATAGTGGATCTTCTGCAAAGCTAGAGTCTGAGTCTGAATCAGATACACTAAATGGTTTTTTACTTCTAAATTTATCAGTATCTTTTGGCATGAGACTGGGTAAATTAATGCTCTAAACTTGGAATGAATTTCATATGAATTTAAGATAACAACTAAACACAACCACGACAGACTTTAGAAAGAATAGAGAGATTTATGTAATTCAATTAATTATTTAAATTTTTCAAAATTTTTACAGTCGTCAATGTGTTGCCCCTAACCTCCCTATAAAGTTGGCGAAAAATCGACTGAACTCCGCAAATACTGTTTTTTCTCTGTCGATTATGCACGCAGAATTTGTCGTTCGATGAATTCTAATTAGTTGTTCCAATTTTATTTTTGTCGTTTACTTAGAAATAGTTTTTTAGCAATAAACAAAAGATTTTCCCTATAAAGTTGGCGAAAAATCGACTGAACTCCGCAAATACTGTTTTTTCTCTGTCGATTATGCACGCAGAATTTGTCGTTCGATGAATTCTAATTAGTTGTTCCAATTTTATTTTTGTCGTTTACTTAGAAATAGTTTTTTAGCAATAAACAAAAGATTTTCCCTATAAAGTTGGCGAAAAATCGACTGAACTCCGCAAATACTGTTTTTTCTCTGTCGATTATGCACGCAGAATTTGTCGTTCGATGAATTCTAATTAGTTGTTCCAATTTTATTTTTGTCGTTTACTTAGAAATAGTTTTTTAGCAATAAACAAAAGATTTTCCCTATAAAGTTGGCGAAAAATCGACTGAACTCCGCAAATACTGTTTTTTCTCTGTCGATTATGCACGCAGAATTTGTCGTTCGATGAATTCTAATTAGTTGTTCCAATTTTATTTTTGTCGTTTACTTAGAAATAGTTTTTTAGCAATAAACAAAAGATTTTTTTTTTTTTTTTTTTTTTTTCACAATGACCGACTGTAAAATTCAAAACAATGATTCCAAAATGAACAAAGAGAACAACACACAGTTCAGAAATCATTGAGATGAACTTCACAATCGGTTAACTTTATTTATCATAGTTCCAAATAATTATACAAAAAATCAACTACTTAACTAAAGTAACATTAGCTTACTTCTAAGAAAGATTTGTCCTAATTATAAACTAAAATTAAAAATAACTATAACAAATATTGAACAAAATGACTAACAGAAAACAGTTACTTTGTAGTACATAAGTTTTTTCATTTCCTGCTTTTCTTAGTAGAACCGCTGGCCTCTTCATCATCATCTGCCATTCTTTTTGATTGCTGCCTTCTAGCGATGGAAACAGATATCTCTCTTACCACACCTACACCAACATTGACTCCCATATCATCATTGTAAGTGATCAAATCAAATTCCTTACAAAGATTTACTCTGATGGCTTCATCAATAAGATTGCTATTATGTGCAGCCATTTGGTATAATTCTATATCCTCCAGCCTAGTCAATTTGCCAGGATTTATCATTGTGTCAAAAACAATCAAATAATCAAGGTGAAGTGTCAATAAGGCTTTGGTAATATTTCCTTCCTTTCTTGGGATGATTGCAGCAGCACATGGGGTCCTTAACACTGAAGGAACATCGTCTTTTAAATCAGGGATATTTTTTGGAGTGTTTGAGTGAAAGAACCGACAAACTTGCTCTGGGTACGATGCTGCAATTCTTGCCATAGTGATGGTTTTTCTAGTGGGTTTCTGTCCTGGATCTGCAATTTTGTATTTGCTTTTAAGAGTTTTGATTAAAGCACCAGTTGATTCCTGTGATTTTTCAATCATCTTGGTCAGATTGGTTCCTCTGATGCAGTATATTACAATGATCCTTGCCAATTCTGTGCTAAAAACAGCGGCATTGGGTTCTCTGTCTTTTAACATGGTTCTTATCAATAAGGGGTCAAATCCTTGATATGCTATTGAATCAATGAATTCTTGACCCAATGAAACAATTGCATCATTTAAGTGATCTTCATCATTATTGCGGGATGATGCCATCTTTGCAGAATTACTTGAGCTTAGGAGAGATGATCTAAATTTGATCGGTGATCTTTTTAACTTTGATGATTTCACAAATGCTTGTGCTTCCGGTGATAGTGGATCTTCTGCAAAGCTAGAGTCTGAGTCTGAATCAGATACACTAAATGGTTTTTTACTTCTAAATTTATCAGTATCTTTTGGCATGAGACTGGGTAAATTAATGCTCTAAACTTGGAATGAATTTCATATGAATTTAAGATAACAACTAAACACAACCACGACAGACTTTAGAAAGAATAGAGAGATTTATGTAATTCAATTAATTATTTAAATTTTTCAAAATTTTTACAGTCGTCAATGTGTTGCCCCTAACCTCCCTATAAAGTTGGCGAAAAATCGACTGAACTCCGCAAATACTGTTTTTTCTCTGTCGATTATGCACGCAGAATTTGTCGTTCGATGAATTCTAATTAGTTGTTCCAATTTTATTTTTGTCGTTTACTTAGAAATAGTTTTTTAGCAATAAACAAAAGATTTTCTCTATAAAGTTGGCGAAAAATCGACTGAACTCCGCAAATACTGTTTTTTCTCTGTCGATTATGCACGCAGAATTTGTCGTTCGATGAATTCTAATTAGTTGTTCCAATTTTATTTTTGTCGTTTACTTAGAAATAGTTTTTTAGCAATAAACAAAAGATTTTCCCTATAAAGTTGGCGAAAAATCGACTGAACTCCGCAAATACTGTTTTTTCTCTGTCGATTATGCACGCAGAATTTGTCGTTCGATGAATTCTAATTAGTTGTTCCAATTTTATTTTTGTCGTTTACTTAGAAATAGTTTTTTAGCAATAAACAAAAGATTTTCCCTATAAAGTTGGCGAAAAATCGACTGAACTCCGCAAATACTGTTTTTTCTCTGTCGATTATGCACGCAGAATTTGTCGTTCGATGAATTCTAATTAGTTGTTCCAATTTTATTTTTGTCGTTTACTTAGAAATAGTTTTTTAGCAATAAACAAAAGATTTTTTTTTTTTTTTTTTTTCACAATGACCGACTGTAAAATTCAAAACAATGATTCCAAAATGAACAAAGAGAACAACACACAGTTCAGAAATCATTGAGATGAACTTCACAATCGGTTAACTTTATTTATCATAGTTCCAAATAATTATACAAAAAATCAACTACTTAACTAAAGTAACATTAGCTTACTTCTAAGAAAGATTTGTCCTAATTATAAACTAAAATTAAAAATAACTATAACAAATATTGAACAAAATGACTAACAGAAAACAGTTACTTTGTAGTACATAAGTTTTTTCATTTCCTGCTTTTCTTAGTAGAACCGCTGGCCTCTTCATCATCATCTGCCATTCTTTTTGATTGCTGCCTTCTAGCGATGGAAACAGATATCTCTCTTACCACACCTACACCAACATTGACTCCCATATCATCATTGTAAGTGATCAAATCAAATTCCTTACAAAGATTTACTCTGATGGCTTCATCAATAAGATTGCTATTATGTGCAGCCATTTGGTATAATTCTATATCCTCCAGCCTAGTCAATTTGCCAGGATTTATCATTGTGTCAAAAACAATCAAATAATCAAGGTGAAGTGTCAATAAGGCTTTGGTAATATTTCCTTCCTTTCTTGGGATGATTGCAGCAGCACATGGGGTCCTCAACACTGAAGGAACATCGTCTTTTAAATTAGGGATATTTTTTGGAGTGGTTGAGTGAAAGAACCGACAAACTTGCTCTGGGTACGATGCTGCAATTCTTGCCATAGTGATGGTTTTTCTAGTGGGTTTCTGTCCTGGATCTGCAATTTTGTATTTGCTTTTAAGAGTTTTGATTAAAGCACCAGTTGATTCCTGTGATTTTTCAATCATCTTGGTCAGATTGGTTCCTCTGATGCAGTATATTACAATGATCCTTGCCAATTCTGTGCTAAAAACAGCGGCATTGGGTTCTCTGTCTTTTAACATGGTTCTTATCAATAAGGGGTCAAATCCTTGATATGCTATTGAATCAATGAATTCTTGACCCAATGAAACAATTGCATCATTTAAGTGATCTTCATCATTATTGCGGGATGATGCCATCTTTGCAGAATTACTTGAGCTTAGGAGAGATGATCTAAATTTGATCGGTGATCTTTTTAACTTTGATGATTTCACAAATGCTTGTGCTTCCGGTGATAGTGGATCTTCTGCAAAGCTAGAGTCTGAGTCTGAATCAGATACACTAAATGGTTTTTTACTTCTAAATTTATCAGTATCTTTTGGCATGAGACTGGGTAAATTAATGCTCTAAACTTGGAATGAATTTCATATGAATTTAAGATAACAACTAAACACAACCACGACAGACTTTAGAAAGAATAGAGAGATTTATGTAATTCAATTAATTATTTAAATTTTTCAAAATTTTTACAGTCGTCAATGTGTTGCCCCTAACCTCCCTATAAAGTTGGCGAAAAATCGACTGAACTCCGCAAATACTGTTTTTTCTCTGTCGATTATGCACGCAGAATTTGTCGTTCGATGAATTCTAATTAGTTGTTCCAATTTTATTTTTGTCGTTTACTTAGAAATAGTTTTTTAGCAATAAACAAAAGATTTTCCCTATAAAGTTGGCGAAAAATCGACTGAACTCCGCAAATACTGTTTTTTCTCTGTCGATTATGCACGCAGAATTTGTCGTTCGATGAATTCTAATTAGTTGTTCCAATTTTATTTTTGTCGTTTACTTAGAAATAGTTTTTTAGCAATAAACAAAAGATTTTCCCTATAAAGTTGGCGAAAAATCGACTGAACTCCGCAAATACTGTTTTTTCTCTGTCGATTATGCACGCAGAATTTGTCGTTCGATGAATTCTAATTAGTTGTTCCAATTTTATTTTTGTCGTTTACTTAGAAATAGTTTTTTAGCAATAAACAAAAGATTTTCCCTATAAAGTTGGCGAAAAATCGACTGAACTCCGCAAATACTGTTTTTTCTCTGTCGATTATGCACGCAGAATTTGTCGTTCGATGAATTCTAATTAGTTGTTCCAATTTTATTTTTGTCGTTTACTTAGAAATAGTTTTTTAGCAATAAACAAAAGATTTTTTTTTTTTTTTTTTTTTTTTTTTTTTCACAATGACCGACTGTAAAATTCAAAACAATGATTCCAAAATGAACAAAGAGAACAACACACAGTTCAGAAATCATTGAGATGAACTTCACAATCGGTTAACTTTATTTATCATAGTTCCAAATAATTATACAAAAAATCAACTACTTAACTAAAGTAACATTAGCTTACTTCTAAGAAAGATTTGTCCTAATTATAAACTAAAATTAAAAATAACTATAACAAATATTGAACAAAATGACTAACAGAAAACAGTTACTTTGTAGTACATAAGTTTTTTCATTTCCTGCTTTTCTTAGTAGAACCGCTGGCCTCTTCATCATCATCTGCCATTCTTTTTGATTGCTGCCTTCTAGCGATGGAAACAGATATCTCTCTTACCACACCTACACCAACATTGACTCCCATATCATCATTGTAAGTGATCAAATCAAATTCCTTACAAAGATTTACTCTGATGGCTTCATCAATAAGATTGCTATTATGTGCAGCCATTTGGTATAATTCTATATCCTCCAGCCTAGTCAATTTGCCAGGATTTATCATTGTGTCAAAAACAATCAAATAATCAAGGTGAAGTGTCAATAAGGCTTTGGTAATATTTCCTTCCTTTCTTGGGATGATTGCAGCAGCACATGGGGTCCTCAACACTGAAGGAACATCGTCTTTTAAATCAGGGATATTTTTTGGAGTGTTTGAGTGAAAGAACCGACAAACTTGCTCTGGGTACGATGCTGCAATTCTTGCCATAGTGATGGTTTTTCTAGTGGGTTTCTGTCCTGGATCTGCAATTTTGTATTTGCTTTTAAGAGTTTTGATTAAAGCACCAGTTGATTCCTGTGATTTTTCAATCATCTTGGTCAGATTGGTTCCTCTGATGCAGTATATTACAATGATCCTTGCCAATTCTGTGCTAAAAACAGCGGCATTGGGTTCTCTGTCTTTTAACATGGTTCTTATCAATAAGGGGTCAAATCCTTGATATGCTATTGAATCAATGAATTCTTGACCCAATGAAACAATTGCATCATTTAAGTGATCTTCATCATTATTGCGGGATGATGCCATCTTTGCAGAATTACTTGAGCTTAGGAGAGATGATCTAAATTTGATCGGTGATCTTTTTAACTTTGATGATTTCACAAATGCTTGTGCTTCCGGTGATAGTGGATCTTCTGCAAAGCTAGAGTCTGAGTCTGAATCAGATACACTAAATGGTTTTTTACTTCTAAATTTATCAGTATCTTTTGGCATGAGACTGGGTAAATTAATGCTCTAAACTTGGAATGAATTTCATATGAATTTAAGATAACAACTAAACACAACCACGACAGACTTTAGAAAGAATAGAGAGATTTATGTAATTCAATTAATTATTTAAATTTTTCAAAATTTTTACAGTCGTCAATGTGTTGCCCCTAACCTCCCTATAAAGTTGGCGAAAAATCGACTGAACTCCGCAAATACTGTTTTTTCTCTGTCGATTATGCACGCAGAATTTGTCGTTCGATGAATTCTAATTAGTTGTTCCAATTTTATTTTTGTCGTTTACTTAGAAATAGTTTTTTAGCAATAAACAAAAGATTTTCCCTATAAAGTTGGCGAAAAATCGACTGAACTCCGCAAATACTGTTTTTTCTCTGTCGATTATGCACGCAGAATTTGTCGTTCGATGAATTCTAATTAGTTGTTCCAATTTTATTTTTGTCGTTTACTTAGAAATAGTTTTTTAGCAATAAACAAAAGATTTTCCCTATAAAGTTGGCGAAAAATCGACTGAACTCCGCAAATACTGTTTTTTCTCTGTCGATTATGCACGCAGAATTTGTCGTTCGATGAATTCTAATTAGTTGTTCCAATTTTATTTTTGTCGTTTACTTAGAAATAGTTTTTTAGCAATAAACAAAAGATTTTCCCTATAAAGTTGGCGAAAAATCGACTGAACTCCGCAAATACTGTTTTTTCTCTGTCGATTATGCACGCAGAATTTGTCGTTCGATGAATTCTAATTAGTTGTTCCAATTTTATTTTTGTCGTTTACTTAGAAATAGTTTTTTAGCAATAAACAAAAGATTTTTTTTTTTTTTCACAATGACCGACTGTAAAATTCAAAACAATGATTCCAAAATGAACAAAGAGAACAACACACAGTTCAGAAATCATTGAGATGAACTTCACAATCGGTTAACTTTATTTATCATAGTTCCAAATAATTATACAAAAAATCAACTACTTAACTAAAGTAACATTAGCTTACTTCTAAGAAAGATTTGTCCTAATTATAAACTAAAATTAAAAATAACTATAACAAATATTGAACAAAATGACTAACAGAAAACAGTTACTTTGTAGTACATAAGTTTTTTCATTTCCTGCTTTTCTTAGTAGAACCGCTGGCCTCTTCATCATCATCTGCCATTCTTTTTGATTGCTGCCTTCTAGCGATGGAAACAGATATCTCTCTTACCACACCTACACCAACATTGACTCCCATATCATCATTGTAAGTGATCAAATCAAATTCCTTACAAAGATTTACTCTGATGGCTTCATCAATAAGATTGCTATTATGTGCAGCCATTTGGTATAATTCTATATCCTCCAGCCTAGTCAATTTGCCAGGATTTATCATTGTGTCAAAAACAATCAAATAATCAAGGTGAAGTGTCAATAAGGCTTTGGTAATATTTCCTTCCTTTCTTGGGATGATTGCAGCAGCACATGGGGTCCTCAACACTGAAGGAACATCGTCTTTTAAATCAGGGATATTTTTTGGAGTGTTTGAGTGAAAGAACCGACAAACTTGCTCTGGGTACGATGCTGCAATTCTTGCCATAGTGATGGTTTTTCTAGTGGGTTTCTGTCCTGGATCTGCAATTTTGTATTTGCTTTTAAGAGTTTTGATTAAAGCACCAGTTGATTCCTGTGATTTTTCAATCATCTTGGTCAGATTGGTTCCTCTGATGCAGTATATTACAATGATCCTTGCCAATTCTGTGCTAAAAACAGCGGCATTGGGTTCTCTGTCTTTTAACATGGTTCTTATCAATAAGGGGTCAAATCCTTGATATGCTATTGAATCAATGAATTCTTGACCCAATGAAACAATTGCATCATTTAAGTGATCTTCATCATTATTGCGGGATGATGCCATCTTTGCAGAATTACTTGAGCTTAGGAGAGATGATCTAAATTTGATCGGTGATCTTTTTAACTTTGATGATTTCACAAATGCTTGTGCTTCCGGTGATAGTGGATCTTCTGCAAAGCTAGAGTCTGAGTCTGAATCAGATACACTAAATGGTTTTTTACTTCTAAATTTATCAGTATCTTTTGGCATGAGACTGGGTAAATTAATGCTCTAAACTTGGAATGAATTTCATATGAATTTAAGATAACAACTAAACACAACCACGACAGACTTTAGAAAGAATAGAGAGATTTATGTAATTCAATTAATTATTTAAATTTTTCAAAATTTTTACAGTCGTCAATGTGTTGCCCCTAACCTCCCTATAAAGTTGGCGAAAAATCGACTGAACTCCGCAAATACTGTTTTTTCTCTGTCGATTATGCACGCAGAATTTGTCGTTCGATGAATTCTAATTAGTTGTTCCAATTTTATTTTTGTCGTTTACTTAGAAATAGTTTTTTAGCAATAAACAAAAGATTTTCCCTATAAAGTTGGCGAAAAATCGACTGAACTCCGCAAATACTGTTTTTTCTCTGTCGATTATGCACGCAGAATTTGTCGTTCGATGAATTCTAATTAGTTGTTCCAATTTTATTTTTGTCGTTTACTTAGAAATAGTTTTTTAGCAATAAACAAAAGATTTTCCCTATAAAGTTGGCGAAAAATCGACTGAACTCCGCAAATACTGTTTTTTCTCTGTCGATTATGCACGCAGAATTTGTCGTTCGATGAATTCTAATTAGTTGTTCCAATTTTATTTTTGTCGTTTACTTAGAAATAGTTTTTTAGCAATAAACAAAAGATTTTCCCTATAAAGTTGGCGAAAAATCGACTGAACTCCGCAAATACTGTTTTTTCTCTGTCGATTATGCACGCAGAATTTGTCGTTCGATGAATTCTAATTAGTTGTTCCAATTTTATTTTTGTCGTTTACTTAGAAATAGTTTTTTAGCAATAAACAAAAGATTTTTTTTTTTTTTTTTTTTTTTTCACAATGACCGACTGTAAAATTCAAAACAATGATTCCAAAATGAACAAAGAGAACAACACACAGTTCAGAAATCATTGAGATGAACTTCACAATCGGTTAACTTTATTTATCATAGTTCCAAATAATTATACAAAAAATCAACTACTTAACTAAAGTAACATTAGCTTACTTCTAAGAAAGATTTGTCCTAATTATAAACTAAAATTAAAAATAACTATAACAAATATTGAACAAAATGACTAACAGAAAACAGTTACTTTGTAGTACATAAGTTTTTTCATTTCCTGCTTTTCTTAGTAGAACCGCTGGCCTCTTCATCATCATCTGCCATTCTTTTTGATTGCTGCCTTCTAGCGATGGAAACAGATATCTCTCTTACCACACCTACACCAACATTGACTCCCATATCATCATTGTAAGTGATCAAATCAAATTCCTTACAAAGATTTACTCTGATGGCTTCATCAATAAGATTGCTATTATGTGCAGCCATTTGGTATAATTCTATATCCTCCAGCCTAGTCAATTTGCCAGGATTTATCATTGTGTCAAAAACAATCAAATAATCAAGGTGAAGTGTCAATAAGGCTTTGGTAATATTTCCTTCCTTTCTTGGGATGATTGCAGCAGCACATGGGGTCCTCAACACTGAAGGAACATCGTCTTTTAAATCAGGGATATTTTTTGGAGTGGTTGAGTGAAAGAACCGACAAACTTGCTCTGGGTACGATGCTGCAATTCTTGCCATAGTGATGGTTTTTCTAGTGGGTTTCTGTCCTGGATCTGCAATTTTGTATTTGCTTTTAAGAGTTTTGATTAAAGCACCAGTTGATTCCTGTGATTTTTCAATCATCTTGGTCAGATTGGTTCCTCTGATGCAGTATATTACAATGATCCTTGCCAATTCTGTGCTAAAAACAGCGGCATTGGGTTCTCTGTCTTTTAACATGGTTCTTATCAATAAGGGGTCAAATCCTTGATATGCTATTGAATCAATGAATTCTTGACCCAATGAAACAATTGCATCATTTAAGTGATCTTCATCATTATTGCGGGATGATGCCATCTTTGCAGAATTACTTGAGCTTAGGAGAGATGATCTAAATTTGATCGGTGATCTTTTTAACTTTGATGATTTCACAAATGCTTGTGCTTCCGGTGATAGTGGATCTTCTGCAAAGCTAGAGTCTGAGTCTGAATCAGATACACTAAATGGTTTTTTACTTCTAAATTTATCAGTATCTTTTGGCATGAGACTGGGTAAATTAATGCTCTAAACTTGGAATGAATTTCATATGAATTTAAGATAACAACTAAACACAACCACGACAGACTTTAGAAAGAATAGAGAGATTTATGTAATTCAATTAATTATTTAAATTTTTCAAAATTTTTACAGTCGTCAATGTGTTGCCCCTAACCTCCCTATAAAGTTGGCGAAAAATCGACTGAACTCCGCAAATACTGTTTTTTCTCTGTCGATTATGCACGCAGAATTTGTCGTTCGATGAATTCTAATTAGTTGTTCCAATTTTATTTTTGTCGTTTACTTAGAAATAGTTTTTTAGCAATAAACAAAAGATTTTCCCTATAAAGTTGGCGAAAAATCGACTGAACTCCGCAAATACTGTTTTTTCTCTGTCGATTATGCACGCAGAATTTGTCGTTCGATGAATTCTAATTAGTTGTTCCAATTTTATTTTTGTCGTTTACTTAGAAATAGTTTTTTAGCAATAAACAAAAGATTTTCCCTATAAAGTTGGCGAAAAATCGACTGAACTCCGCAAATACTGTTTTTTCTCTGTCGATTATGCACGCAGAATTTGTCGTTCGATGAATTCTAATTAGTTGTTCCAATTTTATTTTTGTCGTTTACTTAGAAATAGTTTTTTAGCAATAAACAAAAGATTTTTTTTTTTTTTTTTTTTTTTTTTTTTTTTCACAATGACCGACTGTAAAATTCAAAACAATGATTCCAAAATGAACAAAGAGAACAACACACAGTTCAGAAATCATTGAGATGAACTTCACAATCGGTTAACTTTATTTATCATAGTTCCAAATAATTATACAAAAAATCAACTACTTAACTAAAGTAACATTAGCTTACTTCTAAGAAAGATTTGTCCTAATTATAAACTAAAATTAAAAATAACTATAACAAATATTGAACAAAATGACTAACAGAAAACAGTTACTTTGTAGTACATAAGTTTTTTCATTTCCTGCTTTTCTTAGTAGAACCGCTGGCCTCTTCATCATCATCTGCCATTCTTTTTGATTGCTGCCTTCTAGCGATGGAAACAGATATCTCTCTTACCACACCTACACCAACATTGACTCCCATATCATCATTGTAAGTGATCAAATCAAATTCCTTACAAAGATTTACTCTGATGGCTTCATCAATAAGATTGCTATTATGTGCAGCCATTTGGTATAATTCTATATCCTCCAGCCTAGTCAATTTGCCAGGATTTATCATTGTGTCAAAAACAATCAAATAATCAAGGTGAAGTGTCAATAAGGCTTTGGTAATATTTCCTTCCTTTCTTGGGATGATTGCAGCAGCACATGGGGTCCTCAACACTGAAGGAACATCGTCTTTTAAATCAGGGATATTTTTTGGAGTGGTTGAGTGAAAGAACCGACAAACTTGCTCTGGGTACGATGCTGCAATTCTTGCCATAGTGATGGTTTTTCTAGTGGGTTTCTGTCCTGGATCTGCAATTTTGTATTTGCTTTTAAGAGTTTTGATTAAAGCACCAGTTGATTCCTGTGATTTTTCAATCATCTTGGTCAGATTGGTTCCTCTGATGCAGTATATTACAATGATCCTTGCCAATTCTGTGCTAAAAACAGCGGCATTGGGTTCTCTGTCTTTTAACATGGTTCTTATCAATAAGGGGTCAAATCCTTGATATGCTATTGAATCAATGAATTCTTGACCCAATGAAACAATTGCATCATTTAAGTGATCTTCATCATTATTGCGGGATGATGCCATCTTTGCAGAATTACTTGAGCTTAGGAGAGATGATCTAAATTTGATCGGCGATCTTTTTAACTTTGATGATTTCACAAATGCTTGTGCTTCCGGTGATAGTGGATCTTCTGCAAAGCTAGAGTCTGAGTCTGAATCAGATACACTAAATGGTTTTTACTTCTAAATTTATCAGTATCTTTTGGCATGAGACTGGGTAAATTAATGCTCTAAACTTGGAATGAATTTCATATGAATTTAAGATAACAACTAAACACAACCACGACAGACTTTAGAAAGAATAGAGAGATTTATGTAATTCAATTAATTATTTAAATTTTTCAAAATTTTTACAGTCGTCAATGTGTTGCCCCTAACCTCCCTATAAAGTTGGCGAAAAATCGACTGAACTCCGCAAATACTGTTTTTTCTCTGTCGATTATGCACGCAGAATTTGTCGTTCGATGAATTCTAATTAGTTGTTCCAATTTTATTTTTGTCGTTTACTTAGAAATAGTTTTTTAGCAATAAACAAAAGATTTTCCCTATAAAGTTGGCGAAAAATCGACTGAACTCCGCAAATACTGTTTTTTCTCTGTCGATTATGCACGCAGAATTTGTCGTTCGATGAATTCTAATTAGTTGTTCCAATTTTATTTTTGTCGTTTACTTAGAAATAGTTTTTTAGCAATAAACAAAAGATTTTCCCTATAAAGTTGGCGAAAAATCGACTGAACTCCGCAAATACTGTTTTTTCTCTGTCGATTATGCACGCAGAATTTGTCGTTCGATGAATTCTAATTAGTTGTTCTAATTTTATTTTTGTCGTTTACTTAGAAATAGTTTTTTAGCAATAAACAAAAGATTTTCCCTATAAAGTTGGCGAAAAATCGACTGAACTCCGCAAATACTGTTTTTTCTCTGTCGATTATGCACGCAGAATTTGTCGTTCGATGAATTCTAATTAGTTGTTCCAATTTTATTTTTGTCGTTTACTTAGAAATAGTTTTTTAGCAATAAACAAAAGATTTTTTTTTTTTTTTTTTTTTTTTTTTTTTTCACAATGACCGACTGTAAAATTCAAAACAATGATTCCAAAATGAACAAAGAGAACAACACACAGTTCAGAAATCATTGAGATGAACTTCACAATCGGTTAACTTTATTTATCATAGTTCCAAATAATTATACAAAAAATCAACTACTTAACTAAAGTAACATTAGCTTACTTCTAAGAAAGATTTGTCCTAATTATAAACTAAAATTAAAAATAACTATAACAAATATTGAACAAAATGACTAACAGAAAACAGTTACTTTGTAGTACATAAGTTTTTTCATTTCCTGCTTTTCTTAGTAGAACCGCTGGCCTCTTCATCATCATCTGCCATTCTTTTTGATTGCTGCCTTCTAGCGATGGAAACAGATATCTCTCTTACCACACCTACACCAACATTGACTCCCATATCATCATTGTAAGTGATCAAATCAAATTCCTTACAAAGATTTACTCTGATGGCTTCATCAATAAGATTGCTATTATGTGCAGCCATTTGGTATAATTCTATATCCTCCAGCCTAGTCAATTTGCCAGGATTTATCATTGTGTCAAAAACAATCAAATAATCAAGGTGAAGTGTCAATAAGGCTTTGGTAATATTTCCTTCCTTTCTTGGGATGATTGCAGCAGCACATGGGGTCCTCAACACTGAAGGAACATCGTCTTTTAAATCAGGGATATTTTTTGGAGTGTTTGAGTGAAAGAACCGACAAACTTGCTCTGGGTACGATGCTGCAATTCTTGCCATAGTGATGGTTTTTCTAGTGGGTTTCTGTCCTGGATCTGCAATTTTGTATTTGCTTTTAAGAGTTTTGATTAAAGCACCAGTTGATTCCTGTGATTTTTCAATCATCTTGGTCAGATTGGTTCCTCTGATGCAGTATATTACAATGATCCTTGCCAATTCTGTGCTAAAAACAGCGGCATTGGGTTCTCTGTCTTTTAACATGGTTCTTATCAATAAGGGGTCAAATCCTTGATATGCTATTGAATCAATGAATTCTTGACCCAATGAAACAATTGCATCATTTAAGTGATCTTCATCATTATTGCGGGATGATGCCATCTTTGCAGAATTACTTGAGCTTAGGAGAGATGATCTAAATTTGATCGGTGATCTTTTTAACTTTGATGATTTCACAAATGCTTGTGCTTCCGGTGATAGTGGATCTTCTGCAAAGCTAGAGTCTGAGTCTGAATCAGATACACTAAATGGTTTTTTACTTCTAAATTTATCAGTATCTTTTGGCATGAGACTGGGTAAATTAATGCTCTAAACTTGGAATGAATTTCATATGAATTTAAGATAACAACTAAACACAACCACGACAGACTTTAGAAAGAATAGAGAGATTTATGTAATTCAATTAATTATTTAAATTTTTCAAAATTTTTACAGTCGTCAATGTGTTGCCCCTAACCTCCCTATAAAGTTGGCGAAAAATCGACTGAACTCCGCAAATACTGTTTTTTCTCTGTCGATTATGCACGCAGAATTTGTCGTTCGATGAATTCTAATTAGTTGTTCCAATTTTATTTTTGTCGTTTACTTAGAAATAGTTTTTTAGCAATAAACAAAAGATTTTCCCTATAAAGTTGGCGAAAAATCGACTGAACTCCGCAAATACTGTTTTTTCTCTGTCGATTATGCACGCAGAATTTGTCGTTCGATGAATTCTAATTAGTTGTTCCAATTTTATTTTTGTCGTTTACTTAGAAATAGTTTTTTAGCAATAAACAAAAGATTTTCCCTATAAAGTTGGCGAAAAATCGACTGAACTCCGCAAATACTGTTTTTTCTCTGTCGATTATGCACGCAGAATTTGTCGTTCGATGAATTCTAATTAGTTGTTCCAATTTTATTTTTGTCGTTTACTTAGAAATAGTTTTTTAGCAATAAACAAAAGATTTTCCCTATAAAGTTGGCGAAAAATCGACTGAACTCCGCAAATACTGTTTTTTCTCTGTCGATTATGCACGCAGAATTTGTCGTTCGATGAATTCTAATTAGTTGTTCCAATTTTATTTTTGTCGTTTACTTAGAAATAGTTTTTTAGCAATAAACAAAAGATTTTTTTTTTTTTTTTTTTTTTTTTTTTTTCACAATGACCGACTGTAAAATTCAAAACAATGATTCCAAAATGAACAAAGAGAACAACACACAGTTCAGAAATCATTGAGATGAACTTCACAATCGGTTAACTTTATTTATCATAGTTCCAAATAATTATACAAAAAATCAACTACTTAACTAAAGTAACATTAGCTTACTTCTAAGAAAGATTTGTCCTAATTATAAACTAAAATTAAAAATAACTATAACAAATATTGAACAAAATGACTAACAGAAAACAGTTACTTTGTAGTACATAAGTTTTTTCATTTCCTGCTTTTCTTAGTAGAACCGCTGGCCTCTTCATCATCATCTGCCATTCTTTTTGATTGCTGCCTTCTAGCGATGGAAACAGATATCTCTCTTACGACACCTACACCAACATTGACTCCCATATCATCATTGTAAGTGATCAAATCAAATTCCTTACAAAGATTTACTCTGATGGCTTCATCAATAAGATTGCTATTATGTGCAGCCATTTGGTATAATTCTATATCCTCCAGCCTAGTCAATTTGCCAGGATTTATCATTGTGTCAAAAACAATCAAATAATCAAGGTGAAGTGTCAATAAGGCTTTGGTAATATTTCCTTCCTTTCTTGGGATGATTGCAGCAGCACATGGGGTCCTCAACACTGAAGGAACATCGTCTTTTAAATCAGGGATATTTTTTGGAGTGTTTGAGTGAAAGAACCGACAAACTTGCTCTGGGTACGATGCTGCAATTCTTGCCATAGTGATGGTTTTTCTAGTGGGTTTCTGTCCTGGATCTGCAATTTTGTATTTGCTTTTAAGAGTTTTGATTAAAGCACCAGTTGATTCCTGTGATTTTTCAATCATCTTGGTCAGATTGGTTCCTCTGATGCAGTATATTACAATGATCCTTGCCAATTCTGTGCTAAAAACAGCGGCATTGGGTTCTCTGTCTTTTAACATGGTTCTTATCAATAAGGGGTCAAATCCTTGATATGCTATTGAATCAATGAATTCTTGACCCAATGAAACAATTGCATCATTTAAGTGATCTTCATCATTATTGCGGGATGATGCCATCTTTGCAGAATTACTTGAGCTTAGGAGAGATGATCTAAATTTGATCGGTGATCTTTTTAACTTTGATGATTTCACAAATGCTTGTGCTTCCGGTGATAGTGGATCTTCTGCAAAGCTAGAGTCTGAATCAGATACACTAAATGGTTTTTTACTTCTAAATTTATCAGTATCTTTTGGCATGAGACTGGGTAAATTAATGCTCTAAACTTGGAATGAATTTCATATGAATTTAAGATAACAACTAAACACAACCACGACAGACTTTAGAAAGAATAGAGAGATTTATGTAATTCAATTAATTATTTAAATTTTTCAAAATTTTTACAGTCGTCAATGTGTTGCCCCTAACCTCCCTATAAAGTTGGCGAAAAATCGACTGAACTCCGCAAATACTGTTTTTTCTCTGTCGATTATGCACGCAGAATTTGTCGTTCGATGAATTCTAATTAGTTGTTCCAATTTTATTTTTGTCGTTTACTTAGAAATAGTTTTTTAGCAATAAACAAAAGATTTTCCCTATAAAGTTGGCGAAAAATCGACTGAACTCCGCAAATACTGTTTTTTCTCTGTCGATTATGCACGCAGAATTTGTCGTTCGATGAATTCTAATTAGTTGTTCCAATTTTATTTTTGTCGTTTACTTAGAAATAGTTTTTTAGCAATAAACAAAAGATTTTCCCTATAAAGTTGGCGAAAAATCGACTGAACTCCGCAAATACTGTTTTTTCTCTGTCGATTATGCACGCAGAATTTGTCGTTCGATGAATTCTAATTAGTTGTTCCAATTTTATTTTTGTCGTTTACTTAGAAATAGTTTTTTAGCAATAAACAAAAGATTTTCCCTATAAAGTTGGCGAAAAATCGACTGAACTCCGCAAATACTGTTTTTTCTCTGTCGATTATGCACGCAGAATTTGTCGTTCGATGAATTCTAATTAGTTGTTCCAATTTTATTTTTGTCGTTTACTTAGAAATAGTTTTTTAGCAATAAACAAAAGATTTTTTTTTTTTTTTTTTTTTTTTTTTTTCACAATGACCGACTGTAAAATTCAAAACAATGATTCCAAAATGAACAAAGAGAACAACACACAGTTCAGAAATCATTGAGATGAACTTCACAATCGGTTAACTTTATTTATCATAGTTCCAAATAATTATACAAAAAATCAACTACTTAACTAAAGTAACATTAGCTTACTTCTAAGAAAGATTTGTCCTAATTATAAACTAAAATTAAAAATAACTATAACAAATATTGAACAAAATGACTAACAGAAAACAGTTACTTTGTAGTACATAAGTTTTTTCATTTCCTGCTTTTCTTAGTAGAACCGCTGGCCTCTTCATCATCATCTGCCATTCTTTTTGATTGCTGCCTTCTAGCGATGGAAACAGATATCTCTCTTACCACACCTACACCAACATTGACTCCCATATCATCATTGTAAGTGATCAAATCAAATTCCTTACAAAGATTTACTCTGATGGCTTCATCAATAAGATTGCTATTATGTGCAGCCATTTGGTATAATTCTATATCCTCCAGCCTAGTCAATTTGCCAGGATTTATCATTGTGTCAAAAACAATCAAATAATCAAGGTGAAGTGTCAATAAGGCTTTGGTAATATTTCCTTCCTTTCTTGGGATGATTGCAGCAGCACATGGGGTCCTCAACACTGAAGGAACATCGTCTTTTAAATCAGGGATATTTTTTGGAGTGGTTGAGTGAAAGAACCGACAAACTTGCTCTGGGTACGATGCTGCAATTCTTGCCATAGTGATGGTTTTTCTAGTGGGTTTCTGTCCTGGATCTGCAATTTTGTATTTGCTTTTAAGAGTTTTGATTAAAGCACCAGTTGATTCCTGTGATTTTTCAATCATCTTGGTCAGATTGGTTCCTCTGATGCAGTATATTACAATGATCCTTGCCAATTCTGTGCTAAAAACAGCGGCATTGGGTTCTCTGTCTTTTAACATGGTTCTTATCAATAAGGGGTCAAATCCTTGATATGCTATTGAATCAATGAATTCTTGACCCAATGAAACAATTGCATCATTTAAGTGATCTTCATCATTATTGCGGGATGATGCCATCTTTGCAGAATTACTTGAGCTTAGGAGAGATGATCTAAATTTGATCGGTGATCTTTTTAACTTTGATGATTTCACAAATGCTTGTGCTTCCGGTGATAGTGGATCTTCTGCAAAGCTAGAGTCTGAGTCTGAATCAGATACACTAAATGGTTTTTTACTTCTAAATTTATCAGTATCTTTTGGCATGAGACTGGGTAAATTAATGCTCTAAACTTGGAATGAATTTCATATGAATTTAAGATAACAACTAAACACAACCACGACAGACTTTAGAAAGAATAGAGAGATTTATGTAATTCAATTAATTATTTAAATTTTTCAAAATTTTTACAGTCGTCAATGTGTTGCCCCTAACCTCCCTATAAAGTTGGCGAAAAATCGACTGAACTCCGCAAATACTGTTTTTTCTCTGTCGATTATGCACGCAGAATTTGTCGTTCGATGAATTCTAATTAGTTGTTCCAATTTTATTTTTGTCGTTTACTTAGAAATAGTTTTTTAGCAATAAACAAAAGATTTTCCCTATAAAGTTGGCGAAAAATCGACTGAACTCCGCAAATACTGTTTTTTCTCTGTCGATTATGCACGCAGAATTTGTCGTTCGATGAATTCTAATTAGTTGTTCCAATTTTATTTTTGTCGTTTACTTAGAAATAGTTTTTTAGCAATAAACAAAAGATTTTCCCTATAAAGTTGGCGAAAAATCGACTGAACTCCGCAAATACTGTTTTTTCTCTGTCGATTATGCACGCAGAATTTGTCGTTCGATGAATTCTAATTAGTTGTTCCAATTTTATTTTTGTCGTTTACTTAGAAATAGTTTTTTAGCAATAAACAAAAGATTTTCCCTATAAAGTTGGCGAAAAATCGACTGAACTCCGCAAATACTGTTTTTTCTCTGTCGATTATGCACGCAGAATTTGTCGTTCGATGAATTCTAATTAGTTGTTCCAATTTTATTTTTGTCGTTTACTTAGAAATAGTTTTTTAGCAATAAACAAAAGATTTTTTTTTTTTTTTTTTTTTTTTTTTTTTCACAATGACCGACTGTAAAATTCAAAACAATGATTCCAAAATGAACAAAGAGAACAACACACAGTTCAGAAATCATTGAGATGAACTTCACAATCGGTTAACTTTATTTATCATAGTTCCAAATAATTATACAAAAAATCAACTACTTAACTAAAGTAACATTAGCTTACTTCTAAGAAAGATTTGTCCTAATTATAAACTAAAATTAAAAATAACTATAACAAATATTGAACAAAATGACTAACAGAAAACAGTTACTTTGTAGTACATAAGTTTTTTCATTTCCTGCTTTTCTTAGTAGAACCGCTGGCCTCTTCATCATCATCTGCCATTCTTTTTGATTGCTGCCTTCTAGCGATGGAAACAGATATCTCTCTTACCACACCTACACCAACATTGACTCCCATATCATCATTGTAAGTGATCAAATCAAATTCCTTACAAAGATTTACTCTGATGGCTTCATCAATAAGATTGCTATTATGTGCAGCCATTTGGTATAATTCTATATCCTCCAGCCTAGTCAATTTGCCAGGATTTATCATTGTGTCAAAAACAATCAAATAATCAAGGTGAAGTGTCAATAAGGCTTTGGTAATATTTCCTTCCTTTCTTGGGATGATTGCAGCAGCACATGGGGTCCTCAACACTGAAGGAACATCGTCTTTTAAATCAGGGATATTTTTTGGAGTGTTTGAGTGAAAGAACCGACAAACTTGCTCTGGGTACGATGCTGCAATTCTTGCCATAGTGATGGTTTTTCTAGTGGGTTTCTGTCCTGGATCTGCAATTTTGTATTTGCTTTTAAGAGTTTTGATTAAAGCACCAGTTGATTCCTGTGATTTTTCAATCATCTTGGTCAGATTGGTTCCTCTGATGCAGTATATTACAATGATCCTTGCCAATACTGTGCTAAAAACAGCGGCATTGGGTTCTCTGTCTTTTAACATGGTTCTTATCAATAAGGGGTCAAATCCTTGATATGCTATTGAATCAATGAATTCTTGACCCAATGAAACAATTGCATCATTTAAGTGATCTTCATCATTATTGCGGGATGATGCCATCTTTGCAGAATTACTTGAGCTTAGGAGAGATGATCTAAATTTGATCGGTGATCTTTTTAACTTTGATGATTTCACAAATGCTTGTGCTTCCGGTGATAGTGGATCTTCTGCAAAGCTAGAGTCTGAGTCTGAATCAGATACACTAAATGGTTTTTTACTTCTAAATTTATCAGTATCTTTTGGCATGAGACTGGGTAAATTAATGCTCTAAACTTGGAATGAATTTCATATGAATTTAAGATAACAACTAAACACAACCACGACAGACTTTAGAAAGAATAGAGAGATTTATGTAATTCAATTAATTATTTAAATTTTTCAAAATTTTTACAGTCGTCAATGTGTTGCCCCTAACCTCCCTATAAAGTTGGCGAAAAATCGACTGAACTCCGCAAATACTGTTTTTTCTCTGTCGATTATGCACGCAGAATTTGTCGTTCGATGAATTCTAATTAGTTGTTCCAATTTTATTTTTGTCGTTTACTTAGAAATAGTTTTTTAGCAATAAACAAAAGATTTTCCCTATAAAGTTGGCGAAAAATCGACTGAACTCCGCAAATACTGTTTTTTCTCTGTCGATTATGCACGCAGAATTTGTCGTTCGATGAATTCTAATTAGTTGTTCCAATTTTATTTTTGTCGTTTACTTAGAAATAGTTTTTTAGCAATAAACAAAAGATTTTCCCTATAAAGTTGGCGAAAAATCGACTGAACTCCGCAAATACTGTTTTTTCTCTGTCGATTATGCACGCAGAATTTGTCGTTCGATGAATTCTAATTAGTTGTTCCAATTTTATTTTTGTCGTTTACTTAGAAATAGTTTTTTAGCAATAAACAAAAGATTTTCCCTATAAAGTTGGCGAAAAATCGACTGAACTCCGCAAATACTGTTTTTTCTCTGTCGATTATGCACGCAGAATTTGTCGTTCGATGAATTCTAATTAGTTGTTCCAATTTTATTTTTGTCGTTTACTTAGAAATAGTTTTTTAGCAATAAACAAAAGATTTTTTTTTTTTTTTTTTTTTCACAATGACCGACTGTAAAATTCAAAACAATGATTCCAAAATGAACAAAGAGAACAACACACAGTTCAGAAATCATTGAGATGAACTTCACAATCGGTTAACTTTATTTATCATAGTTCCAAATAATTATACAAAAAATCAACTACTTAACTAAAGTAACATTAGCTTACTTCTAAGAAAGATTTGTCCTAATTATAAACTAAAATTAAAAATAACTATAACAAATATTGAACAAAATGACTAACAGAAAACAGTTACTTTGTAGTACATAAGTTTTTTCATTTCCTGCTTTTCTTAGTAGAACCGCTGGCCTCTTCATCATCATCTGCCATTCTTTTTGATTGCTGCCTTCTAGCGATGGAAACAGATATCTCTCTTACCACACCTACACCAACATTGACTCCCATATCATCATTGTAAGTGATCAAATCAAATTCCTTACAAAGATTTACTCTGATGGCTTCATCAATAAGATTGCTATTATGTGCAGCCATTTGGTATAATTCTATATCCTCCAGCCTAGTCAATTTGCCAGGATTTATCATTGTGTCAAAAACAATCAAATAATCAAGGTGAAGTGTCAATAAGGCTTTGGTAATATTTCCTTCCTTTCTTGGGATGATTGCAGCAGCACATGGGGTCCTCAACACTGAAGGAACATCGTCTTTTAAATCAGGGATATTTTTTGGAGTGTTTGAGTGAAAGAACCGACAAACTTGCTCTGGGTACGATGCTGCAATTCTTGCCATAGTGATGGTTTTTCTAGTGGGTTTCTGTCCTGGATCTGCAATTTTGTATTTGCTTTTAAGAGTTTTGATTAAAGCACCAGTTGATTCCTGTGATTTTTCAATCATCTTGGTCAGATTGGTTCCTCTGATGCAGTATATTACAATGATCCTTGCCAATTCTGTGCTAAAAACAGCGGCATTGGGTTCTCTGTCTTTTAACATGGTTCTTATCAATAAGGGGTCAAATCCTTGATATGCTATTGAATCAATGAATTCTTGACCCAATGAAACAATTGCATCATTTAAGTGATCTTCATCATTATTGCGGGATGATGCCATCTTTGCAGAATTACTTGAGCTTAGGAGAGATGATCTAAATTTGATCGGTGATCTTTTTAACTTTGATGATTTCACAAATGCTTGTGCTTCCGGTGATAGTGGATCTTCTGCAAAGCTAGAGTCTGAGTCTGAATCAGATACACTAAATGGTTTTTTACTTCTAAATTTATCAGTATCTTTTGGCATGAGACTGGGTAAATTAATGCTCTAAACTTGGAATGAATTTCATATGAATTTAAGATAACAACTAAACACAACCACGACAGACTTTAGAAAGAATAGAGAGATTTATGTAATTCAATTAATTATTTAAATTTTTCAAAATTTTTACAGTCGTCAATGTGTTGCCCCTAACCTCCCTATAAAGTTGGCGAAAAATCGACTGAACTCCGCAAATACTGTTTTTTCTCTGTCGATTATGCACGCAGAATTTGTCGTTCGATGAATTCTAATTAGTTGTTCCAATTTTATTTTTGTCGTTTACTTAGAAATAGTTTTTTAGCAATAAACAAAAGATTTTCCCTATAAAGTTGGCGAAAAATCGACTGAACTCCGCAAATACTGTTTTTTCTCTGTCGATTATGCACGCAGAATTTGTCGTTCGATGAATTCTAATTAGTTGTTCCAATTTTATTTTTGTCGTTTACTTAGAAATAGTTTTTTAGCAATAAACAAAAGATTTTCCCTATAAAGTTGGCGAAAAATCGACTGAACTCCGCAAATACTTTTTTTTCTCTGTCGATTATGCACGCAGAATTTGTCGTTCGATGAATTCTAATTAGTTGTTCCAATTTTATTTTTGTCGTTTACTTAGAAATAGTTTTTTAGCAATAAACAAAAGATTTTCCCTATAAAGTTGGCGAAAAATCGACTGAACTCCGCAAATACTGTTTTTTCTCTGTCGATTATGCACGCAGAATTTGTCGTTCGATGAATTCTAATTAGTTGTTCCAATTTTATTTTTGTCGTTTACTTAGAAATAGTTTTTTAGCAATAAACAAAAGATTTTTTTTTTTTTTTTTTCACAATGACCGACTGTAAAATTCAAAACAATGATTCCAAAATGAACAAAGAGAACAACACACAGTTCAGAAATCATTGAGATGAACTTCACAATCGGTTAACTTTATTTATCATAGTTCCAAATAATTATACAAAAAATCAACTACTTAACTAAAGTAACATTAGCTTACTTCTAAGAAAGATTTGTCCTAATTATAAACTAAAATTAAAAATAACTATAACAAATATTGAACAAAATGACTAACAGAAAACAGTTACTTTGTAGTACATAAGTTTTTTCATTTCCTGCTTTTCTTAGTAGAACCGCTGGCCTCTTCATCATCATCTGCCATTCTTTTTGATTGCTGCCTTCTAGCGATGGAAACAGATATCTCTCTTACCACACCTACACCAACATTGACTCCCATATCATCATTGTAAGTGATCAAATCAAATTCCTTACAAAGATTTACTCTGATGGCTTCATCAATAAGATTGCTATTATGTGCAGCCATTTGGTATAATTCTATATCCTCCAGCCTAGTCAATTTGCCAGGATTTATCATTGTGTCAAAAACAATCAAATAATCAAGGTGAAGTGTCAATAAGGCTTTGGTAATATTTCCTTCCTTTCTTGGGATGATTGCAGCAGCACATGGGGTCCTCAACACTGAAGGAACATCGTCTTTTAAATCAGGGATATTTTTTGGAGTGTTTGAGTGAAAGAACCGACAAACTTGCTCTGGGTACGATGCTGCAATTCTTGCCATAGTGATGGTTTTTCTAGTGGGTTTCTGTCCTGGATCTGCAATTTTGTATTTGCTTTTAAGAGTTTTGATTAAAGCACCAGTTGATTCCTGTGATTTTTCAATCATCTTGGTCAGATTGGTTCCTCTGATGCAGTATATTACAATGATCCTTGCCAATTCTGTGCTAAAAACAGCGGCATTGGGTTCTCTGTCTTTTAACATGGTTCTTATCAATAAGGGGTCAAATCCTTGATATGCTATTGAATCAATGAATTCTTGACCCAATGAAACAATTGCATCATTTAAGTGATCTTCATCATTATTGCGGGATGATGCCATCTTTGCAGAATTACTTGAGCTTAGGAGAGATGATCTAAATTTGATCGGTGATCTTTTTAACTTTGATGATTTCACAAATGCTTGTGCTTCCGGTGATAGTGGATCTTCTGCAAAGCTAGAGTCTGAGTCTGAATCAGATACACTAAATGGTTTTTTACTTCTAAATTTATCAGTATCTTTTGGCATGAGACTGGGTAAATTAATGCTCTAAACTTGGAATGAATTTCATATGAATTTAAGATAACAACTAAACACAACCACGACAGACTTTAGAAAGAATAGAGAGATTTATGTAATTCAATTAATTATTTAAATTTTTCAAAATTTTTACAGTCGTCAATGTGTTGCCCCTAACCTCCCTATAAAGTTGGCGAAAAATCGACTGAACTCCGCAAATACTGTTTTTTCTCTGTCGATTATGCACGCAGAATTTGTCGTTCGATGAATTCTAATTAGTTGTTCCAATTTTATTTTTGTCGTTTACTTAGAAATAGTTTTTTAGCAATAAACAAAAGATTTTCCCTATAAAGTTGGCGAAAAATCGACTGAACTCCGCAAATACTGTTTTTTCTCTGTCGATTATGCACGCAGAATTTGTCGTTCGATGAATTCTAATTAGTTGTTCCAATTTTATTTTTGTCGTTTACTTAGAAATAGTTTTTTAGCAATAAACAAAAGATTTTCCCTATAAAGTTGGCGAAAAATCGACTGAACTCCGCAAATACTGTTTTTTCTCTGTCGATTATGCACGCAGAATTTGTCGTTCGATGAATTCTAATTAGTTGTTCCAATTTTATTTTTGTCGTTTACTTAGAAATAGTTTTTTAGCAATAAACAAAAGATTTTCCCTATAAAGTTGGCGAAAAATCGACTGAACTCCGCAAATACTGTTTTTTCTCTGTCGATTATGCACGCAGAATTTGTCGTTCGATGAATTCTAATTAGTTGTTCCAATTTTATTTTTGTCGTTTACTTAGAAATAGTTTTTTAGCAATAAACAAAAGATTTTTTTTTTTTTTTTTTTTTTTTTTTTTTTTCACAATGACCGACTGTAAAATTCAAAACAATGATTCCAAAATGAACAAAGAGAACAACACACAGTTCAGAAATCATTGAGATGAACTTCACAATCGGTTAACTTTATTTATCATAGTTCCAAATAATTATACAAAAAATCAACTACTTAACTAAAGTAACATTAGCTTACTTCTAAGAAAGATTTGTCCTAATTATAAACTAAAATTAAAAATAACTATAACAAATATTGAACAAAATGACTAACAGAAAACAGTTACTTTGTAGTACATAAGTTTTTTCATTTCCTGCTTTTCTTAGTAGAACCGCTGGCCTCTTCATCATCATCTGCCATTCTTTTTGATTGCTGCCTTCTAGCGATGGAAACAGATATCTCTCTTACCACACCTACACCAACATTGACTCCCATATCATCATTGTAAGTGATCAAATCAAATTCCTTACAAAGATTTACTCTGATGGCTTCATCAATAAGATTGCTATTATGTGCAGCCATTTGGTATAATTCTATATCCTCCAGCCTAGTCAATTTGCCAGGATTTATCATTGTGTCAAAAACAATCAAATAATCAAGGTGAAGTGTCAATAAGGCTTTGGTAATATTTCCTTCCTTTCTTGGGATGATTGCAGCAGCACATGGGGTCCTCAACACTGAAGGAACATCGTCTTTTAAATCAGGGATATTTTTTGGAGTGTTTGAGTGAAAGAACCGACAAACTTGCTCTGGGTACGATGCTGCAATTCTTGCCATAGTGATGGTTTTTCTAGTGGGTTTCTGTCCTGGATCTGCAATTTTGTATTTGCTTTTAAGAGTTTTGATTAAAGCACCAGTTGATTCCTGTGATTTTTCAATCATCTTGGTCAGATTGGTTCCTCTGATGCAGTATATTACAATGATCCTTGCCAATTCTGTGCTAAAAACAGCGGCATTGGGTTCTCTGTCTTTTAACATGGTTCTTATCAATAAGGGGTCAAATCCTTGATATGCTATTGAATCAATGAATTCTTGACCCAATGAAACAATTGCATCATTTAAGTGATCTTCATCATTATTGCGGGATGATGCCATCTTTGCAGAATTACTTGAGCTTAGGAGAGATGATCTAAATTTGATCGGTGATCTTTTTAACTTTGATGATTTCACAAATGCTTGTGCTTCCGGTGATAGTGGATCTTCTGCAAAGCTAGAGTCTGAGTCTGAATCAGATACACTAAATGGTTTTTTACTTCTAAATTTATCAGTATCTTTTGGCATGAGACTGGGTAAATTAATGCTCTAAACTTGGAATGAATTTCATATGAATTTAAGATAACAACTAAACACAACCACGACAGACTTTAGAAAGAATAGAGAGATTTATGTAATTCAATTAATTATTTAAATTTTTCAAAATTTTTACAGTCGTCAATGTGTTGCCCCTAACCTCCCTATAAAGTTGGCGAAAAATCGACTGAACTCCGCAAATACTGTTTTTTCTCTGTCGATTATGCACGCAGAATTTGTCGTTCGATGAATTCTAATTAGTTGTTCCAATTTTATTTTTGTCGTTTACTTAGAAATAGTTTTTTAGCAATAAACAAAAGATTTTCCCTATAAAGTTGGCGAAAAATCGACTGAACTCCGCAAATACTGTTTTTTCTCTGTCGATTATGCACGCAGAATTTGTCGTTCGATGAATTCTAATTAGTTGTTCCAATTTTATTTTTGTCGTTTACTTAGAAATAGTTTTTTAGCAATAAACAAAAGATTTTCCCTATAAAGTTGGCGAAAAATCGACTGAACTCCGCAAATACTGTTTTTTCTCTGTCGATTATGCACGCAGAATTTGTCGTTCGATGAATTCTAATTAGTTGTTCCAATTTTATTTTTGTCGTTTACTTAGAAATAGTTTTTTAGCAATAAACAAAAGATTTTCCCTATAAAGTTGGCGAAAAATCGACTGAACTCCGCAAATACTGTTTTTTCTCTGTCGATTATGCACGCAGAATTTGTCGTTCGATGAATTCTAATTAGTTGTTCCAATTTTATTTTTGTCGTTTACTTAGAAATAGTTTTTTAGCAATAAACAAAAGATTTTTTTTTTTTTTTTTTTTTTTTTTTTTTTTCACAATGACCGACTGTAAAATTCAAAACAATGATTCCAAAATGAACAAAGAGAACAACACACAGTTCAGAAATCATTGAGATGAACTTCACAATCGGTTAACTTTATTTATCATAGTTCCAAATAATTATACAAAAAATCAACTACTTAACTAAAGTAACATTAGCTTACTTCTAAGAAAGATTTGTCCTAATTATAAACTAAAATTAAAAATAACTATAACAAATATTGAACAAAATGACTAACAGAAAACAGTTACTTTGTAGTACATAAGTTTTTTCATTTCCTGCTTTTCTTAGTAGAACCGCTGGCCTCTTCATCATCATCTGCCATTCTTTTTGATTGCTGCCTTCTAGCGATGGAAACAGATATCTCTCTTACCACACCTACACCAACATTGACTCCCATATCATCATTGTAAGTGATCAAATCAAATTCCTTACAAAGATTTACTCTGATGGCTTCATCAATAAGATTGCTATTATGTGCAGCCATTTGGTATAATTCTATATCCTCCAGCCTAGTCAATTTGCCAGGATTTATCATTGTGTCAAAAACAATCAAATAATCAAGGTGAAGTGTCAATAAGGCTTTGGTAATATTTCCTTCCTTTCTTGGGATGATTGCAGCAGCACATGGGGTCCTCAACACTGAAGGAACATCGTCTTTTAAATCAGGGATATTTTTTGGAGTGTTTGAGTGAAAGAACCGACAAACTTGCTCTGGGTACGATGCTGCAATTCTTGCCATAGTGATGGTTTTTCTAGTGGGTTTCTGTCCTGGATCTGCAATTTTGTATTTGCTTTTAAGAGTTTTGATTAAAGCACCAGTTGATTCCTGTGATTTTTCAATCATCTTGGTCAGATTGGTTCCTCTGATGCAGTATATTACAATGATCCTTGCCAATTCTGTGCTAAAAACAGCGGCATTGGGTTCTCTGTCTTTTAACATGGTTCTTATCAATAAGGGGTCAAATCCTTGATATGCTATTGAATCAATGAATTCTTGACCCAATGAAACAATTGCATCATTTAAGTGATCTTCATCATTATTGCGGGATGATGCCATCTTTGCAGAATTACTTGAGCTTAGGAGAGATGATCTAAATTTGATCGGTGATCTTTTTAACTTTGATGATTTCACAAATGCTTGTGCTTCCGGTGATAGTGGATCTTCTGCAAAGCTAGAGTCTGAGTCTGAATCAGATACACTAAATGGTTTTTTACTTCTAAATTTATCAGTATCTTTTGGCATGAGACTGGGTAAATTAATGCTCTAAACTTGGAATGAATTTCATATGAATTTAAGATAACAACTAAACACAACCACGACAGACTTTAGAAAGAATAGAGAGATTTATGTAATTCAATTAATTATTTAAATTTTTCAAAATTTTTACAGTCGTCAATGTGTTGCCCCTAACCTCCCTATAAAGTTGGCGAAAAATCGACTGAACTCCGCAAATACTGTTTTTTCTCTGTCGATTATGCACGCAGAATTTGTCGTTCGATGAATTCTAATTAGTTGTTCCAATTTTATTTTTGTCGTTTACTTAGAAATAGTTTTTTAGCAATAAACAAAAGATTTTCCCTATAAAGTTGGCGAAAAATCGACTGAACTCCGCAAATACTGTTTTTTCTCTGTCGATTATGCACGCAGAATTTGTCGTTCGATGAATTCTAATTAGTTGTTCCAATTTTATTTTTGTCGTTTACTTAGAAATAGTTTTTTAGCAATAAACAAAAGATTTTCCCTATAAAGTTGGCGAAAAATCGACTGAACTCCGCAAATACTGTTTTTTCTCTGTCGATTATGCACGCAGAATTTGTCGTTCGATGAATTCTAATTAGTTGTTCCAATTTTATTTTTGTCGTTTACTTAGAAATAGTTTTTTAGCAATAAACAAAAGATTTTCCCTATAAAGTTGGCGAAAAATCGACTGAACTCCGCAAATACTGTTTTTTCTCTGTCGATTATGCACGCAGAATTTGTCGTTCGATGAATTCTAATTAGTTGTTCCAATTTTATTTTTGTCGTTTACTTAGAAATAGTTTTTTAGCAATAAACAAAAGATTTTTTTTTTTTTTTTTTTTTTTTTTTTTTTTCACAATGACCGACTGTAAAATTCAAAACAATGATTCCAAAATGAACAAAGAGAACAACACACAGTTCAGAAATCATTGAGATGAACTTCACAATCGGTTAACTTTATTTATCATAGTTCCAAATAATTATACAAAAAATCAACTACTTAACTAAAGTAACATTAGCTTACTTCTAAGAAAGATTTGTCCTAATTATAAACTAAAATTAAAAATAACTATAACAAATATTGAACAAAATGACTAACAGAAAACAGTTACTTTGTAGTACATAAGTTTTTTCATTTCCTGCTTTTCTTAGTAGAACCGCTGGCCTCTTCATCATCATCTGCCATTCTTTTTGATTGCTGCCTTCTAGCGATGGAAACAGATATCTCTCTTACCACACCTACACCAACATTGACTCCCATATCATCATTGTAAGTGATCAAATCAAATTCCTTACAAAGATTTACTCTGATGGCTTCATCAATAAGATTGCTATTATGTGCAGCCATTTGGTATAATTCTATATCCTCCAGCCTAGTCAATTTGCCAGGATTTATCATTGTGTCAAAAACAATCAAATAATCAAGGTGAAGTGTCAATAAGGCTTTGGTAATATTTCCTTCCTTTCTTGGGATGATTGCAGCAGCACATGGGGTCCTCAACACTGAAGGAACATCGTCTTTTAAATCAGGGATATTTTTTGGAGTGTTTGAGTGAAAGAACCGACAAACTTGCTCTGGGTACGATGCTGCAATTCTTGCCATAGTGATGGTTTTTCTAGTGGGTTTCTGTCCTGGATCTGCAATTTTGTATTTGCTTTTAAGAGTTTTGATTAAAGCACCAGTTGATTCCTGTGATTTTTCAATCATCTTGGTCAGATTGGTTCCTCTGATGCAGTATATTACAATGATCCTTGCCAATTCTGTGCTAAAAACAGCGGCATTGGGTTCTCTGTCTTTTAACATGGTTCTTATCAATAAGGGGTCAAATCCTTGATATGCTATTGAATCAATGAATTCTTGACCCAATGAAACAATTGCATCATTTAAGTGATCTTCATCATTATTGCGGGATGATGCCATCTTTGCAGAATTACTTGAGCTTAGGAGAGATGATCTAAATTTGATCGGTGATCTTTTTAACTTTGATGATTTCACAAATGCTTGTGCTTCCGGTGATAGTGGATCTTCTGCAAAGCTAGAGTCTGAGTCTGAATCAGATACACTAAATGGTTTTTTACTTCTAAATTTATCAGTATCTTTTGGCATGAGACTGGGTAAATTAATGCTCTAAACTTGGAATGAATTTCATATGAATTTAAGATAACAACTAAACACAACCACGACAGACTTTAGAAAGAATAGAGAGATTTATGTAATTCAATTAATTATTTAAATTTTTCAAAATTTTTACAGTCGTCAATGTGTTGCCCCTAACCTCCCTATAAAGTTGGCGAAAAATCGACTGAACTCCGCAAATACTGTTTTTTCTCTGTCGATTATGCACGCAGAATTTGTCGTTCGATGAATTCTAATTAGTTGTTCCAATTTTATTTTTGTCGTTTACTTAGAAATAGTTTTTTAGCAATAAACAAAAGATTTTCCCTATAAAGTTGGCGAAAAATCGACTGAACTCCGCAAATACTGTTTTTTCTCTGTCGATTATGCACGCAGAATTTGTCGTTCGATGAATTCTAATTAGTTGTTCCAATTTTATTTTTGTCGTTTACTTAGAAATAGTTTTTTAGCAATAAACAAAAGATTTTCCCTATAAAGTTGGCGAAAAATCGACTGAACTCCGCAAATACTGTTTTTTCTCTGTCGATTATGCACGCAGAATTTGTCGTTCGATGAATTCTAATTAGTTGTTCCAATTTTATTTTTGTCGTTTACTTAGAAATAGTTTTTTAGCAATAAACAAAAGATTTTCCCTATAAAGTTGGCGAAAAATCGACTGAACTCCGCAAATACTGTTTTTTCTCTGTCGATTATGCACGCAGAATTTGTCGTTCGATGAATTCTAATTAGTTGTTCCAATTTTATTTTTGTCGTTTACTTAGAAATAGTTTTTTAGCAATAAACAAAAGATTTTTTTTTTTTTTTTTCACAATGACCGACTGTAAAATTCAAAACAATGATTCCAAAATGAACAAAGAGAACAACACACAGTTCAGAAATCATTGAGATGAACTTCACAATCGGTTAACTTTATTTATCATAGTTCCAAATAATTATACAAAAAATCAACTACTTAACTAAAGTAACATTAGCTTACTTCTAAGAAAGATTTGTCCTAATTATAAACTAAAATTAAAAATAACTATAACAAATATTGAACAAAATGACTAACAGAAAACAGTTACTTTGTAGTACATAAGTTTTTTCATTTCCTGCTTTTCTTAGTAGAACCGCTGGCCTCTTCATTATCATCTGCCATTCTTTTTGATTGCTGCCTTCTAGCGATGGAAACAGATATCTCTCTTACCACACCTACACCAACATTGACTCCCATATCATCATTGTAAGTGATCAAATCAAATTCCTTACAAAGATTTACTCTGATGGCTTCATCAATAAGATTGCTATTATGTGCAGCCATTTGGTATAATTCTATATCCTCCAGCCTAGTCAATTTGCCAGGATTTATCATTGTGTCAAAAACAATCAAATAATCAAGGTGAAGTGTCAATAAGGCTTTGGTAATATTTCCTTCCTTTCTTGGGATGATTGCAGCAGCACATGGGGTCCTCAACACTGAAGGAACATCGTCTTTTAAATCAGGGATATTTTTTGGAGTGTTTGAGTGAAAGAACCGACAAACTTGCTCTGGGTACGATGCTGCAATTCTTGCCATAGTGATGGTTTTTCTAGTGGGTTTCTGTCCTGGATCTGCAATTTTGTATTTGCTTTTAAGAGTTTTGATTAAAGCACCAGTTGATTCCTGTGATTTTTCAATCATCTTGGTCAGATTGGTTCCTCTGATGCAGTATATTACAATGATCCTTGCCAATTCTGTGCTAAAAACAGCGGCATTGGGTTCTCTGTCTTTTAACATGGTTCTTATCAATAAGGGGTCAAATCCTTGATATGCTATTGAATCAATGAATTCTTGACCCAATGAAACAATTGCATCATTTAAGTGATCTTCATCATTATTGCGGGATGATGCCATCTTTGCAGAATTACTTGAGCTTAGGAGAGATGATCTAAATTTGATCGGTGATCTTTTTAACTTTGATGATTTCACAAATGCTTGTGCTTCCGGTGATAGTGGATCTTCTGCAAAGCTAGAGTCTGAGTCTGAATCAGATACACTAAATGGTTTTTTACTTCTAAATTTATCAGTATCTTTTGGCATGAGACTGGGTAAATTAATGCTCTAAACTTGGAATGAATTTCATATGAATTTAAGATAACAACTAAACACAACCACGACAGACTTTAGAAAGAATAGAGAGATTTATGTAATTCAATTAATTATTTAAATTTTTCAAAATTTTTACAGTCGTCAATGTGTTGCCCCTAACCTCCCTATAAAGTTGGCGAAAAATCGACTGAACTCCGCAAATACTGTTTTTTCTCTGTCGATTATGCACGCAGAATTTGTCGTTCGATGAATTCTAATTAGTTGTTCCAATTTTATTTTTGTCGTTTACTTAGAAATAGTTTTTTAGCAATAAACAAAAGATTTTCCCTATAAAGTTGGCGAAAAATCGACTGAACTCCGCAAATCCTGTTTTTTCTCTGTCGATTATGCACGCAGAATTTGTCGTTCGATGAATTCTAATTAGTTGTTCCAATTTTATTTTTGTCGTTTACTTAGAAATAGTTTTTTAGCAATAAACAAAAGATTTTCCCTATAAAGTTGGCGAAAAATCGACTGAACTCCGCAAATACTGTTTTTTCTCTGTCGATTATGCACGCAGAATTTGTCGTTCGATAAATTCTAATTAGTTGTTCCAATTTTATTTTTGTCGTTTACTTAGAAATAGTTTTTTAGCAATAAACAAAAGATTTTCCCTATAAAGTTGGCGAAAAATCGACTGAACTCCGCAAATACTGTTTTTTCTCTGTCGATTATGCACGCAGAATTTGTCGTTCGATGAATTCTAATTAGTTGTTCCAATTTTATTTTTGTCGTTTACTTAGAAATAGTTTTTTAGCAATAAACAAAAGATTTTTTTTTTTTTTTTTTTTTCACAATGACCGACTGTAAAATTCAAAACAATGATTCCAAAATGAACAAAGAGAACAACACACAGTTCAGAAATCATTGAGATGAACTTCACAATCGGTTAACTTTATTTATCATAGTTCCAAATAATTATACAAAAAATCAACTACTTAACTAAAGTAACATTAGCTTACTTCTAAGAAAGATTTGTCCTAATTATAAACTAAAATTAAAAATAACTATAACAAATATTGAACAAAATGACTAACAGAAAACAGTTACTTTGTAGTACATAAGTTTTTTCATTTCCTGCTTTTCTTAGTAGAACCGCTGGCCTCTTCATCATCATCTGCCATTCTTTTTGATTGCTGCCTTCTAGCGATGGAAACAGATATCTCTCTTACCACACCTACACCAACATTGACTCCCATATCATCATTGTAAGTGATCAAATCAAATTCCTTACAAAGATTTACTCTGATGGCTTCATCAATAAGATTGCTATTATGTGCAGCCATTTGGTATAATTCTATATCCTCCAGCCTAGTCAATTTGCCAGGATTTATCATTGTGTCAAAAACAATCAAATAATCAAGGTGAAGTGTCAATAAGGCTTTGGTAATATTTCCTTCCTTTCTTGGGATGATTGCAGCAGCACATGGGGTCCTCAACACTGAAGGAACATCGTCTTTTAAATCAGGGATATTTTTTGGAGTGTTTGAGTGAAAGAACCGACAAACTTGCTCTGGGTACGATGCTGCAATTCTTGCCATAGTGATGGTTTTTCTAGTGGGTTTCTGTCCTGGATCTGCAATTTTGTATTTGCTTTTAAGAGTTTTGATTAAAGCACCAGTTGATTCCTGTGATTTTTCAATCATCTTGGTCAGATTGGTTCCTCTGATGCAGTATATTACAATGATCCTTGCCAATTCTGTGCTAAAAACAGCGGCATTGGGTTCTCTGTCTTTTAACATGGTTCTTATCAATAAGGGGTCAAATCCTTGATATGCTATTGAATCAATGAATTCTTGACCCAATGAAACAATTGCATCATTTAAGTGATCTTCATCATTATTGCGGGATGATGCCATCTTTGCAGAATTACTTGAGCTTAGGAGAGATGATCTAAATTTGATCGGTGATCTTTTTAACTTTGATGATTTCACAAATGCTTGTGCTTCCGGTGATAGTGGATCTTCTGCAAAGCTAGAGTCTGAGTCTGAATCAGATACACTAAATGGTTTTTTACTTCTAAATTTATCAGTATCTTTTGGCATGAGACTGGGTAAATTAATGCTCTAAACTTGGAATGAATTTCATATGAATTTAAGATAACAACTAAACACAACCACGACAGACTTTAGAAAGAATAGAGAGATTTATGTAATTCAATTAATTATTTAAATTTTTCAAAATTTTTACAGTCGTCAATGTGTTGCCCCTAACCTCCCTATAAAGTTGGCGAAAAATCGACTGAACTCCGCAAATACTGTTTTTTCTCTGTCGATTATGCACGCAGAATTTGTCGTTCGATGAATTCTAATTAGTTGTTCCAATTTTATTTTTGTCGTTTACTTAGAAATAGTTTTTTAGCAATAAACAAAAGATTTTCCCTATAAAGTTGGCGAAAAATCGACTGAACTCCGCAAATACTGTTTTTTCTCTGTCGATTATGCACGCAGAATTTGTCGTTCGATGAATTCTAATTAGTTGTTCCAATTTTATTTTTGTCGTTTACTTAGAAATAGTTTTTTAGCAATAAACAAAAGATTTTCCCTATAAAGTTGGCGAAAAATCGACTGAACTCCGCAAATACTGTTTTTTCTCTGTCGATTATGCACGCAGAATTTGTCGTTCGATGAATTCTAATGAGTTGTTCCAATTTTATTTTTGTCGTTTACTTAGAAATAGTTTTTTAGCAATAAACAAAAGATTTTTTTTTTTTTTTTTTTTTTTTTTTTTCACAATGACCGACTGTAAAATTCAAAACAATGATTCCAAAATGAACAAAGAGAACAACACACAGTTCAGAAATTATTGAGATGAACTTCACAATCGGTTAACTTTATTTATCATAGTTCCAAATAATTATACAAAAAATCAACTACTTAACTAAAGTAACATTAGCTTACTTCTAAGAAAGATTTGTCCTAATTATAAACTAAAATTAAAAATAACTATAACAAATATTGAACAAAATGACTAACAGAAAACAGTTACTTTGTAGTACATAAGTTTTTTCATTTCCTGCTTTTCTTAGTAGAACCGCTGGCCTCTTCATCATCATCTGCCATTCTTTTTGATTGCTGCCTTCTAGCGATGGAAACAGATATCTCTCTTACCACACCTACACCAACATTGACTCCCATATCATCATTGTAAGTGATCAAATCAAATTCCTTACAAAGATTTACTCTGATGGCTTCATCAATAAGATTGCTATTATGTGCAGCCATTTGGTATAATTCTATATCCTCCAGCCTAGTCAATTTGCCAGGATTTATCATTGTGTCAAAAACAATCAAATAATCAAGGTGAAGTGTCAATAAGGCTTTGGTAATATTTCCTTCCTTTCTTGGGATGATTGCAGCAGCACATGGGGTCCTCAACACTGAAGGAACATCGTCTTTTAAATCAGGGATATTTTTTGGAGTGTTTGAGTGAAAGAACCGACAAACTTGCTCTGGGTACGATGCTGCAATTCTTGCCATAGTGATGGTTTTTCTAGTGGGTTTCTGTCCTGGATCTGCAATTTTGTATTTGCTTTTAAGAGTTTTGATTAAAGCACCAGTTGATTCCTGTGATTTTTCAATCATCTTGGTCAGATTGGTTCCTCTGATGCAGTATATTACAATGATCCTTGCCAATTCTGTGCTAAAAACAGCGGCATTGGGTTCTCTGTCTTTTAACATGGTTCTTATCAATAAGGGGTCAAATCCTTGATATGCTATTGAATCAATGAATTCTTGACCCAATGAAACAATTGCATCATTTAAGTGATCTTCATCATTATTGCGGGATGATGCCATCTTTGCAGAATTACTTGAGCTTAGGAGAGATGATCTAAATTTGATCGGTGATCTTTTTAACTTTGATGATTTCACAAATGCTTGTGCTTCCGGTGATAGTGGATCTTCTGCAAAGCTAGAGTCTGAGTCTGAATCAGATACACTAAATGGTTTTTTACTTCTAAATTTATCAGTATCTTTTGGCATGAGACTGGGTAAATTAATGCTCTAAACTTGGAATGAATTTCATATGAATTTAAGATAACAACTAAACACAACCACGACAGACTTTAGAAAGAATAGAGAGATTTATGTAATTCAATTAATTATTTAAATTTTTCAAAATTTTTACAGTCGTCAATGTGTTGCCCCTAACCTCCCTATAAAGTTGGCGAAAAATCGACTGAACTCCGCAAATACTGTTTTTTCTCTGTCGATTATGCACGCAGAATTTGTCGTTCGATGAATTCTAATTAGTTGTTCCAATTTTATTTTTGTCGTTTACTTAGAAATAGTTTTTTAGCAATAAACAAAAGATTTTCCCTATAAAGTTGGCGAAAAATCGACTGAACTCCGCAAATACTGTTTTTTCTCTGTCGATTATGCACGCAGAATTTGTCGTTCGATGAATTCTAATTAGTTGTTCCAATTTTATTTTTGTCGTTTACTTAGAAATAGTTTTTTAGCAATAAACAAAAGATTTTCCCTATAAAGTTGGCGAAAAATCGACTGAACTCCGCAAATACTGTTTTTTCTCTGTCGATTATGCACGCAGAATTTGTCGTTCGATGAATTCTAATTAGTTGTTCCAATTTTATTTTTGTCGTTTACTTAGAAATAGTTTTTTAGCAATAAACAAAAGATTTTCCCTATAAAGTTGGCGAAAAATCGACTGAACTCCGCAAATACTGTTTTTTCTCTGTCGATTATGCACGCAGAATTTGTCGTTCGATGAATTCTAATTAGTTGTTCCAATTTTATTTTTGTCGTTTACTTAGAAATAGTTTTTTAGCAATAAACAAAAGATTTTTTTTTTTTTTTTTTTTTTTTTCACAATGACCGACTGTAAAATTCAAAACAATGATTCCAAAATGAACAAAGAGAACAACACACAGTTCAGAAATCATTGAGATGAACTTCACAATCGGTTAACTTTATTTATCATAGTTCCAAATAATTATACAAAAAATCAACTACTTAACTAAAGTAACATTAGCTTACTTCTAAGAAAGATTTGTCCTAATTATAAACTAAAATTAAAAATAACTATAACAAATATTGAACAAAATGACTAACAGAAAACAGTTACTTTGTAGTACATAAGTTTTTTCATTTCCTGCTTTTCTTAGTAGAACCGCTGGCCTCTTCATCATCATCTGCCATTCTTTTTGATTGCTGCCTTCTAGCGATGGAAACAGATATCTCTCTTACCACACCTACACCAACATTGACTCCCATATCATCATTGTAAGTGATCAAATCAAATTCCTTACAAAGATTTACTCTGATGGCTTCATCAATAAGATTGCTATTATGTGCAGCCATTTGGTATAATTCTATATCCTCCAGCCTAGTCAATTTGCCAGGATTTATCATTGTGTCAAAAACAATCAAATAATCAAGGTGAAGTGTCAATAAGGCTTTGGTAATATTTCCTTCCTTTCTTGGGATGATTGCAGCAGCACATGGGGTCCTCAACACTGAAGGAACATCGTCTTTTAAATCAGGGATATTTTTTGGAGTGTTTGAGTGAAAGAACCGACAAACTTGCTCTGGGTACGATGCTGCAATTCTTGCCATAGTGATGGTTTTTCTAGTGGGTTTCTGTCCTGGATCTGCAATTTTGTATTTGCTTTTAAGAGTTTTGATTAAAGCACCAGTTGATTCCTGTGATTTTTCAATCATCTTGGTCAGATTGGTTCCTCTGATGCAGTATATTACAATGATCCTTGCCAATTCTGTGCTAAAAACAGCGGCATTGGGTTCTCTGTCTTTTAACATGGTTCTTATCAATAAGGGGTCAAATCCTTGATATGCTATTGAATCAATGAATTCTTGACCCAATGAAACAATTGCATCATTTAAGTGATCTTCATCATTATTGCGGGATGATGCCATCTTTGCAGAATTACTTGAGCTTAGGAGAGATGATCTAAATTTGATCGGTGATCTTTTTAACTTTGATGATTTCACAAATGCTTGTGCTTCCGGTGATAGTGGATCTTCTGCAAAGCTAGAGTCTGAGTCTGAATCAGATACACTAAATGGTTTTTTACTTCTAAATTTATCAGTATCTTTTGGCATGAGACTGGGTAAATTAATGCTCTAAACTTGGAATGAATTTCATATGAATTTAAGATAACAACTAAACACAACCACGACAGACTTTAGAAAGAATAGAGAGATTTATGTAATTCAATTAATTATTTAAATTTTTCAAAATTTTTACAGTCGTCAATGTGTTGCCCCTAACCTCCCTATAAAGTTGGCGAAAAATCGACTGAACTCCGCAAATACTGTTTTTTCTCTGTCGATTATGCACGCAGAATTTGTCGTTCGATGAATTCTAATTAGTTGTTCCAATTTTATTTTTGTCGTTTACTTAGAAATAGTTTTTTAGCAATAAACAAAAGATTTTCCCTATAAAGTTGGCGAAAAATCGACTGAACTCCGCAAATACTGTTTTTTCTCTGTCGATTATGCACGCAGAATTTGTCGTTCGATGAATTCTAATTAGTTGTTCCAATTTTATTTTTGTCGTTTACTTAGAAATAGTTTTTTAGCAATAAACAAAAGATTTTCCCTATAAAGTTGGCGAAAAATCGACTGAACTCCGCAAATACTGTTTTTTCTCTGTCGATTATGCACGCAGAATTTGTCGTTCGATGAATTCTAATTAGTTGTTCCAATTTTATTTTTGTCGTTTACTTAGAAATAGTTTTTTAGCAATAAACAAAAGATTTTCCCTATAAAGTTGGCGAAAAATCGACTGAACTCCGCAAATACTGTTTTTTCTCTGTCGATTATGCACGCAGAATTTGTCGTTCGATGAATTCTAATTAGTTGTTCCAATTTTATTTTTGTCGTTTACTTAGAAATAGTTTTTTAGCAATAAACAAAAGATTTTTTTTTTTTTTTTTTTTTTTTTCACAATGACCGACTGTAAAATTCAAAACAATGATTCCAAAATGAACAAAGAGAACAACACACAGTTCAGAAATCATTGAGATGAACTTCACAATCGGTTAACTTTATTTATCATAGTTCCAAATAATTATACAAAAAATCAACTACTTAACTAAAGTAACATTAGCTTACTTCTAAGAAAGATTTGTCCTAATTATAAACTAAAATTAAAAATAACTATAACAAATATTGAACAAAATGACTAACAGAAAACAGTTACTTTGTAGTACATAAGTTTTTTCATTTCCTGCTTTTCTTAGTAGAACCGCTGGCCTCTTCATCATCATCTGCCATTCTTTTTGATTGCTGCCTTCTAGCGATGGAAACAGATATCTCTCTTACCACACCTACACCAACATTGACTCCCATATCATCATTGTAAGTGATCAAATCAAATTCCTTACAAAGATTTACTCTGATGGCTTCATCAATAAGATTGCTATTATGTGCAGCCATTTGGTATAATTCTATATCCTCCAGCCTAGTCAATTTGCCAGGATTTATCATTGTGTCAAAAACAATCAAATAATCAAGGTGAAGTGTCAATAAGGCTTTGGTAATATTTCCTTCCTTTCTTGGGATGATTGCAGCAGCACATGGGGTCCTCAACACTGAAGGAACATCGTCTTTTAAATCAGGGATATTTTTTGGAGTGTTTGAGTGAAAGAACCGACAAACTTGCTCTGGGTACGATGCTGCAATTCTTGCCATAGTGATGGTTTTTCTAGTGGGTTTCTGTCCTGGATCTGCAATTTTGTATTTGCTTTTAAGAGTTTTGATTAAAGCACCAGTTGATTCCTGTGATTTTTCAATCATCTTGGTCAGATTGGTTCCTCTGATGCAGTATATTACAATGATCCTTGCCAATTCTGTGCTAAAAACAGCGGCATTGGGTTCTCTGTCTTTTAACATGGTTCTTATCAATAAGGGGTCAAATCCTTGATATGCTATTGAATCAATGAATTCTTGACCCAATGAAACAATTGCATCATTTAAGTGATCTTCATCATTATTGCGGGATGATGCCATCTTTGCAGAATTACTTGAGCTTAGGAGAGATGATCTAAATTTGATCGGTGATCTTTTTAACTTTGATGATTTCACAAATGCTTGTGCTTCCGGTGATAGTGGATCTTCTGCAAAGCTAGAGTCTGAGTCTGAATCAGATACACTAAATGGTTTTTTACTTCTAAATTTATCAGTATCTTTTGGCATGAGACTGGGTAAATTAATGCTCTAAACTTGGAATGAATTTCATATGAATTTAAGATAACAACTAAACACAACCACGACAGACTTTAGAAAGAATAGAGAGATTTATGTAATTCAATTAATTATTTAAATTTTTCAAAATTTTTACAGTCGTCAATGTGTTGCCCCTAACCTCCCTATAAAGTTGGCGAAAAATCGACTGAACTCCGCAAATACTGTTTTTTCTCTGTCGATTATGCACGCAGAATTTGTCGTTCGATGAATTCTAATTAGTTGTTCCAATTTTATTTTTGTCGTTTACTTAGAAATAGTTTTTTAGCAATAAACAAAAGATTTTCCCTATAAAGTTGGCGAAAAATCGACTGAACTCCGCAAATACTGTTTTTTCTCTGTCGATTATGCACGCAGAATTTGTCGTTCGATGAATTCTAATTAGTTGTTCCAATTTTATTTTTGTCGTTTACTTAGAAATAGTTTTTTAGCAATAAACAAAAGATTTTCCCTATAAAGTTGGCGAAAAATCGACTGAACTCCGCAAATACTGTTTTTTCTCTGTCGATTATGCACGCAGAATTTGTCGTTCGATGAATTCTAATTAGTTGTTCCAATTTTATTTTTGTCGTTTACTTAGAAATAGTTTTTTAGCAATAAACAAAAGATTTTCCCTATAAAGTTGGCGAAAAATCGACTGAACTCCGCAAATACTGTTTTTTCTCTGTCGATTATGCACGCAGAATTTGTCGTTCGATGAATTCTAATTAGTTGTTCCAATTTTATTTTTGTCGTTTACTTAGAAATAGTTTTTTAGCAATAAACAAAAGATTTTTTTTTTTTTTTTTTTTTTTTTCACAATGACCGACTGTAAAATTCAAAACAATGATTCCAAAATGAACAAAGAGAACAACACACAGTTCAGAAATCATTGAGATGAACTTCACAATCGGTTAACTTTATTTATCATAGTTCCAAATAATTATACAAAAAATCAACTACTTAACTAAAGTAACATTAGCTTACTTCTAAGAAAGATTTGTCCTAATTATAAACTAAAATTAAAAATAACTATAACAAATATTGAACAAAATGACTAACAGAAAACAGTTACTTTGTAGTACATAAGTTTTTTCATTTCCTGCTTTTCTTAGTAGAACCGCTGGCCTCTTCATCATCATCTGCCATTCTTTTTGATTGCTGCCTTCTAGCGATGGAAACAGATATCTCTCTTACCACACCTACACCAACATTGACTCCCATATCATCATTGTAAGTGATCAAATCAAATTCCTTACAAAGATTTACTCTGATGGCTTCATCAATAAGATTGCTATTATGTGCAGCCATTTGGTATAATTCTATATCCTCCAGCCTAGTCAATTTGCCAGGATTTATCATTGTGTCAAAAACAATCAAATAATCAAGGTGAAGTGTCAATAAGGCTTTGGTAATATTTCCTTCCTTTCTTGGGATGATTGCAGCAGCACATGGGGTCCTCAACACTGAAGGAACATCGTCTTTTAAATCAGGGATATTTTTTGGAGTGTTTGAGTGAAAGAACCGACAAACTTGCTCTGGGTACGATGCTGCAATTCTTGCCATAGTGATGGTTTTTCTAGTGGGTTTCTGTCCTGGATCTGCAATTTTGTATTTGCTTTTAAGAGTTTTGATTAAAGCACCAGTTGATTCCTGTGATTTTTCAATCATCTTGGTCAGATTGGTTCCTCTGATGCAGTATATTACAATGATCCTTGCCAATTCTGTGCTAAAAACAGCGGCATTGGGTTCTCTGTCTTTTAACATGGTTCTTATCAATAAGGGGTCAAATCCTTGATATGCTATTGAATCAATGAATTCTTGACCCAATGAAACAATTGCATCATTTAAGTGATCTTCATCATTATTGCGGGATGATGCCATCTTTGCAGAATTACTTGAGCTTAGGAGAGATGATCTAAATTTGATCGGTGATCTTTTTAACTTTGATGATTTTACAAATGCTTGTGCTTCCGGTGATAGTGGATCTTCTGCAAAGCTAGAGTCTGAGTCTGAATCAGATACACTAAATGGTTTTTTACTTCTAAATTTATCAGTATCTTTTGGCATGAGACTGGGTAAATTAATGCTCTAAACTTGGAATGAATTTCATATGAATTTAAGATAACAACTAAACACAACCACGACAGACTTTAGAAAGAATAGAGAGATTTATGTAATTCAATTAATTATTTAAATTTTTCAAAATTTTTACAGTCGTCAATGTGTTGCCCCTAACCTCCCTATAAAGTTGGCGAAAAATCGACTGAACTCCGCAAATACTGTTTTTTCTCTGTCGATTATGCACGCAGAATTTGTCGTTCGATGAATTCTAATTAGTTGTTCCAATTTTATTTTTGTCGTTTACTTAGAAATAGTTTTTTAGCAATAAACAAAAGATTTTCCCTATAAAGTTGGCGAAAAATCGACTGAACTCCGCAAATCCTGTTTTTTCTCTGTCGATTATGCACGCAGAATTTGTCGTTCGATGAATTCTAATTAGTTGTTCCAATTTTATTTTTGTCGTTTACTTAGAAATAGTTTTTTAGCAATAAACAAAAGATTTTCCCTATAAAGTTGGCGAAAAATCGACTGAACTCCGCAAATACTGTTTTTTCTCTGTCGATTATGCACGCAGAATTTGTCGTTCGATGAATTCTAATTAGTTGTTCCAATTTTATTTTTGTCGTTTACTTAGAAATAGTTTTTTAGCAATAAACAAAAGATTTTCCCTATAAAGTTGGCGAAAAATCGACTGAACTCCGCAAATACTGTTTTTTCTCTGTCGATTATGCACGCAGAATTTGTCGTTCGATGAATTCTAATTAGTTGTTCCAATTTTATTTTTGTCGTTTACTTAGAAATAGTTTTTTAGCAATAAACAAAAGATTTTTTTTTTTTTTTTTTTTTTTTTTTTTTTTTCACAATGACCGACTGTAAAATTCAAAACAATGATTCCAAAATGAACAAAGAGAACAACACACAGTTCAGAAATCATTGAGATGAACTTCACAATCGGTTAACTTTATTTATCATAGTTCCAAATAATTATACAAAAAATCAACTACTTAACTAAAGTAACATTAGCTTACTTCTAAGAAAGATTTGTCCTAATTATAAACTAAAATTAAAAATAACTATAACAAATATTGAACAAAATGACTAACAGAAAACAGTTACTTTGTAGTACATAAGTTTTTTCATTTCCTGCTTTTCTTAGTAGAACCGCTGGCCTCTTCATCATCATCTGCCATTCTTTTTGATTGCTGCCTTCTAGCGATGGAAACAGATATCTCTCTTACCACACCTACACCAACATTGACTCCCATATCATCATTGTAAGTGATCAAATCAAATTCCTTACAAAGATTTACTCTGATGGCTTCATCAATAAGATTGCTATTATGTGCAGCCATTTGGTATAATTCTATATCCTCCAGCCTAGTCAATTTGCCAGGATTTATCATTGTGTCAAAAACAATCAAATAATCAAGGTGAAGTGTCAATAAGGCTTTGGTAATATTTCCTTCCTTTCTTGGGATGATTGCAGCAGCACATGGGGTCCTCAACACTGAAGGAACATCGTCTTTTAAATCAGGGATATTTTTTGGAGTGTTTGAGTGAAAGAACCGACAAACTTGCTCTGGGTACGATGCTGCAATTCTTGCCATAGTGATGGTTTTTCTAGTGGGTTTCTGTCCTGGATCTGCAATTTTGTATTTGCTTTTAAGAGTTTTGATTAAAGCACCAGTTGATTCCTGTGATTTTTCAATCATCTTGGTCAGATTGGTTCCTCTGATGCAGTATATTACAATGATCCTTGCCAATTCTGTGCTAAAAACAGCGGCATTGGGTTCTCTGTCTTTTAACATGGTTCTTATCAATAAGGGGTCAAATCCTTGATATGCTATTGAATCAATGAATTCTTGACCCAATGAAACAATTGCATCATTTAAGTGATCTTCATCATTATTGCGGGATGATGCCATCTTTGCAGAATTACTTGAGCTTAGGAGAGATGATCTAAATTTGATCGGTGATCTTTTTAACTTTGATGATTTCACAAATGCTTGTGCTTCCGGTGATAGTGGATCTTCTGCAAAGCTAGAGTCTGAGTCTGAATCAGATACACTAAATGGTTTTTTACTTCTAAATTTATCAGTATCTTTTGGCATGAGACTGGGTAAATTAATGCTCTAAACTTGGAATGAATTTCATATGAATTTAAGATAACAACTAAACACAACCACGACAGACTTTAGAAAGAATAGAGAGATTTATGTAATTCAATTAATTATTTAAATTTTTCAAAATTTTTACAGTCGTCAATGTGTTGCCCCTAACCTCCCTATAAAGTTGGCGAAAAATCGACTGAACTCCGCAAATACTGTTTTTTCTCTGTCGATTATGCACGCAGAATTTGTCGTTCGATGAATTCTAATTAGTTGTTCCAATTTTATTTTTGTCGTTTACTTAGAAATAGTTTTTTAGCAATAAACAAAAGATTTTCCCTATAAAGTTGGCGAAAAATCGACTGAACTCCGCAAATACTGTTTTTTCTCTGTCGATTATGCACGCAGAATTTGTCGTTCGATGAATTCTAATTAGTTGTTCCAATTTTATTTTTGTCGTTTACTTAGAAATAGTTTTTTAGCAATAAACAAAAGATTTTCCCTATAAAGTTGGCGAAAAATCGACTGAACTCCGCAAATACTGTTTTTTCTCTGTCGATTATGCACGCAGAATTTGTCGTTCGATGAATTCTAATTAGTTGTTCCAATTTTATTTTTGTCGTTTACTTAGAAATAGTTTTTTAGCAATAAACAAAAGATTTTCCCTATAAAGTTGGCGAAAAATCGACTGAACTCCGCAAATACTGTTTTTTCTCTGTCGATTATGCACGCAGAATTTGTCGTTCGATGAATTCTAATTAGTTGTTCCAATTTTATTTTTGTCGTTTACTTAGAAATAGTTTTTTAGCAATAAACAAAAGATTTTTTTTTTTTTTTTTTTTTTTTTCACAATGACCGACTGTAAAATTCAAAACAATGATTCCAAAATGAACAAAGAGAACAACACACAGTTCAGAAATCATTGAGATGAACTTCACAATCGGTTAACTTTATTTATCATAGTTCCAAATAATTATACAAAAAATCAACTACTTAACTAAAGTAACATTAGCTTACTTCTAAGAAAGATTTGTCCTAATTATAAACTAAAATTAAAAATAACTATAACAAATATTGAACAAAATGACTAACAGAAAACAGTTACTTTGTAGTACATAAGTTTTTTCATTTCCTGCTTTTCTTAGTAGAACCGCTGGCCTCTTCATCATCATCTGCCATTCTTTTTGATTGCTGCCTTCTAGCGATGGAAACAGATATCTCTCTTACCACACCTACACCAACATTGACTCCCATATCATCATTGTAAGTGATCAAATCAAATTCCTTACAAAGATTTACTCTGATGGCTTCATCAATAAGATTGCTATTATGTGCAGCCATTTGGTATAATTCTATATCCTCCAGCCTAGTCAATTTGCCAGGATTTATCATTGTGTCAAAAACAATCAAATAATCAAGGTGAAGTGTCAATAAGGCTTTGGTAATATTTCCTTCCTTTCTTGGGATGATTGCAGCAGCACATGGGGTCCTCAACACTGAAGGAACATCGTCTTTTAAATCAGGGATATTTTTTGGAGTGTTTGAGTGAAAGAACCGACAAACTTGCTCTGGGTACGATGCTGCAATTCTTGCCATAGTGATGGTTTTTCTAGTGGGTTTCTGTCCTGGATCTGCAATTTTGTATTTGCTTTTAAGAGTTTTGATTAAAGCACCAGTTGATTCCTGTGATTTTTCAATCATCTTGGTCAGATTGGTTCCTCTGATGCAGTATATTACAATGATCCTTGCCAATTCTGTGCTAAAAACAGCGGCATTGGGTTCTCTGTCTTTTAACATGGTTCTTATCAATAAGGGGTCAAATCCTTGATATGCTATTGAATCAATGAATTCTTGACCCAATGAAACAATTGCATCATTTAAGTGATCTTCATCATTATTGCGGGATGATGCCATCTTTGCAGAATTACTTGAGCTTAGGAGAGATGATCTAAATTTGATCGGTGATCTTTTTAACTTTGATGATTTCACAAATGCTTGTGCTTCCGGTGATAGTGGATCTTCTGCAAAGCTAGAGTCTGAGTCTGAATCAGATACACTAAATGGTTTTTTACTTCTAAATTTATCAGTATCTTTTGGCATGAGACTGGGTAAATTAATGCTCTAAACTTGGAATGAATTTCATATGAATTTAAGATAACAACTAAACACAACCACGACAGACTTTAGAAAGAATAGAGAGATTTATGTAATTCAATTAATTATTTAAATTTTTCAAAATTTTTACAGTCGTCAATGTGTTGCCCCTAACCTCCCTATAAAGTTGGCGAAAAATCGACTGAACTCCGCAAATACTGTTTTTTCTCTGTCGATTATGCACGCAGAATTTGTCGTTCGATGAATTCTAATTAGTTGTTCCAATTTTATTTTTGTCGTTTACTTAGAAATAGTTTTTTAGCAATAAACAAAAGATTTTCCCTATAAAGTTGGCGAAAAATCGACTGAACTCCGCAAATACTGTTTTTTCTCTGTCGATTATGCACGCAGAATTTGTCGTTCGATGAATTCTAATTAGTTGTTCCAATTTTATTTTTGTCGTTTACTTAGAAATAGTTTTTTAGCAATAAACAAAAGATTTTCCCTATAAAGTTGGCGAAAAATCGACTGAACTCCGCAAATACTGTTTTTTCTCTGTCGATTATGCACGCAGAATTTGTCGTTCGATGAATTCTAATTAGTTGTTCCAATTTTATTTTTGTCGTTTACTTAGAAATAGTTTTTTAGCAATAAACAAAAGATTTTCCCTATAAAGTTGGCGAAAAATCGACTGAACTCCGCAAATACTGTTTTTTTCTCTGTCGATTATGCACGCAGAATTTGTCGTTCGATGAATTCTAATTAGTTGTTCCAATTTTATTTTTGTCGTTTACTTAGAAATAGTTTTTTAGCAATAAACAAAAGATTTTCCCTATAAAGTTGGCGAAAAATCGACTGAACTCCGCAAATACTGGTTTTTCTCTGTCGATTATGGACTCGGAATTTGTCGTTCGATACGTTCTAATTAGTTGTGCTAATTTGATTTTTGTCGTTTCCTTAGAAATATTTTTTTTAGGAATAATTTTGATTATTAATGGTTATAAATTCCCAAAAAAAGTTTTATATAATATAGAGTTATGTTCTTAAACTAGAAATTGAATCCTATATAATAACTTTTTACGTGCAAATCTGTTGAGTTCACATAATCAATTATTTCCGTTTAACTTCATCCATAGATTTCATAATGGTAATCTGTAAGGTATTAAATCACCTTATTATTATTAATCCCAAATATTATTCTTAATTTAGATTTAAGTTTTTTAGCTGTTATTAACGGAGGGTTGTTAGACTTCTCTTGTTCACAATAATTAAAACAATGTATTCGAGAATTTAAAATTTTCTAAAACATAAAAATAACTATAGGAAAATATAAAATCATATTATTATAATATTACAGTTAAATCATAAATACAAACGCCTTCATATAGGTAATGCATTATAGTATCTACACTGATGTTAGATGTAACATGAAAACCGGGAAGCGGATTTCAAACACAAGTCTCTTATTCCATTATAATTGTGCACGTTTCTTAACAGATCCGGTTTTTCTTAAACATCTTTCCTTAAACTAGATTTAGGTACGCTTTCAGTCAAGTCCAGGATTGAGTGAAGGCCTAAATTACAAGGCCGTTTACGGCCCTGCTAAATTATCTCCATTTATTAACTCTAATTAAAAATAAAAAATTTGAGATTTGCCATGGGTCGTTACTGTAAACCCATATTCATGCAAAAAATGAAGTTTTTCAATTAATTTAGGATATATAGCTTTGTTGTCAAATTCTTTTCTATTATCAGAGTAAAGTACAGCAAGGAACGAGTTAAGTATCACAGTGTGCTTTAAAATGTTGGACGGGACGGGAGACTTCCAAGGTGGGGGGAGTAGAGAGACGTACATACGAAAAGATAAGTGGCAACACTGTGTAACGTCATACGGATACAACTAAAGCGGCGGTCCTTTGATGGTGCCAAGCCAGACGGCCGCGCGATAATTATAATAATATCTAAAGAAGTAATTTAGTGTCTGTAATATATAAAATTAAATTGTAAATTAGTGGCATAATCAGACAGAGATGGAATATTCAGAAAAAAGTAAATCTTCGAACAGGATTTGAACCTGCAACCTTCGGTTTTCCAGACCAATGCTCTGCCATTTGAGCTATTGAAGTTCCAGATATCAACCTTTTGTCGGGACTGCCTTACGTCTGAATATTCGGTGTTAGTATGCCGTGCAAAGCCCAAAAGTTTATTTCGTCGTAAAAATCGCGATATTTTTTGAAAAATGTGAAATATGTTTGATTTAACAAAAGGCAAAAGAGTTCATTTGTTAATAAATAAGTATTGCCCACACCCCGGGGAAATTGTTATAAACAAATAGACAACGTTTCAACAAAATTAAAGGGTGGGCAATCGCGAGCATATATTGAGCAAACGAATTGCACTTGCTTCAATAAGATTATGTGGCATACGACAGTGTGGAGGGGCAAAATCTAAATTTTTTTAAATATTTTCTATTTCTTTTCTGCGGGGTGGGCAAACAAAATTAAAGGGTGGGCAAACGTGGGCATATCTTGGGCAAACGAACTGCACTTGCCGCAATACAATCGGTCAACTTGGCGGCGCTAAAAAATTTTTTTCGGAGAAACATTTTCCCCATATTTTTTTCTGAGGTGGGCAAAAAAAATAAAAGGTTGAGCAAACGTGGGTATATTCTGGGCAAACGAATGACGACTGAAAGTTTAAAAATCGACATGGTGGGGGTGCACGTGTCACGGAGCTCTAAAGTTGACGTAAAATCGACTGAACTCCGCAAATACTGTTTTTTCTCCGTCGATTTTGTCGTTCGATAGATTCTAATTAGTTGTGCCAATTTGATTTTCGTTTCCTTAGAAATATTTTTTTAGGAATAAATAAAAGATTAATAATTAAAGCAGAAGTTTTATTTCAATAAAGTTGAATAATTTTCCTACATATCATCTACAATAATAAACTTAAAACTCATATAAATGAAAGTCAGGAAAATACTGACAGCCATGTCAACATTTTTCTTTATGTAATTGTGCCTAAAAAAATGTATTACAATAAAAGTCATGTAAAATACAAAAATTACAAGTATCACACATTTTATAATCGTTTTTTGCGAGATCCTTGTTTCATAATCACGTATAAATTAAAAGTAAAAATTAGCAAGGCACCCAGTTTTTTGATTGAATTGATTGAAATTTTAGATAATTGATAAACTGTCCTATTTTCAAAATTACATTACCCGATAAGCACAACTAATTAGCGACAAAATCAACTAACAAATTACACTAATTATTTTTTGCATAAAAACAATTTTTGCAAATGTGTTTCGCTAACTTTATATAAAGTTAGCGAAACACGTAGTTTAAAAAAAAAAATTAAAACGACAAAATCGTCGTTATCACAACTAATTAACGACAAAATCAACTAACAATTTACACTCATAATTTTTTGCATAAAAACAATTTTTGGAAATGTGTTTCGCTAACTTTATATAAAGTTAGCGAAACAAGTAGTTTTTTTTAAAAAAAGGAAAACGACAAAATCGTCGTTATCACAACTAATTAACGACAAAAAAACGGCAAATTATCCGCCTATTCCCGAGTCGATTGGTCAAAGGTGTTTCGCTAACTTTATATACGTGGGTTATTGCTTAAAATTTTTTCACTATCTCTGTGTTTAGCGTGAATACTTTTTGAATTTATAATTGATTTAGAATCCTTAGTTAAATTTAATCCTTTATCTTCTAATGAAGTAGAAATACCTGCTGATTTTAAATCCTGACTTAGAATTTTGAATGTTTTAACATAATCCTTAAACTTATTATCTTGTGGGTATTTTAGAGGCAAGTACTCATCTTCACTCTCCGAAGTTTGGGCATTATTTCCTTTTGCTTGTTCCAATTTTGTTGTATTCTTCACTTCAATCGATTCTGGTGTTTTTACCTTTATATTTTTTGACACTGCATTTTTGACATTTCTTGCTGTTTTAGTACCACTATTTTTTCTTAAGTTAAGAACCATATCCAACAGCTACTCCAATATATGTTGTAAAGGGATAATTTAATTGTACTTTTATATAAATTTTAAATTAAAATTATAAATATATAATAGAATATCGTTAAAAAATGTATAACAAATGTAAAGGTGTTAATTGTCAACTTTTGACATAAATGAATATAAATTATGTATACTCTTTAACCCTTATTTCACCCTAAAAGGACAAATATATTTTATTTTGGTGGTATAGACAGACCTTTTTTTCTTTCTTTTAAAAACAGTATTATTATTATTATTATCAGTAACTGCAGCGGCTTGTTCTCGGTACAGCTGTCTGGATTCCTTAGCCAGCTTTATGTGGGTTTGCCATTTGCTGCAAATATCACAGTCCTCCTGAAAACTATCTATTGTGTGACCATGCGGCTTAAACTCTTCACACAACTCACACTTCTCTTGTCCAAGCTTGGCAAACGAAATATTTTTTTGCTTAACACGAGCCCTGTATGTATCATACGCTATTTTTATATTTGGATATTTGGTTAAAAAATCATTATACATATTATACATTGTAGAAATTAAGATATCACTGGGTAGATATAGCCTGTTTGGTGCATGTTCTCGTCTATAGTGAGAAATGGTAGGATGAAAGGATTCAATATGCTCATTAATAATATTGTTATCAAGTTTGTGCTTATTTTTTGATCTACCACGCCCATCAGGAATAGCATGTAGTTGATTTCTGGGTGTTTTAGAAAGTGTATCATGTAATAACCTGTCATTATTTTTATGGAAGCCGAGTGTTGTAAGAAAAAAGGACTTGCAAACTTCTTCGACTTCACCATTTTTGTTTTTAAGGTGATATTTGAAAGTGCTATTTTTTCTGTAACCCTCATATTCTGTATCCCGCCTTTTTTGAATTCCCAAACGAGAACAGGTGGCCAAAATATAGTTTCTTCTTTCTTGTGGTGTTAACATCCAAAAATTTAAATTTATTTCGTTCCGTTCATCCTCGCAGGTTAAAGAGACGCATTTTTTTCTGCAGATATTTGCTTGACAAGGTGGAAGTACCTTATGGGAATCAATTAACAAATTATGTTTCTTTTCTTTATCGCTTTTAAGTTCTTTTGCCGATCTCTTCTTCTTTCTAGTCCTGACTTTTCCGTTTGCCTTATAACCTTTTTGTGGGATTGTGCTAGCCAGTCTTGCTAGTGGTATATCATCTTCATCTATAATCTCGCTGTCTGAATTCACGGCACTATCTATTTCATGAATGTTTACTTCTTGGTTGCTCTGTTCTTCATTGAAATGTGGATTTTCCGAAGAAACTAATTCTAGGTTTTCATCATTTGGCATTTTTTCATTTTCAAAATAGTTTGCTATGTCTTCCACGCCTTTCTCAATAGATTCCTTGTCTTTATTTTTATTTTGAACTGTTGTCAAATCCAAATATTTACTCAGGAAGCTACCATCTGTGTTTGTATTGTCTCTTATAATATTAATATGGTTATTAGTGCTTTCACATTGAAACGAAACATTGTTTAACGCAACAACATTACTGCATGTAATGGTGCATGATGTATCAATTGGCACGAAAATGTTGAAGTTTGGTTGTAGAGGCGAGAAGAACGTCCATAATCGTGCTGATTCTTCAAGTGGTATGTCGCAAGGCGGAGAAGAAGGTTGACAAACACCAGCATTAATACTAAACGGAAAACCAGTATCGAAAGAGGTATGTTCGGCAGCCAAATGTAACATTAGGCGAGTCCTCTTGCTCATCTTTCTGAAAAAAAAATGGATTGATAATAATAACTTTACCCTGAAGTTTTTTAAATGGGACACCTTATATATTTTAATCTAAGAAGATAGCATTATTTATTGTGTTTTCAAATAAATAATATCTAATAAAATTAAAAAAGGGCAAAAATAAAAGGAAAACTAACACAATTGGGTTTGATAACTTTTCGACCTAAACGGCGTAATATTTTAAAATCTTTATGAAAAAACTTTTATATAAAACATTTTTTTGTATCTTTCAATTATTAAGAAGTTTAAATTTGTAAACTTTTTGAAATTCCCCTATATCTATTATTATTAAGCAATTAAGCAAGCGAAAATTTTTAAATTTTGTTTTTACCATTTTAAGTTTACCCCCAAAAGAGGTAGGACACCTTCCTAGGTATATTACTTTTTCGGTAGGATTAACAATTACGAAAATTCCCTATGAAAGTGTCGAAAATGGGACACCCTGTACAACTGCATATTAATTTAAAAGATTTATAATTTTCTCTATTTGGCATATCTCAATATATTAAGACGTGCAGGCGCTCGCAGGCGTAAAAAGTTTGGCGACTTTGACAAACCATTTTATAATTTGCTCTGATCCTAACCACCAATAATGATTATTATTTCTAAATATACTGAAAATGTTATTGCTTACCTTTTATGAAAATCCCAAACACTTTTAAAAACACATAGATATAAGTAAACACATGGACTGTGTTGTAAACAAATAACTTTTTTTTATCACAAACAAAAATAGTTCCTTCTTGCGTTGCAAACGTCGTATAATGGCCGAGAATCTAGCTGATAATACCCAAACGCGCGGTATCGGGGTCTCACTAAAGGAGACCGCGGTATTTTTCAGCGCGAATGTCGTTTATACGGCGTTCTTTTATATTATGCCGAAGATATCGCGCTTATCCTTATGATTAGGGTATATTCTTAACATACCGCCTATGTTAAATAAGTTAAATATCATTGATAAATAAAATATACAGCTATTTTATGTAGTATACATCTAAATAAGTATATTTCAAATACTTTGGCATCAAAAACTGAAAATCCGAATTTTTTGACATACCGCATTCTTAGTTATGAGGGCAGAGTAGCCCAGTTATTTTTCCCCAACTTTGCTCTAGCTGGAGCATGTCGGAGCCAAGTTTTAATTTTTTCCTCTATTTCACAGTCTGAATACTTTTGGATAGCTGGTATTTGCCGAGCTGCGTCTGTAAAAAGATTTTCCTTGAAATTCAAACCAAACTTTAAAAATAAGAATGTTCAAAGTTGACCCAAACCCTTCTCATTTTAAACTAAAATTTCGACAATTAAAACGTACCTTTAAGAGCCTTGGAACAATTGGATGATGCTAATTGAAAAGGAACCAAGCGCCAAATTGTTAATTTGCGTAATCAGCGGTTTTGTAATTATCACGCATTTAAGAATTATCATATTTTTAGAAGTTTTTCCCAGATTAAAATGTTGTACGTTTAAAAGCAAATGATAAACAGTAGTGAATTATCTTTTTTCCACTTATTAAAATATAATTTGAACCCTTATTTTGGCAGATGGATCCTTCTCAATAAGTTTTATCAACTGAAAAAGATCCAAGCTCCCTGGTTCTTTTTAAAAAATAGGGAAAGAATAACATGGATCGTTTAAAAAAAAACAAATAAAAACAAAAAAAAACAAACATTTTTAGTTTAATGATAAATCAAAGGGATCATTCAGTAACAAAAAAATCGTAAACCTTAAATCTAATCACACACCCTTCCACATTTAAATTGAATCTTCAAAATCAAAATCTATGGTGGAGCCAAAACCGTCAATATCGTCTTCGAACTTCTCAACATTTTTTATTCTGTAAAGTTTTTATATTATCCCATTTTTTTTAGAAATAGGTTTTCCTTCTGCAGCTGAATTACAAACACTCTATTAATTGTCGATTGAGATATCGAAGTCGATCAGTAGCATCTCGAGTCGGGACACATTTGCGACTACGACCAATCGCTTGGTAATTATCGATATGTGCTCGGTTACTTTCGGTCAATCGATAATGGACATCTAGCTATTCCTAAAAACATTGACTTTGGAGTAGCACCAGTAGGAAGGAAGGAAAAGACGAACAAACGAACTACCTATTTTCTTTAAATACAAATATTAATGACTCGATGCCAGTAAAAAACCTCATTTAATACTATGCAGTTTCGTAAAATTCTTTTACATGGTTGTAGAAACAGTATGTATATTATATAATGAGGATTTTCAATAAATAATATTAAATAATGATTGATATATATAGTACAGGCAATATTACGTTTAATTTACTCACTGTTAAATGATAAATATTGTAAAACATTCAACTTGCACAAGACTAATTTTTGGAAGAAATTTCTAGGTAGCTTTTAGAACAATTTGATTTCTCCAAGCAATATTTCGTCAGTAAATACTTAACCATTTTATACCATTCCACTTTAAGTAGGTATTAAACAAATTTGAATTTAATTTAAAAATTAAAGACGGACAAATTAAAACATCGGCACTAAAAATTACTCTTTAATATAAATAAAACTAGTCGCTTATTGTCGTGTCGAGAAAATCGACATGTTTTAACTAATAGATTGTCTGTAATTCCCATCTTGTCGATTTAAACCGGACTACGGCAAGACGAGGAGAGACGCAAGGGAGTTTTGTCGATGTCGAGTGTTCGTAATTCGGCTGCTGGTTAATGCAATTTAAGTCTTTGGGGATCAATAGGAATTTTTTTACCTCGTGTTGATTTTGAGATATCTATTTCTTTAAACTGATTTTCCTCAGGTGAATGTGACTCACATAAAAATATAGAATTTGGTTTTGACTTTTCAAGATTTATTATTTTTGTTTTTAACCAACTAACTTTTTCTTTATCAATACCGTAAACTGGGGTTACTTTGCCCCATTTTTAAGGCAAAATTTAAATATTCCATTTTAAAAAATCTTTAAAGAGTCGATAATTTATTTTTTTTTGATAATACATATAAAAGTAGGCTTGGTGCTCATATATGTATATTAGTATCCAGTCTAAAAATATTCCATGACCGTTTTTTTAAAATCTGAAAAGTGGAGTAAAGTCTCCCATAGGTCGGGGTTACATTGCTCCACCTTAGAAAATGATATTATGACGCGTGTATTTCAATAGATGGAGCAAAGTTAAACCGGCCGTTGAATAGCTTTACCTCTACAGTCATGCCCGTACGAAGAAAAATGCAAAAAACTCTTTTTTTAACGTTTATTATTAAAAACCCATGAAGACATTTAAAAATCTCAATAAAATTAAAATACACTATAAGCAGCTGTAGTAAAAACAAGGAGAAAGTTTAATTTTAATCATAAACATTTGTTAATTCGGGAACAGAAAAGATGGCCCTTTTCGAAACTTGCTTTGGAGGTTGAATGGAGCCTAAAACATCGGTCCATGGATATGTTAGTTCGTCTCGTTTCGAGGGCCATTTCCACATTTTAAGGGATTTTTCCATCGAGTTAACGGTGACTTCTTTATCGTCAAACCCTACGATTTGCCCAGGATACAACTCTCCTTCATACAAAAAGACTACAAAGGTTCCTATTTCCCGAACAACACTTGCAAACTTATAATAATTAGGCTCTGATGCTTTGCCTTCTAAAAAGTCCATAAATTGTTTTTCTTTTTGATCTTCTTTGGCAAGCTGATTGGTCATCAAAAACCATTTCGTTTTCCGGTCTAGAGAAAGAAGTAGTGGGTTCGTCTTCCACAGTTTCTTTGGTAACCATGAGTTCATCAGCGCAGACACTTTTTCCGGGGGGAACGTTCATTTTCTTTCTGCGGCTACTTACAGGTTTTGTTAAATCTGACCTTTTCATCTGAAGAGTTTCTAGAAACGCGGACTGAATGCCATCCGGATTGCATGTAGTTGTTGGTATGCGGCTTAAAACTTCGTCTACATTTAAAGGAACTATGCCGCATTTTCGAAAACCAGCCTTCAAATTATCTTCAACATTTGGTGCAATAATAAGCATCATTTTTGACAATAACGGCGGAAAGTTTTGCTTTTGAATGTTTGTGTTACGAATGCCCTCATCAGTGTCCTTCCATTCGGATAGCACCTTTCTCCAAGCTATTTTTAAGGGTCGAAAAAATGCCACATCCAGTGGCTGAGTTAGGTGTGTGCTGTTTGGGGGCAAGCAGATTAGGTTTACTTGGTTTTCGCGGCACAGTTGAAGTGCATGGACAGTTATATGGGATGAAAGATTATCACAGAGTAGTACTTTCTTCCCTTCCAATTTCTTCAATCTTGGTATCATCTGACCTTGCAGCCAGTCTGTGAATATGTTTGCATCGAACCATCCTGAACTACTAGCATTGTAGCGGCATCCTTTAGGACCGTTTTCCGCCCATGTGGTCCACATTTTAGCGGCTCGATAAACCACATACGGAGGAAGGAGTTCTCCTGAAGCATTTCCACAAAACATCACAGATATAGATGTTTTAGAAGCATTTCTAATAATCTCTGGGTACTTGCATCCTCTCCTGACAAGGACCTTTTTTTTCCCAGGGTCGTCAGTGAGGTTCGTTTCGTCAAAGTTCCATATGTTTGTGGGAGGAACGTCCTTTATTTCGTTGGCCAAGTTTTCAAAGAAACTTCTTAGCATCGGTTCATCTACTGCCGCTCGTGTGCGTTTCACATTTTCGGCAAAACGCTTCGACAGCTCTGGGTGCCTTGTTATAAAAGCATTTGCCCACTCTGCACCAGGTAAGTTGTTTTCAAATATTTTTACTTCCCTACCACATCGGTTTAAATAATTTTTTATTATATGGCGCAATTCTCTAGTGTTTACAGGGAACCCATGCTCTCCCAAGGAAACTAAGCAATCAACAAATTGTCTTTCTTCATCGTAACTAAATATTGGCTGTTTTCCTGGTTTTTTATTATGCCTGCCTTTTAGTTTGTTTAAAATTGTTTTTCTAGGAATCTTGTATTTTTTTTCTGCTTTCCTGTGTGAAATTTCCCCACTTCTAATTTCATTGAGACATGCTTGCAAGATTTCCTCTGTATAATCGGCATATTTTCTAGATCCCAATTTTCTTTGATACTTTCTGGGCATTTCTGTAACAAAAAAAAATTGTTAGAAAGCAAAAAATAAAATAAAAATGGGTATACTTTACCCCGGGGCAAAGTAACCCCAAATAGGCAAAAATTTGCATGTCAAGACAGGAAAAAATTGTATTTTTGTTTTTGTTCGTTTATTTACAAAAAAAGAAAATGTAATGTGATGACAAGATAATACATTAACTAATGTGCAAATACTTACTCGTGAGTCATAAGCAACCACTGATACATATACCAAATTTTGCCGGCAAAAATAACCACAACTTTTTCTTCCGCAGTTCACTCAACGGCTGTCGGGCTCAGATTGCACGTGGAATGCAAGAATTAGCGGTAATTGATAGTAACATAGATAACCCCTAATACATCGGTGTTTGTGTGGTGACATATGCACATCGTCGGAGTATAAAATTAAATCAAACTCTTTTTGTACAATGGCGTAAAGTAACCTTGCAGGGGCAAAGTAACCCCAGTTTACGGTAGTCACTTTTCTATTTGAAATTTGCTTTTCGATATCTTCTGTCGAGTAAAAATCGTCAGGCTCCATAAGGTTTATTACAAATTTATTTTTTGTCTTGCAACCTCTAATTATAGACATAAAATCTTTCAAGGTGTAAATTCGAACCTGCATCTTAAGTGCCCTTTCTATTTGCCCAAAATCTGTGTCGTGGGCAAAAAGCTGTGTCCCGACTCAAGAAATTTAAAATAAATTTTGGTTAATGTAGGGTGCTGCATTAAAATTGTTTTTAACATAAGCACAATTTTTATGTTGCGGTTTTGTCCCCCACAGCTGTCCGACCACAATATTAACTCCTCTACCCCTTTTTTAAGGTGCACTTCGACAAACTTCTTTAAACATTAGCCCACTTCCTGTGCTCCTCGACCGGCTACCCCTTCTTTCCACAAAAAACAATATGGAGTGTTTGTGGAGCCTGAATGTACTCCCTCGTTAAAAATACTCAATTGCCTTTTATAATAAATAATGTTTGTTGGCAATTTAGGTAATCCCAGGACCTTTTCCATATCGTAGGTAAGGGTTTCTATCAGTGGGTTTTTACTTGCTTCCTTTAAGTCCTTATTCAACTGATCTTGGGCAACCTTCGCATTTTCAAGATGTCTATCATGTTGTTCTTTTAAATCTAGTTGTTGGTTATCATCTAGCGCATTTTTTACCTGTGACGAATACATGTCGCCTCAAGTTAAAATGTTTGTAGAAAATATTTTTGTAGAACTGAAAACTAACTTTGGGATTATTGTCTTCTAAATAGAGTTCCTACATTTTTCTTTCTCTAAGGTCGTACGGGAAAAATTTAGCTTCCGTTTCTGAACGGGAGTAGTGAGAAACATAGGTAGGAAATTTGGCTATATGATCAATAATTTTGTTTATTGATTCTTCACAAATTTTTTTCTTTCCTCCAGATTTTCCTCGCTCATCCTTTATTTGGCTGCTACGTTTTTTTTTCTAAAGCAGCGTGAACCCGCTTTGTTGATATCTGATAAGTGTTTATATAAGTATCACGGCACACTTCAACATTTCCAAGCATGTAGACTCTAGTATATGATTTACCTGGCCCATTCTTAGCTCGCTTTCTTTTGATAGGCATTTCTTTAGTTGTTGCTGCAATGTAACTTGTTTGCAAATCATATGATGCTAAAACATAAAATTTTTGAAAAAAACTTCGTTTTTCATCTACTGGTCATTTTTCACCACACTTTTTTAGACACCTGCATTTGTAATCAGAAAATTCTTTGGCTTCTTTTAGTTTTCCTTTGACAGTATAGTGAGTCTTGTTGGAATCTTTTAATTTTTTTCTCGTAGCGAATGTTTGCCCAGGATATTTTTTGTTATGTCGTCCTTTCTTAGAACGTCCATTCCATTGCTTTTTTTCTTCCTCCAATTTTTGCTTTCTCTCAATTTCTTCTTCACTAAATAGGAAGTCATCATCATCTTCCCTTGAACTACTACCGCTTTCCTCTTCAGGAATAAAGTCACGGTTTCTGACACTGTCATCTGAATCTTGGTCTTGTATTTCCTGTTCAAAACCAATTTTTGTAGTTATTATTTATATTTTCATGAATTGCTATTTTAAGTAAGTCTCTTGAAATCGCATATCGCAGATAAGTCTTCATTGATCTGGTATTGAAACTCTGAGTTTCCCGATTTTTCATTTTCTGTAGTCACAAAATCCAACCCTAAAAATAAAATGGGTATACTGTAAATTTTGTTATAATCAAAAAATGATCCAATATTATCGTTAAAAGTAGAAATCTTATTTATTATTACCTGTTAAGCTTAGATTTCTAACCACAATTTCTTCATTTAGTGTCCTAACGTTCGGAACTTCGTGAGCAATTACTTTCGGTAAATTTCGTTTAACTAAAGTTGTATATTTAGCAACCATGTTCTGATCTGGAGTCTCTTCCATTTCGAACGTTTTTTCATTCTGTAGGTTTTCATCAGTGTGTGTCCCTGAAGTACCTATAATAACAGCAATAATATTTAGGTACCTAGTATATTTTGTTATTATAAACGGAAAACACCCAAAAAAATCCATTATTACTTAAGTATTAAAATACTTAATTATTTTTACCTGCTGAGCTTGGCGTAAGTATCCGAATTTGTTGAAATGGGCTCCTGAACACCAGAATTTTTTTAATTATTATATTATTTGAATTCTAACTGGATTCGGTGACAGTTGAGTTTTTATTATTTTGAATTTGAATGTTTGCCACATCTGTTTTTATATCTTCAAAGTTCGAAATGTTTACCCCTGAAAAATAAAAAGGTATTCATTATAGAACTGAAGTAGGTAGTTAGGTACATTATTTATAATTATATAGTTTTACCTATGTCTGTTAAAGTGGAACTGCTATTCTGTAGTTGTTGCTCAGGCCCACACTGTTCCTTAAAAACACAAAATAACCACAATATAAATATTTTTTACCCAAGTAAAATTTTATCTAAAAGGAACCAACCGCCGACGCGACGTACCTCTTGGTTCGTAATTTGCTTTATGAAATGAGGGCGCATGGTTCTTTTTAGATATTATCTCAATAATAATATTGATTATTTTAGGCGTCAAAATAAATAAAAGCACAATCTAAACTTTGCTGGCTGTTAAAAAAGAGCGTAAACAACAAGAAAATATAATTTATTTTGAGAAAAAAGCTTAAAAATAGAATAACCTAACCTATAAATTTACTTACCGCTTTACCTTCGTTAAATTTTTGCTTTTTGGGCTCTGTTTCGCACGACGGGTCATATCCCTTTGATCGTAAAGCATTACTCAGAATTAGTTTAGTTCTTTTACTCATTTTTAGTTTAAATAGAAATCCAAAAACACGAAAACTAGCACTAACAATTATTATCACAAACAAAATTGTCCGGAGGTATAAAAGGAACCAAGTGACAGTAATCACTTTCTATAAATAGTACTGTGAATCGGTTCTTTTTATATAAAAGAAAACTGCTATTTCACGCAAAGGCGCTTGGATCTTTAGCCAATAGATGTCGCTAGAACCACAGTAGGCGCTTGATACTTTTTACACATTATAAAAACATGCCAGACTGTCGTATTGTTCCATTATCCAGATTTTTGCAATTTGGCGCTTGGTTCCTTTTCAATTAGCATCATCCAATTATGACCCCAATTAGGGCGTATGATACGCGCAGCTATCGACCCAAGTGTTATATGAGACATTAGTATAGAGTAGGCTGATAGTGAAATTTGTGTTGTTAACCAATAGGTTATTTAAAAATAGTCTACGAGACTAGCCTATTTTTTTCCTCGGAGGGTGGTAGTGTAGCATTTTAAAAATCTTACTTACTTACCCTAATAAAATGCTACTGTGTTAGCTACAGTTCCACCTTTTTTTGCATAATTTATAATTTGTTAAGAAATTTTCATTGTTGATTGAACTGAGATTCCAGTACATCGTAACTCTCACTGCGAATAGTTTTGGTTTCTGAAAATGTAAAATATTCAATAATAACTAGTTTTGTAAAAAATCCTATAAAAGTTATCATTTTACCTATTAGAACAGTTAAGATACCTTACTTGTTTATTTTCAGTCTTACGAACCAGTTCGAGTAACTTTTTGGATATTTATATCAACTCCTGACATGGTGAACACGGAGATTGTGTTATGCCTTGCACGCATAGTTATAGAGGCTATAAAATTATCTCCAAACCATCTGCAATAAAAGATTGAATATTAAAATACTTTCAGTAAACAAATACATAACCTATAAATTCGAATTATGTAGTATAATACTGTCCCTTATTTATTAATTACCTGTCTTTAAATGTATCCATAATAGCCATAAATAATTATAAATATCTATCGTATTGTTTTATCAAAATTTAATATTTCGTTTTCAATTTTATTTTCAAAAATCGTTGAAGCTGATTGGTCAGGTCACATTCGCATTTTTAGTTAGTTCAGGGTGTCACGATCCTACTAAGTAAAGTCCATCTTCCTAATTTGTATTCTATGGTCTGCTCGCTGCTGCCAACTTTGTTAGGTCAAATATCAGATGTTTCCGGTGCAAGAATTTTCGAGTTTAGTTCTAGAATTTTTACAGGACAGAAAGTTATTTTTTTATCCGATGTTGTAAAAAGGAAAAAGGGACGTTTTGTCGAGGCATTTCGCCATAGCTACACCTTTAAGAAAGGTAGTCTTTTAGTGCACTTTATCCGAGAGTTTGGAACTCGAATGTGTGATAGCTGTTTTCAAGATCAAGGAACTAAAGGGAAATTCCCGTAGGATGCCCTAAATAGAGAAAATTAGGACCTAATAACCTCGTTCCTCAACCCTCTACACTAGGGTGGTCCTTATTTATATATAGCAAAATAAAAAATTATTTTTTTTTGGTGCTACCTTCTAGAATGATTCTCTACAATGAAAAAATAATGTCTATAAATTTTCAGCTCTATTCTTTGAAATTAACCCGTGCCGCCGAGAGGAGAAAAAATTACACAGCGATTTCATTATATTCGCATTGCATATCAAATTAAGCAACCGTGGAATGTTCTTAATATTTTTATTATTAGTTACAATAAATGGGCTTACATAGAAAGGTTTACAATGAAGAAGTTAATGTTTGTTTTTTAAAATCAGGGTAGCATTTTCTATAGTCAGAAACCACTTGTAAAATAAATTGCTTTTGATCTTCTTTTGTACTTAACTTGTCATTATATTCTTCTATTAGTTTCACTCCTCTCTCAGCTGTATCATTCGTCACTTTAATTTTATCAATTATATCTTTGCCTCGCTGATATTCCTTGTTTGTAAACCATTTTGATGAATCTTCACTTAGAAAAGAGGAATTTATATTAAATCGAGTAAAAAATCTTTAAGTACCCGAACATACGAACTGTTCCAAACCTCTATTCACAATATCTTCTACATCAGAATATTTTAAATTTACCTTTTTACACAAAACACGTTCTTCATCTGACTCATCTTTTTCGAGAATTGTTTGACACATCTTCCGCTTTACTTCGAAAGGAACATATTCATCAAAAAAAGAAAACGCTACAGCCTCGGGACTTAAATACCACAAATGACGTAAGCATTTTTCTAAAGCAATTTTAGATATGTGTTCATTCTTTTTTTTTGTACTTGTGCAAGTCTTTAATCAAGTTGAGATCAGATCGTGGTGAATGTGCAGAAAACGTAGACGAAAACCAGTTTTTTGCGTAAATTTTCACAATAAAAATACCTATTTCAGACAAAGCTTTCTCTACACTTGCTTGTAACTTAAATTATTTTCTAAATAAAAATATTTTTAGCGAATAAATAACTTTAGCCATCCAGCGGGCGTGGTGCATTGCCCCTGGGTAGTAAAAAAATATATTTTCTGTCTGAGATTCTCCCAGGAAAATCATACATAATTGTGCAAATTCTTTATAGTCATCACGTGAATGAGTTACTATTGTCTGTAAATATTTAATTATTTCAGCCTTATCATCACTGAAATTTTCAGAAATCTCTTTCTCTGCAATTCCAGGTAGAAATTTAGTTTTATCGATCTTTGGCCAAAAGTCTTGAAATTTTTTAAATAATGGAACACTTGGACCCGATGTTCCGGGAATCCCTTGTTCAAATACACTTTTTATAATAATTTCCAGAATATGATGTCTACAGGGAAGATAGAGTAGGGTTGTTTCTAGCAATTGTTCAAGTAGGACGCAAGCACCATTGTACGGACCAGTATTAGCAGCAGTGGTATCAAAACAACAAGCTTTAATTGTATTTTCCAAACCCCAATCGCGCAAAACCTCAAATATAGCTTCAGCCTGTGCTTTTCCTGTACCATTTTCCAGTATTGGAACGTGAAGAATCTGTTCAATATCACCATTTGTAATAACAACTGGCAGTCGATCAATAGTTTCTTTTCCTGTTAACGCAGGTAAAAGCTTTCCATCCCAATGTATTACTGCTGCATTAAGTGCAACATTTTTAAATTCTTCTTTTATTTTTTCAGCTTTCTTTTTTCTTACATCTTGACGACAGCGTCGAATAGACGATCTGTTAATTACTAAAGTGGTTAAATCCTCTCCTAAAGCCTCTGCAACAGCACAAATAATATGAACGGCCTGCCTATCGCTTACTTTGCATTTATCTAGAGTAGATACCAGACGTTCAGTAATTACCGATTTACGACCTCGAGATCTACGTTCTTTTGTAACCATTTCGGGGTTTTCCAAATTCTGGTTCTTAAAAACCGTTTCTGGGAAGCAAACAGTATCCTCTAATAATAAGTCCTCTTGTGCATCAAGAATTTCATTACTCGCACTACTTGAAGTATTAGACTCCATCTCTATTTTCTCACCTGAAAATAATATATATTTGTTTTATTTTTTTTAATTTTTTGATAGGATTAAAAAAATACCGCATCTAAATAATTAATTTTTATCTTACTTAATTTATCTATTTCCTCAATTTTCCGTTTCTTAAAAAGATCCATTTTTTCAGTCCGTTCAAGCAATCGTTTTTCCTGCTCTGCTACATTTTTGTCTATCCCACACATATATGCACTACGTCCTTTTTGTCGCTGTTGTTTAAGAAATTCTTTGTCTTCTATTTTCATTAGACTGAAGGCATTTTCGTGAGCAATGTCAAAAAGATCGTCAAGTTTTTCAACAAACATCTGCTCTTTTCCTTTTTGTTTATGAGAACATTTATTAGAACTTTTTTGAATACTTCGCCACTTTTCATACAATTTTTTTTAACTTTGGAATACAATTTTTTTCACTTTGGGTAGGTATTCTTGCTTTTTCCCAAAACACAAGAGTCTCTTTTACGGCTAACCGCGCACCATCTTGAAGTTTAAGTTTGACTTGTCGTAAATTAAAGAATAATACTTTTAGAATCTGTCTATTTGACGGTAGTTTATTGCCAACAATTTGAGGGGAAAAGCTTCCTATCAAATAAACATCACAATCCTTACGCAAAATTGTTTTTGAAGACGACGCCATTATAACCAATATAATATCAATGCACGCCCGGCAAAGAAAATAGTTAATCTGACTGATCGGCATGATTTATCTGTTATTAATAGTGGGGTTGCGTTCTAGAGGTTACGTGCGAGTCTCGACTTGTTTGATCTTAGGTAAATATTTAACAAACAATGCAGAAAGCACTATTATAACAATATGCGTGCGTTTTATATAGGAAACAGCATGTAAAAATTTTCAGAAATCCTGTCGCTCGGCGGCACGGGATAACGTAGTCGGGGGGAGCTGAAATTTTGCACACTTTATTTTCTTATGGTAGAAAATCGTTTCAGAGGGTAGCACACATAAAATTTAGACTTTCAAAAATAAGGACCACCCTACTCTACACTAATATATATCTTCAATTCAACTTCAACAATGTTCAGTTAGCTACCCTTAACCTTCAGTCTTCAACCTTTTCATCATTATGTTTTTCGTTTAATCATGGTTTAAGAAGAATAGATAATTTCAAGAGACCAGTCAGTTTCACTATGTGGTAAAGCTTCAACGTGTATTACTTGGAACTTCATCTCTACCCTGATGTTAGGAAAAAAAGGATGCATGGTATTTGCATAGCCACGTGTCGCCGAAGGTCACAGGGAAAAGGCCAGTTTTCAATATTATAAATTTTTTACACCAATTTACCATTTACAAATATCGTCATTTCAAGAAGCTAAATTTAAATAAACTTTTCTTTAAATAAATAATTAAATAACAGCTGTAAAAAGCATTTGGTACTAGAACATAAGATATAATTTTAATCAAGGTAATGCGCCCAAGAAAATTCTAGAATTTTTGCCAGCGTTTAAGTCATGTAGTTACACATTATTCAATTATAGGTACTACCTGACTTTATTTTTTTCAAATCATATGTAAACACATTCAAATAGAATAATATAGTGAAACCTGAAGGGTAATTTTTCAGAATAACAATTTTTATTAAATGTGTTATGGGTATATAAATTCTTTCATTTCTACAAGCTCTATAGACATAAGGTTTCTGTTTTTACCTGGTATAATATCGTATATATATATAAAACAGTGGCGCTCAATTTCTAACACCTAGGTAAAGCAAAGGTTTAAATACAGTTATCAGCATGCCAAACCCATTCGAGTCTCATCTGGAGCTAGCGGAGGCCGTATAACAGTAAGTATGTTATAACCCTGCGTAGTAAAGAGGCACTAAGATCTAGGAAATAATATATCAACGAACAAAATTAAATACTACAAGCCATCAAATCTAAAGGGAGCTGAAAATGCAACAGAAGAAAGAAGAAAAGTAAAAGGTGTTTAACCTGATTTAAATTAACATTGAGGTTCGCATATATACAAATAATTTAAAAAATGTTGGTTAGTTCAGGTTAGTTGTGTGTGTGTAGTGTCCCCAAAACATTAAAATTATCGAGATTGCCAAACTCTTGTATAAATTTAAATTTTAAAGCCATTAGGGCTATTTCGTTTTTATTTTTGTTAATGATATTCTCTTCCTCTTTTAATTCATTCGTTTTTTTATTGCTTTCGTTGAGCTGACTCATTTCAAATGATATATCCTTATGTACTTCTAGTGATGCTGAAAATGCCTCAATAGCGGACTGCAACGTAGTTCTGGCTAGTGTTGTAAAATTTCCCGAAATATATGTTTGGAAATATTTCCGGAAATATTTCCTGAAACATTGGAAATATATGGAAATATTGGAAACAAATTAAAGACTAAAAAAAATAAGAAAAAACTAAATATTTATTTAAAAAATAACAACAAAAAATAGAACGCTTCTTATACATGAACACAAATAAATGGTAAACATCAAAAAAATAGAAATAGGGTCAAATTTGTAAAAAAAAATAATTATTTTTTACAAACAAGTCGAGCAAGAGGCATATCTTCATCGCTGTCGTCATCATCCTCAATATTATCTTCGGCATTAGGGTCTTCTTCATGCCAGTCAACTTCTTCAAAATCTTTAACAGTGTCACTAGTGTCAGTGTCGGAAATAAAAATTGACCTATCGCCCTTTTCAATTTTATTTAGCAAGTTTTCATTGTGGGATACGTAGAGCAGTTTAGCCGCTCTATCATTAGTAAGCCTGTTTCTCTTTTTAGAATGAATGTGACTATAAACGCTAAAACTGCGCTCAGTGGCTGCTGAAGATGCTGGCATCATCAAAATTCGTGACGCTACTTTTGATAAAGAAGATGAAGAACAAAGTCCTTTCCACCAGGAGACTGGGTTATGAAAACTACTTTTCCATATAAAATTATTGCCAAACAATTTACCACTTCTACAACGGTAATTTGCTATTTCATCTATTATTTCTTGCTCTTTTATATTGAGTTTATTTCTTGCTATGTTAAGTATGCATTCTATTGCTGAAAGAATTTGTGTTTCATCAAGTTCAGAACCTTGTGATTTTGGATCTAGTAATTCTGCAGCATAATGTATGGGTTTAATAACAAATTTTTCTCTTTTGTCAACAAACTCCAACAATTCAGTTTTCTCTCTGTCGTTAAGTGGGGACAATGCAAGGTTGTTCTGAACCACCCTTTTAATATCATGAAATGCTTTTACAGCAAAGTGAATAGTGCCATAATCTCCTTCTACAATTTTTAACCATTTGCAAATAGGTTGAAAAATGTTAATTAGGTTGGAAATTTGACCCCAAAATACTTCGTCATCTAATATCCACTGCTTAACATATTTATCAATCATTTGTGTTGCTTCTTGGCTAACTGCAACTCCTTGTAAACTGAGCCTAGTGCTGTACACACTTTTTAAACTGGTCAAAATTGAAGACCAGCGAGTTTTTACAGGCAAGTGAATGGCACCTGCATTTGGCTCTACATTTTTGTTTTCTTTTTGCTTTGTTCGTAAAAGTTCATAAAGAATTTGTTTTTTCTTGATCTCTTTTGCAATCTCTGTAACTTTGTCAATTAGAGCCGACATAGTATTAATTTTAAGCAAATCATTACATAACAAATTAAGACCGTGGGAAAGGCAACCATATGGAATGATATCATATTTTTCGTTTAGTATGGTTCCAGCAAGTTGCATATTTTTTGCATTATCTGAAACGTAACCTAAGAATTTGTTTGGTCCGTATTTTTCAATTATCTTCCCCATTTCTTCAGCTATATACTGTGCAGTGTGTCTTTGCAACTTAGTTTCAATAGAAGCTTCCAGTAGAGGTGATGGTGTAGTGATTATACAATTTATGACTCCTTGGTTTCGTATGTTGCTCCACCCGTCGCTTTGTAGACCTAGAATTTCACTTTCATTAATTGTAGTTTCAACCCTCTCCTTTACTTCATTAGACGCTGCATCCAACTTTGTATTCGACAGTTTATATCTACTTGGTAGTACAAAACTTGGACGAATCATCTTAAAGAGCTTAAGCCATTCGGCGTTATCAAGGATGGACAATGGACAGTAACTGGCGTATATTGCACGAGCTAGTTGGTTTTCGATTTTTTCCTGTAAAAAAAAGGTAGTAGTATAGTATCTGTATTCCGCATATCTTTCTATTTAAGTCAGTGAAATTCTAATCCTGCTTTTTAATTCATAAATAGATCCTCAATATCCTCATTCTGTATACAGGGTGTGCTTACAACTCCCACATTTTTTTGTATTCCTATTTTATTAAATATTAAACAACGATATTTTTTAGCAATAATCTACGGTACTTACTTGATTTTTTTTGGAAATTCGGTCAGCAAATGCCAAAACACTTCCAGAAGTAGCAGGTTTCATTAAAGAAGTAGTAGGTTTCATTAAAGAAGTAGCAGGTTTCTTCATTTCATTCACAACATCGGAAGTAGATGGTTTCGTGGGCGGCATTTCGACATCAATGTCAATACTGGAACTGTTAATAGTACTAGTACTACAAGTAGCTGTAAAACTTGAGGTTGACGGTACTGGTGGTAGTATTTCTGATACTGAGCGTTCTGATTCAGAGGCAACAACAGTGGAATTATCACTCAAAATGCTTTCATTTACCAAAACACATTCGTTGTCGCTTGATGAGCCGTTTTCTTCGTCATTTTGCATAATTTTTTTTTTACTTGCTTGGGACAGCCTTTACAAACTTTACTTAGATGTGCCTTCATCCTGGACGCATTTTTAAAGAACGTTTTACTGCAATACATGCACTGGTAAATATTGTTACCTTTAGAAATGCAATACTTCCAAACAATGTCTTTTGTTTTCCCCATTTTAAAACTCACTAACCATCGACACTATCAAAGAATCAAAAATATACTTTAAAAACTTACAAAATATACTTTACACAACATATACTGTATAAAAATCTACTCTTAAAACGCACTGCGGACTGCGGCACTCATGTGCTTGCTTTAACATATTATCCGATGCGCTCGGGGCTTACCCGCTTTCCAGGTAGAAATCCAATGTTGCCGTTGCCAATAAATCGGAGAATCGTCGAGCTGGAGATATTCATATGTGTTTGTGAAAACTGTATTATTAGTATAGGGTTACAAAATATAAAAGATATAATAAACATTTGTTTTGAATCATTTAGAACAAGTTTTAAATATTTTTTTAAATATTTCCAATATTCTCAATATTTCCAATATTTCCGAGACAAGTTCGGAAATTTCCAATATTTCCATTTCCATGGAAATATTTCCATTTACAACACTAGTTCTGGCAGACCTGTCAGGTTGATTACCGCTGTTAGGTGACCCTAAAATAAATATGACATTTGACAAAACAATTAAAAGTAGCCATCTAACCCAACCTTAATACTGGTGCTTATTATTTTAAGTATTATATTATTTGGCTTCTATAAAGGAAGAACTCGCAGTGGTGTAACGTACAGACACGTAGCATCAAGCTCGGCCCTAAGTATTATTGTTTTACCTCGTTTAAATCTCTTTGGCGGCCGATGTGGTGTTTCTATGGTAACTGTTTCTAAAAAGAAATTTCCTTGATCAATAAAAATAAACACGTCAATGTTTTCTTTCTGTTATGCAAACATTATATCTATAATAGATGGAGGAAGAAAACATTATTTGACCCGGACTTAGTGTTTAATGCTGAATCTAAAATTAAATGAACCTATAATATAGTGTTTTGTATAGTGTATATCGACGGTCTAATTCTAATACCCTGTAACTGCATAGTACAACATTTTACAGGAAGAACGTTTTCTTGTTTTTCTTTATGAAATGCAATAGGAACAGGTAATAAAATATAGTATTGTCTTTGTTTTATTTACTTTTACGTTAAATTATATAACATCGGTATGTTTTAAACTATTTAATTGGTTTATGTTAGATACGGGATATTGACATAAATTATTTATAAAAAATCGTACGATACGGGTAATTTACGACAAACGAATTATTATTCAAAACCTAAATAAATATGTCTAGAACGGCAAATTATCATAAAAATCGTGAGAGTCCTTTGAAAGAACGCATTTTATTTCTTGGAGATGTTTCCATTTTGTTTCTTTTATTGCTAATCTTGAACTATGAAGTGCTTTATAATTTATATTATTCTCTGGGTACTTAAGGGACCGTGCAGGAAGGGGCTGCAGCTCATCATTAAAATTGTTTTGTATTATATTATTTTCTTTTCAAAATTATAGTTTAAATGTCTTAGGTCAGTAACTGTTGGATCGTTTACTTTTTTACCAGGCCGTATTGAATTATAAATCCAAGTTTTCTGATCTGCATAGTTTAAAAAAAGTCATGAGTTAAGTACACAGTTTCCAACGGAAATGGCTTTAATCTAGCTTCTTGCGTCAATTTTACATAATCACTGGGTAATTCGATAATTATTTTCTTCAATTTTCTTTCTATAAGGGAGTGTACTGCATCACACTCCATTTGGGTATGACCCTTTTCTAAATATTTCTGCTGGATTGTAATTTGATTTGCAATGGCGTAATTAAGATGGTAGATGTTGGCTCACCCGACATCGCCCGGTGAAATACCATCGCATCGGCTTAGGTGGCGTGAAGTTGCTCTTTGAGCTAACGTTTCGTCACTGTGCCGATGTCTCCGGTTTCCAGGGTGGGAAATATACAAAAATGCTATGATGATGGTTCCAAGATCAATATATTCCGGAGTTAAAAACGCCCCCCGATCGGATCTCCGGGTGGGGGCGGGTCCTGGCGCCTTATCAAGCGAGATTATCCAATCATCCACCATGTCCAGTAGCCATGCGGGTCCTTCGAACAATATTCTAAATGGAAATGGTGTGAAAACTGGAGTTGTTAAAAGACCCGAGATTAGCAACTTCCAAATTGACTTCTGCAATATAAGAGGACTGAACTCGAACATCAATGCAGTCCATCAACATCTACAATCTAACAAACCTCATGTACTTGCACTAACCGAAACAAAAGTCAGATCATCGATTAGTACCGTCAGCTATTTATATCCTGGGTGCGACTTTCATCACCGATTTAGGCGGAACTTTGGCCTTTGTCTCTTTGTCCGGAGTGATATTTCTTGTCAACGAGAGGAGACACTCGAGCCTAACGACTTTGATGTAATGTGGTTTAAAATATCAACGCAGAGAATTACTAAATTCATCTGCTGCCTTTACCGGCCGCCAAGTGATACCCATTATCTTCCTATACCTATTATCCTCTCTTGCTAATACTGTCGACTTTTTGCAAACCCACCATCCCAATTCCGAAGTTGTCATCCTTGGCGACTTCAACGTTCATAATGTCAACTGGCTCAAATACTCAAACATGACTGACGAGCAAGGTCGTGAAGCCGAATCCTTTGTCATCAGCTCTGGCCTCACCGAGCTGGTGGGTGAACCAACTCGGATTCCAGACCGAGATGGTGATTTTGCTAGTTTGTTGGATCTTTTCTTAACTTCAAACCCCGACTTGTACACTGTCACCGTGAAGCCGCCGTTAGGAACGTCTGACCACAACCTTATTTCGGCACTGAACAAACCGCCAATTAGTGCTGAAGAGTCTCCTAAACCACGCACGATATGGTATTATACATCAGCTAGGTGGGAGGACCTAAGGGACCATTTTCGAACCTTTCCTTGGCGGGACGTTTGTTTTACTTCTGATGATCCATCCATCTGTGCAACAGAACTATCGGAGGTTATCCTTACTGGCATGGAAGCCTTCATCCATTTCTCAAAAAAGTGCCCTTCTAACGGCAAGCCTTGGTTTATCAAAAACTGCGAACGAGCTGTTAAATCAAAAAATTATTTCTACCGACAATGGCGTAAAAATCCTACCGCCGAAAATCGTACCATCTTTGTTAACGCTCGAAACCAATGCAAGCAAACGATAAACCAAAGCAAAGAAGCACACAACCAGAGGATCAGAGACAAACTTCTTGAATGTCCTAGCGGCTCAAGATCATTTTGGTCGGTAGCTAAGGCCGTCAGTCAGAACTTTACCAAGTCAACCATTCCACCTCTAACACGTTCTGATGGCACCATTGCGACCAAAGCACAAGAAAAAGCAAACTTACTGGCGGAACTATTCTCTTCACATTCAACGGTAAATTTTCAGGGAAATACTCCACCGAACATTACCCCTGTAGAATCGAGAATGCCCGAGATTGTTTTTCGCCACCGCCATGTTAAACGAATCTTGAGGAGTCTCGACACTAAAAAGGCTTCTGGTCCTGACGATATTCCAGTCATTGTAATTAAGACATGCGCTGACGAACTGACACCGGTATTTTGTAGGCTTTTTAACTTATCCTACAAAAAAGGAATATTTCCTTCTTGCTGGAAAACTGCGAAAGTCCAGCCCATACCCAAAAAAGCCAAGAAGACTTTGCCAAACAACTATCGTCCAGTCGCATTGCTCTCGGTTATATCAAAAGTTATGGAGAAGGCTATCAACGAAAAATTACTAAAATACCTGGAAGGCTTCAACAATATTGGTAACCGCCAGTATGGATTCCGTAAGTCTAGATCAACAGGAGACCTTCTCGCTTATGTTACTCATGTTTGGAACAACGCAATAGAACACCATGGGGAATCCCGGGCGGTAGCACTGGACATTTCCAAGGCTTTTGACCGAGTATGGCATGAGGGGCTCCTAACTAAAGTGAGAGCATACGGAATGCCGGTTCAATTTTGTTCATGGCTGTCGAGCTTTCTTAAAGACCGTTCTCTGCGAGTGGCGATGGACGGATTTCTTTCAGACACATTTAACATCAACGCCGGAGTCCCTCAAGGTTCTATATTGTCGCCCACCCTTTTCTTACTATACATTAACGATCTTTTGGAAAAAACTAAAAATCCTATATATAGCTTCGCTGATGACAGCACACTTGTTTCATCTTTTACTTTGGATGCTCGGACATCGGCTGCTAATGCACATCTCTATAGGCAGCAAGAGGTCTCACATCTCAACAAAGACCTGGAAGAAATTCTGTCTTGGGGTGACAGTAACCAAGTAGAATTTAACGCTAAAAAGACCCAGGCGGCAGTTTTTTCTAAAAAAGTTAATGTTGAAGAACCGGATATAGTTATGGCGGGACACCTAATTCCCTTGGCTTCATCAATTCATTTATTGGGCGTTAATTTGGATAGTCATATGTCTTGGCATAGTCACGTTGCGGCCATTGCTAAGGCAGCCTCGCAGAAGCTTGGAGTACTTTTCCGAACAAAGAACCTCTATACACCCCAACAACTTTTGATGCTCTATAAAGCCCAAATTCGACCATCACTGGAGTACTGTTCGCATATTTGGGGCTCTGCTCCTAAACATACCCTGAGATTGCTAGATTCCATCCAAAGAAGAGCAATTCGCTTGATCGGTGACCATAGTCTGACAAACAACCTGGAAAGCCTTGAACATCGAAGGCAGGTTGGCGACTTGAGTCTATTTTACAAATATTTTCATGGCAAGTGTTCAACTGAGGTTGCCCGCTTGATACCACCCAGAGCGGTGCATGGTAGAAATACACGACGAGCCACTGCAGCCCACCAGTACGTGGTTCAGCTTAGTGTCCCTCGAACGACATTGTTTCAAAATTCTATCATCTGGAGAACGTCATCACTCTGGAACGACCTCCCTGTGATCGTGTTCCCCAACGAGTATAATCTCCAAAGATTCAAGACCAACGTGAACCGTTTCCTGCGCACACGCACCGCTCCTAGAGCGCCATAAAGGATTTATCCTGTAGTGCAGTGCCTTATCATAAAAAAAAAAAATAAGTAAGACATTCGATAGTATAGCATTCCTGTTCTGGTAGGAACATCCATCTGAATACAATATTATTGGTATTTTTTATGTACATTTATCTTTAATAAAATCTATTACACAACTAGCAAAAGCTAATGCGCTTAAATCACCCTCAGATTCATTAAACCAATAATTTCTGCAAACATGGGAGTCCATATCATAAATGGTGAAGTTGTGCGCGCTTAATTTAGTTTTGTAATAGATTGCGCTGGCATTTACAACTGGACAAATTTTTACTGCCTGTTTGTCCATACAAAAAGTGTAAACCTGACCCTGTTTCGCTAGTTCCTTATCCTGTGCTTTTTCCTTTTTGGCTTGTTCTTTTTTTTTTAAATGAACTAGATATTCTTCTTCATCAACATTGTTAGTATCGTATCCACAGCACGTATCACACCTGTCTTTTCTGGGCTGGTACAGAGCTAAATTCAGATCAGCAAACATTTGGTCAAACACAAGATTGCTTAAAATAAGCTCAGGACAAGAATTTTCCTCACAATACTTCTTGTACTCCCTAAAAAGTTCCTGTTTTGTTTGAAAAAATTGTTCTAGGTATAGCTTGGAAGACTCTTTTCGGCAATAGTGTGAGGGCATTTTAGGCAAACTGTCCAGGAATGCTTTTAAATATTGTCATTTTTTGTCGTTAACCTTTGCACATTTTTTATTTAATTTAATAGTAACCTTAATACCATGCTCGGTTTTTTTTATCCAGTCTTGGACCATGTCTTCTTTTAGGCCCATTGTGCCCAAAAACATCTTTTTACAAACCTGTAACTTCACGTTATTTTTTTTTCGTAGAAAGTAGTTAAATGTTCCACTTCTTCTTGAATTCTCTCCAACAGAATTTCTTTGTTTAGATAAATATTCTACGTTCGACGTAACATACACCCTTTTTTCCTCCCAGCTCATATATTTCCAAAAGCTGCTAAAAATACTTGTACGTTCATTATCTGAAAAGTTGCTACAATGTCTGTTTTTCATTTTCTTGCATGCCTCGGAAATGCATCTGACAGATATTTGACGTGCCGGGCGCGAGACTCCTGTTCTTACTACTCCTTGTCCACTCTAAGTTTCTTAGTTCTATTTTTCTCCCAAGTTTGAGGTATAGCAGATTTCTTTCTTCTTTTATAAGATCCCGATTCTTTTTCATTTTTATCTTCTCCATCATCAGATTCTTCTTCATCTTCATCATGTGATTGCTGTGTAACGATGACGTTGGATGCGATTGTAACGTTATTGATAGTTGTTTAAATGATGTTGAGTGCCTCGGCTAAAGACCTTTTTTTTTGTTGTTAGGTGTGGGTTTATCTTATTATCTGACAAATTTTTTTTAGGGCGCCATCCTACCAGAAATAATACAAAATCTTAAAAAACACTTAGTAGTTTATTAAACTATACTTGTATAATGATGATTGTTGAGATTGGTTTCTGAGGAAACAGTTTACAGTATAAAAAGGTGAAAATTAAAATGAAAATATAGCAATGGTCTACTGGTCTTTACAAAGTTGCCCTTCTGACTGACAAATACTTAGCTCTGCATTGTCTTCCATGAGGTGTGTCCAAATTCAGTCCTCTTCACCTGTAAGTTGTCTCGATGAGGTGTTCGGTGTTCCATGCATATACTTCAGCAACGGAGAAGGTGTTCCATGCATAGACTTCAGCAATGGAGAAGGTGTTCCATGCATAGACTTCAGCAATGGAGAACGATGAGGAAGATGTCAGGACTTGATTAGACTTGAATTCTTGTGACAGCGATTGATAGGAGTAATGACATCTGATGAGCTTGTCAGTTTGTCAGCCTCAGGTTTGCTTGTTTACATGTAATGTTAGAAAAGTGGCATTAGACCAGCGAATATTAATGCAATAAAGGTTTGAAAATGAATATTTATGGTAAACAGTACCAGTTGTAACTTAAATTTCTATACTAGTCACAGGATGTTTTTACTCCCTGTTACTCAAGTGAATATGCATAAAGTTTTAATTTAGGAAATGAAATAACCATGTTTAATTACATAAGGTCAAAAACAAATTTTCTTTCGTGTTTAAGTAGTACGAAAAACAAATGATTTGATTGACTTAAAATGTATCTAAATTTTAAGTTAATCCAAAAGAAGCATATATTGTGCCAACAAGATAAAAGTTAAGTAATTAATATACAAAATGTACAAATATATCATACAGATATTTAAACTAAAAGAAAATGCTGCACTCAAAAGTATTTGTAACTTTTGTGCAGGTTCGATAATGCATAAACGAGCACAAGACAATCGTTTACGAGAGAGATAACTGCATTCAAAAGTATTTCCAACTTTTGTGCAGGTACGATATACAACACGAGCAAGAGGCAATCGTTTGCAAGATAAATGTGGTTTAACGAGCTATAGACATTCGTTACCACATGATATTGGCGTCTCAGACTAATGTCTTAATTATGGCACCCACGGTAAGATACGAACAAGATAAATTCAAGGTACAGTACAAGAGAAATTGTAATAGGTACTACAAAATGTACAAATATACAATACAGATATTCAAACTAGTAGAAGATACTGCTTTCAAAGCATCCACAACTTTGTGTAGATTCGATATACAACACGAGCACAAGGCAATCGTTTGCAAGAAAGATAAATGCACTCAAAAGTATTTGTAACTTTTGTGCAGGTACGATAGTGCATAACGAGCAAAAGACAATCGTTTGCAAGATAGATAAATGTGGTATAACGAGCTACAGGCGTTCGTCACCACGCGATATTGGTGTTCCAGACTAATGTCTTATGACACCCAGGGTAAGATATGTACAAGATAGATTCAATATATAGATATGGTACAAGAGAAATTTTATATACAATGTGACTTAAGGTATTATCCATCCAGTACAAGCATGTCACGCCAATTGAGTGAGAAGTTTTAGAGAAATTAATGTTAAACTAGAATTGATTTCTGACAGATATCTTTGAGAGAAACTAGGTGAGCTTTCCGACAAATTCAATTTAGGTTTCTGATTAGAAACAAAAGAAAAACTCACCTGCTTTCCTCGATATCAGCTTCCTTGGATATTCTGTCAGTTACCAGTTCTGTAGAGCCTGGATCTGTCGGTTTCCTTGTAAATGGTCCAGCCAGGTTTACCCTATATCTGGTTTTCACCACTGTTCGTCAAGAACTTAAATAAACCACCAACTGGCCAACGATATTTGCTAAAACATATAAGAATCCCGAGAAATAAAGTTAAATTGAGAGTTTAGATATTAATTGATGAAGAAAAACACACAAAACCATGACCTGTTGATTGACTTAAAAAGATATTCAAATTGAATGCAAAATTATTAAAATATTGATTGAAATTCCACACTGACTGAAGAAATAAGCTTATGACTGCGTTCTGTGTGTTAAGATGATGCTTTTAGATCTTTAAAAACACTATTCTTTACAAGAACAAATGAGATGAATGAAGAATATTAAAATATGACGCCATGATGGTAGGCATGCATTGTGTTTAATTTTTGTTAAAACATAAAAATGTGGAATTTAGTTCGTGTAAAAATAGCTTAAAAGGTCATGGGTTTCTAGAAAGTAATATTTATGGTTCAATTAGTTCAATTACATAGTTAATACCAGATAAAATATAAATTCATAATAAATAAAGCTCAGCGTGACATTGCTGTAACAGGATAAAAACCAAAGTGACATCAAAAATTCATTTCTCTGAGTCGAGCCTTTACGCATCCTCGGAGACAATATCAACTAAATTAAAATGTAAGGGATCGATAATCTATATTAAAGAATAAACTAGAAATCTATATTATAGAACGGCAAAATTACAGTTCGTCTCAAGAATCGATATTCTGCAGTATGCAGAGTTATCCATAGATGGCAGCGCCAATACCTAAAATCCAATACAGGGACTTTACTAAAATCCAGTGTGACGAAATAACTTTTATTTCGTTACAGCTGTATGCTAATTGCAAAGTCAGGATCAGTTTCTTTCTCTTTCAAGGTTTCCGCGGCTAGCTGGGTTCTTTCTGTTTCCTTGACTTGGCCTTTGTTAAATGGACTTTCTGCCATATCATCTAAAAAATGTCCAATTAACACACGCTAAGATACTCAGATCCCAATAATGCTTACCATTAACTACACTCAAAACTGTATATCTCTTGGAGGTATCAGCCATCTCAGATGACTCATTTACCACTCCAATTTCAGGGTACTTTTCTACATCTAAAAACACTTCCCTGCTTAACTCAGTTATTGATTCTAATATTTGATACGTTTTATTACCATCTACGTTTTTATTACATGTAATAGTACTTGATGATAAATTGTTAATTCGGTTAGGTTCGCTGTAGTCTCGGCTAAACTGACTTTTTTCTACAACCCCTAAAAATAATAAGTACATAAGTTTTGAAATATTATAGTTAAACGGGCAGCAAGCTTTTACCTTTAACGACATTAAGTAGATCAGAATATTTCCTAGGGATATCATCACCAATCATAATATTGCTAATATGATTTATTGCAGTGTCGCAAGCTTCAAAAATACTCTCATCAGATTCAAAAACCATCTCTCCTTTACTTTGCTGATTTACTTGTGGTGGTGTATTCCTGTTAAGTAAATCATCTACTAAATTATCGCATATTAAATTGTTTTCTTCTTTTAAACTTTTCACTACAGAATTATTTTGCAATTTTTTTGCCATCTCAACCATTTTTTTACACCGAGAATTATTGAAATCCTAAAAAAAATTTTTTAAATATTGGATAATATCCCCTATCTAAAGCTAAAAGTAGAGACTGGAGAAAAAATATTAGAAAAATAATAGCCCGTATCGTTAATACCAATATTCAGGCCCAATTTTGGTATTTAAAGTTGTGAGATGGTTATTAAACAGGGGTTCTCAGAAACATTGGCTGTTATGAACTAAATATTTATTGAAATAACTACAAATTTGTGACGAACAAAAGATACAGACAAACACGTATCCAAAACTCTTGAACTAGTTGCCAGGCGACGCTGCTCATCGACCGTCGTTTCGATCTCGTTTTATTCAACTGACTGCCGATGCCGTTGGTTTCTGCATTTGCGCGCGGGCGAAGCGGCTCGCATCGCGAAAAGGGGAAAACGATCGGGTGGAATTTTCCATCGGAAGCCTCGGATTAGGGGTCTATTGTTACACTCTCCCCTCCTGGTTCCGAACTCGATTCGAGGAGGGACCAGTTACATTTTGCTTTTTGGGTGGTCTTCCTCGTTTTCTAATTGGAACTATGGGCTGCTCATCTTCTTTTATATTTGCAGCGGTTAGAGTCAATACGTGATGAACTCCTAATGGTATTGTCAAATCATCTGGGTCCTTTAATTGTTCCTCCCTTATATCGCTAGCACTTCGATGTGGAAAGTCAATAGTGATTGTGCATACATGACAAGTTTCTTCAGTGACGGCCTTGACAACATATCAGCCACAACATTTCTTTTGCTGGGTAAATATTCAATTTTAATGTCAAAACTTTGTATCTGGAGTGCCCATCGTGCTAATTTACCTGTGGGCGATTTGATGTTAAGCAACCAACGTAGTGGTTGATGATCTGTTTGTATGGTTATCTGGGAGCATTCTATATAGCCCCTAAATTTATTAAGAGCCCAAACAACGGCCAGGGCTTCTCGTTTTGACGTTGAGTAATTTCTTTCAGCATTGTTTAGGAGACGACTGGCATATTCAATCGGATGCTCGTTTTCATTTGAATGCGAATAATATAAGGTTTACTCTCATCACATTGAGTAAGTACGGGCGCAGTGGTAAGCAATCTTTTGAGTGTGTCAAAAGATTCTTGTTCAGCCATGGCCCATTTCCATACAGCTTTCTTTTTCGTCAGGTCACTAAGCGGTCGTGATACTTCAGCAAATTTTTCGATAAATCGTCTATACCAACTGGCGGTCTGTAAAAACGATTGTACTTCATGGACATTTCGTGGGGGAGGCCTTTCGAATATGGCAGCCGTCTTCTTTGGATCCACTGAAAGTCCTTGAGGAGTTATTAAATGTCCAAGATATTTTATCTGCGCACACGCGAAAACACACTTTTCTCGATTCGCGTGTAGTTTGAATTGCTCAAGTCTATCGAATACTACATTTAAATCTTGTAAATGTTCATTAAACGATTTTGACAATATAATTAAATCGTCTAAATATGCTAATGCTAATATTTCACCATCTGGGTTTTTAAGTCCGTTTCGAAATCTGTCCATAAGACGTTAGATCCAGTGGCGGCTCGTAACGTATGAGACTGGGTGTTCAATTAGGTAGGCGCGGACCCAGAAGCGCCGAAGGCGCAAAAATAGCGCCGCAGGCGAATATATTTGGGTGTCACGCCCTTTTTAAAATGATGTTCCTGCTTACTCAAGTAGAAAAAATATAATAGTTCCGCAGACGAACATTTTATTGGGTGCCACGATTCGAATCTTACAGAAATTATATAAGTAGTACATGCTTAGACCTACCTATTAGGAATTTGGGAAAAAAATAGTTTTGAAGCTAACAGATGGTCTGTAAACTGAAACCGGTCTTTAGCCTGGTTGATTAGTATGTCACATATTTCTTTTGTTTCTACGGAAAAGGATGTACACTGGTTGCGTTTTTTTGGTGGTGATTTCGGAGGTTCTAGCATTCTTCAAAAAAATTTGCAATACAGTAGACTCGCGATATAGTGAACTAATTAATGCACACCCAGATCACTATATCGATTTGTTCACTATATCGAACATTTTTAAAAAATTTATTAAAATGACGTTTTTCTTTAGTAAACCAACTTTAATGTTATACAGACAAAACATATTATGTAATTATATACATAATTATAATAAAATCAAAAAATGTATTTTTATTTTTTTAAAAATGAAGTAATTTTTAATTGTACTTTTTGTTTCTTTATTATTCCCGTTTGCACCATCGTATTGCTTAAGTTGTGTAGAACGAGAAGACTTGAATACTCCACTTTATCTTCATTTTCTTCAGCCCATTGAAGTACATTATTAATCGATTTTATTGCAGAATTGGTTGTCACTCGTTCCTTATTTACGACAACTTCTTCTCCTATGTCATCATCTCCATGGTTTCCATCGCCTGCACTTTGATCTTCAGTTTCTTTTGTATCTGGTAAATTATCTTGATTCCAGTTATCTACGTCAATAGACTGAATGTCGACTTCGGGATTAAAAGTGTGCAGTAAAGTAACAATTTCTGATCTCGCCGTTTCAACTTCTTCATTTCTGAGTCGACTTTTTAAAACACTTAAGGGAATGTCGTATTCTTCAATGCCATCTTCGTTAGCTAAGGGTGAAAGTAGAGTATGCCAACATTTTTCTACAACTTCCGGCTTTAAATTTTTTCATGCCAGAACCAAATTTAGAACGGCGTCTTTTAACGAAAGAGATTTTAAAGCTTCTCCGATATCCTGGTTGGTTCCAATAATTTGTGACAGCAAATTCTTACGATAAAATAATTTTGTTAAACGTATAGCGTTTTGGTCCATTGGCTGTAGTAATGGAGTGACGTTAGGTGGCATATAGACAGTGAAAATGGAACCATCATCACTGCTTAGCTGTTCTGCGGGTGGATGACTTGCTGCGTTGTCCAACAAAAGCATGGCTTTAACTGGCAGGTTTTGGCTACTAAGGAACTCTGTGACCTGAAACAAGTTTAAACAAATGTTAGCTGAATGTACAGTTTAAACTGCAAGGAGGAACAGGAAGGAAGGAAAATAAATTTGTAAAAAATCGTATTGAAAATACAGATTTGTAGTTCCCGAGATATGTATGTTTAAAATAAATTATTCTTTTTCGTTTGGTACGATTTCAAAGGTCTTACTTAAAACTTACCTCTGGAATAAACATCTTGTGAAACCATTCCTTAAAAATTGCTGCTGTCATCCAAGCGGTTTTGGAGTTTCTGTAATGAACAGGACAGGTAAAATTTCGAAATGACCGTGGGTTTTTAGCTTTTCCAATGACTAGTGGTTTTAATTTGTGGGTACCTGCCGCGTTTGTGCATGCTAAAAAAGTCACTCTTTGCTTTTCGGTTTTTCTTCCTGGGGCTGTTTTCTCCTCGCAAGCTACGTATGTTTTTCCAGGAAGAAGCTTCCAGTATAAACCAGTTTCATCGGCATTATAAATCTGCTCTTTTGATAGCTGAAGGTCATTGATTTTTAAATGAAGAGTTATTTTAAAAGGATCAACAAGCTCGGGCTGTGATGACAATTTCTCGCCTGAAATCTTTAGGTAGCGTATTCCAAAACGCTTTTTATATTTTTGCAACCAACCGCTGCTTGCATTAAAAGAACGTGATTCCTTGAATTCATTGTGAAGCAACTTTGCCTTTTCTTGGATCATTAAACCAGTTACAGGAAGATGTTTCTCTCGTTTCTTTAAAAACCACCTATATAAAGCTTTTTCCATTCTAGGACACTCTGACTGTCTCAAAGTTTTCATTTTTCCTGGTCCTGTGAAAGTGTTGTTAACCCTTTTCAAAATCCTTACCCTTCTGCTTCGAATTGCACATATAGTGGCTTTAGCAACACCATATTCTTTGGATAATAAGGTCACTCCGACACCTTTACTTAGGTCTTCCAATATTTTAGCTTTATCACTTAGGGATAAATGTTTCCTAGTATTTTTTGCCATACCTACTCGCGACGCGATCTAATACAACCAAATACATACTGCAGAAAACTGGGATATAATTGCCCAGAAGGAAACCAAACGTTTAAAATCGTTTTCCTGTTCTAACGTGTTTGTTTAACTAAAGAAGCTATTGGGTTCACTATTTCGAGAGTAAATTTGTTCACTCTACAGAATACATTAAGAAAAAAATGTCTGTTTACTATTTGGAGTAGTTCACTATACAGTATGTTCACTATATCGCGAGTCTACTGTATTTCTATTAGTGCCTACACATTTTTGTAATATTAAATTGAATTGGTGAGCATAACAGTGTATGTAGAATGCATGTGGAAAATCTTTTCTTATTATATTTTGCACACCTCCTTCTCTTCCGGACATAACGGCCGCACCATCGTAACTTTGACCAACTAACTGATTTGCTGAAATTTTAAGCAAATTGTCATTTGCTTTATGTGATATAGGGTTTAAAAATTTCCAGAATCGTTCATGAATTTGTCTGTTTCGCTCATATCTTAAAATCAGTACTAACTGTTGATGTGTAGAAACGTCGGTTGTTTCATCACATTGGATTGCCACAAACCGAGTTTCTGAAATTTGTTTTTTAATTTCATCGTGACAAACTAATAAAATTGAATCTAGTATGTCATTTTGCACTGACTTTGACGTTCCTTTAAAAACATTATTGCCTTGTAAATGTTGTTTAATAGCCAGATCAATTTCCGCCACAAAATCGATAAGCCCCCTGTATATACCCCGATTTAAACTACCAAATGATTCATCATGTCCACGCAATGCAAGTTCAAATACGCCACAAAATTTCACGCAGTCAATAAGTCGAAACAATATATAACGATTTTTTGAAACTTGCTTGTTAAAATCTCTTACCGATTGGCGTTAAGCAGAATCTAATAATTGTCGCACATCTATATTACCAATATCAGACAGCTGCATCTCGTTCTTTATATGAATTTAAAAGCATCCATGTTTCTTTATTTTTGTCGATAAATGAGACAAATCTGTAGCACCTGTTTTTGTCCATTCTACACTCACTTTGTCATTGCCCGAAAAAATTAAACAAGGAAAACAAAACAATGCATTTAATTTATTGCAACCGCATAACCACGACGCTTTTTTATATTGTTCCACTTTAAACACTCGTTTAAAATGTTTACTTTTTATGGTACACTCCTGTATTAAATGTATCTCTGGTCGAGGTGGTCCGTATTTTTTAATAAGTACGCGTTGTTCGAAATTATTGGCATTTTCCTTAATAAATTCAACCGAAAACGGCTCCATATTAACTATTAAGTTCCGCGAAACATAACCAAAACAAACAAATCGATCAGTAATCGACCGAACGACGCGCCGCCGCCTAGCTGCTGCTTTTTCCACTTTAGTTTACGATCAATGCACACCAAAAAGATAAAATCGCTATAGGTATTTTCTGTCTCACGCGCTCTGGTACTCTCTTTTTCTAACACACAGTTTTTACCGACATTCCCAGGATTTCTTGGCGCAGGAACGTAATTGAACACTCTAGAGCTTGTCCGTTATGTAAATGTAAGGGTAGTATGGTAATTGGTAATTATTATAGATAAATAAATAGGGTAAAAAAGTTTAAATTGATAATGATGTAACTAAGTACGATTATTTATTTTAAAAATTATTATTTTTGAGTTTTGACTAAGATTTTTAGGGTGTTCACTGCACAATTGAACCTACACAGAAACCGCCACTGGTTGGAACGTCGCCGGCGCATTTTTGAGTCCGAAAGGCATGCGCGTATAACGAAACATTCCAAAAGGAGTTACAAAAGCGGTTTTATCGCGGTCCGATTCATGAACACTAACTTGATGGTAACCGGATCGTAAATCAATTGTAGTCATATAGGGTGTACGTTTAGCCGCATGTAATAAATCATCTAAGCGTGGTAATCCATAGGAATCAGTGATAGTTACGGCATTAATTTTTTGGTAATCACAACATAATCTTATGCCACCTGTTTTCTTTGGAACAAGGACAACCGGCGCGGCCCAAGGACTTTCGCATTCTTTAATGGTTCCTTCACTTAGGAGCTTATCAAGTTCTTCTTTCAACATTTGCTTTTTCAGAGGGGCCATGCGGTAAGGAGGTGACGCTATAGGTGGATGATTTCCAGTATTTATATAATGGACAGCAAATGGAGTCGGGTCTCCCCCCACTTCAAAGATATTTTTTCGTTTTTCTAACAAGGCACTCAAGAAGTGTCACCCTGACAGGAGTGACAACGTACGTAAGAAAATTGTGATAAAACAGAAAATAAGTTTTAGAGAAGTAGTTATAGTAGGAAGGATGAATCATTTACCTACGAAGCCGGCCAAACCACCTATCCCCCCGGAAGACTGCGAAATTCACGACTTCTCCTCTGACGAGGATGACATTCACCTGGCAAATCCTCGACTACCCAGTGATCTAAGGCGGGAAATGGAAGAACGCGCGTCAAATCAAGAGCTGAAGTGGGCAGCAGCCCTCAAGGAGCAGCATGATGTATGGTCTAAGAGATTCGATGACACTATTGTTAAACTAAATGCTGAGAAACACGCTGCAATGGCAGAATTAATGGAACGGAATGAGAAGCTGGCAGAGATAGTACGAAGGTATGAGAGCCAGTCTAAAACACATACAAACAGCACAAACAAAACTCAGTGACACCTTTACAAATGCTTTAATACACGACAACAGTATTACAGATATGACAAACGCGACAAAAACAATTATAAAACAAACAAAAATGACTAACAACAAAAGACAAGCAGATTTAGACAAAATAGACATTTGTGAAGACATAGAAATGACTGAAACGAGACAAGAAATCAATGTGGACAGCGAAGATGATGACCAACAAACCTACAAAACAATAAACGAGCAAAGGAAGCGACAGTCGACTAACAAGCTCACTAACTCAGACGCCAAAAGGCAAAACACAAAACAGAAAGATCAATTTCCGGCACTGCCGGCAGTAAATGAAATTCATGAGAGCGAATTTCTTGAAGTAATTAGACGAAAGCCAAAAACAAAACAGACAATACAAAATGAAATAAATACAGAACAGACAAAGGACACTGAACAAAATAAAGAGACAAGGGACATATACAAAATAAGAGTACCACCAATTGTACTCCGCAATAAAGAACTATACACAAAAGTCTCTAAACATTTAAAAGAAAGGAAAATCGATTTCGGAAATGCATTAACAATTAAAGAGGGAGTGAAGCCCTCCAACACCAAATGACTATAGGAAAATTATATCCTTCTTTAAGGAGCAAAATATTCTGCACTATTCGTTTAAGTTTGCAGAGGAGAAAGAACTCCATGTCGTCCTCAGCGGGGTACTTGAGACCTGGTCTGAGGACAAAGTTAAAGCCGACCTGGAAGAGTTGGGCCTCACTCCCTCGAGAGTAATCAGATGGAAACGTGCAGACGGGTCTGCCATGCCTTTGGTACTCGTTATTCTGCCTAGGGAAGAAAAGAGAATTTACGACTTAAAATCAATTGATCATATTCGTATTAAAGTAGAAGCACAGAGGACTAAACCTCAAGTAACACAATTCCATAGGTGCCAGCTGTTCGGGCACTCCCAGCATAAATGTAATACACCCTTTAAGTGTATGAAATGCGCGAAAAATCATATGTCGCCAGAGTGCCCGAACCCGCAGGCACTTAAATGTTCTAACTGCGGCGAAGCCCACGCCTCCAACTCAAGGGAATGCAAGGATCATCCAAATCAAATTAAAGCAAAATTTAATAATAAAAGCAATTTTATACAGTGTCACCATTAAAGTCCGCACCATATGGAACTTTTTTTTATTAATGAGGTTAGTTAAAATTAAATTTCGGCAATCGTTTTTGCTTCAAATTAGACTAAAAATTATATAATCAAATGTCACCATCTGTCATTCGGTATCTGTCAAAAATTACATTTTAATCAAAAAATGCTGAAAAATGGCATTGTTTTACCGAATTTCAAAAAATGTTATTAGAAAAAGTTGTTTGTAGTACAATTCTTGGCCTAAATACAAAGTTTCAGTTTTCTAGCTCAAAGTTGATTTTTTTGCCATTTTTTCTAATTAACTTTTTTTTTATTTAATGTAAGTTCGCTTAATGGATATTAAACTATTTGCTTATACCATACTCAATATTTTATTTAGTTTGTATGAGCTTTTTTTTACTAGAATGCCATTTTTTTTTCGAAATTTAAAATTAGGGGCAAAAAAATTTGACACAGGTGGTGCAAAGTTATCCTAATTTAAAAACTTTAACAGATAGACGTCAGATATTCCATTTTTTTGATAGTACATACACCTAAGAAGTTTAAAAAATTTATAATAAAATTTTGTTATATTATTTAAAGTAAAACACTTTTTTACTTCAATTTCCACTTTATTTGACAATACGACATGTTTCACTGCACTGCAGCTTCGTCAGGTGTATGCCATTTTTAATGAGAGGCATCCAGAAAAAAATTTGCAGCATAGCACTGTTTCAAGAATAATGCCAAAATTTAGAGAAACTGGATCTGTTCAAAATAATTTTAAGAAACCTCACGCGGCAAGTAAATACGATGAAGCAGCACAACTTGATGTTTGTTTAACTGTTATTGACCACGGTCAAACTAGTGTAACCAAGATAAGTGATTCAACAGGGTGCAAGACGGAAAGCGTTAGAAAAATTCTTCAGAAAAATCGATTTCGGGCATATAAACCCAAGTTTATAAACACATTAAAAGAACGCGATTTTGATATCCGACTTGATTTTTCGTTTTGGTATCAGGGACAATATGAGGAGAATATTCTTTTTCCATACAAGATAATATGGACAGATGAAGCCACTTTCTCTTCGAATGGTACCGTGAGCTCACAAAATTGCCGATGGTGGTCCCAAGAAAATCCTAACTTCACAATTGAATGTCGCGACCAGTATCATTTTAAAACCAATGTTTGGTGTGGAATTTTGAAAGATGAGCTTATTGGACCATACTTCTTTAGAGTAAACTTAACTGGTGAAAGGTACCTGAATTGTCTTAATAACGAGATTACCGAAGTTTTGGATAACATGCCCTTACAACATAGACATAACTTATGGTATCAGCTTGATGGTGCACCCATACATCAAACTGTAGCAGTGAAAGAACGCATAAACCAATTATTTCAAAACAGAGTTATAGGGCGTGATAGAGAATGTCACTGGCCACCCAGCTCGCCTGACATAACCCCACTAGACTTTTTTCTGTGGGGTTATCTTAAGCAGAAAGTTTATAAGAATCGACCGTTTAGAAATATCGAGCATTTGGAACAAACAATAAGACAGTGTTGTGCCGATATAAGACCAAGCTTTTTACAAAATGCTGTCAAAGACGTTTATAGACGGACGGGTGTTTGTATAGAGCGAGAAGGACGTCACACTGAAATGTGAAATTTTTATTGCTTTTGTGTTACCTATTTAAAATGATTAAAGTTCCTTTTTGTTCCTTTTAATAATAATGATAGTTTTAAGTATAAAATAAAAATGTTATCAAATATTTAGATGTATTTGTCATTTGAAAAACGAAACATCTGACGTCTATCTGTTAAAATTTTTAAATTAGGATAACTTTGCACCACCTGTGTCAAATTTTTTTGCCTCTAATTTTAAATTTCGAAAAAAAAATGGCATTCTAGTAAAAAAAAGCTCATACAAACTAAATAAAATATTGAGTATGGTATGAGCAAATAGTTTATTATCCATTAAGCGAACTTACATTAAATAAAAAAAAAAGTTAATTAGAAAAAATGGCAAAAAAATCAACTTTGAGCTAGAAAACTGAAACTTTGTATTTAGGCCAAGAATTGTACTAGAAACAACTTTTTCTAATAAAATTTTTTGAAATTCGGTAAAACAATGCCATTTTTCAGCATTTTTTGATTAAAATGTAATTTTTGACAGATACCGAATGACAGATTGTGACATTTGATTATATAATTTTTAGTCTAATTTGAAGCAAAAACGATTGCCGAAATTTAATTTTAACTAACCTCATTAATAAAAAAAAGTTCCATATGGTGCGGACTTTAATGGTGACACTGTAGAAGCACCCAAATCAACTTTTACATGGGGCACCCAAAATAACAATTCTATTAAAAATAAAAACCAAAATAACAATAAAAATCAAAATTCGAATTTAAACATGAAAGGTACAGAGGCATGGCAAACAATAATGCAGAAATCAATGCAGTCCTTGCTCTCTGAGTTTCAAGTTAGAATGCAGGAACAGGTACAAAACATGATGTCGACTTTAATGAATAATATTCATTAATGACGACGCAAACTGAAATCGCTTTCTTCAGCTTGGCGACAATCAATATAAACGGGATTAAAGGCAAAAAGCTTGAAATTATTGATTTTGTACAAAGGTATAACATTGATATACTTCTTGTACAAGAAACATGGCTCAAAGGAGAACGGCTTACATTCCCTAACTATAACATCTTTAGAGATGATCGACAAGGCCGAAATTTAGGCGGAACCATGGTTCTTGTCAAGAAAAATATCATTGCACAAGCCGTGCCAGGCCTGTCAGGTTGTACTCACATAGAAGGTACATTCATAAGAATTAAAACCAGGCATAGTTGGATAAAATTGGGTTCTGTTTACTACGGTCCGGCAGTCAATTTTGATCAAGGCTGTCTAGCAAAAATTTTTCAGCGTAATGATCCAATAATAATAGGGGGGGGGACCTCAACGCGAAACATAAAATTTGGGGCTGTCGGGCTCAAAATAAAAGAGGTCTCCACCTATTTAACAATTCACTTAATTTAAACTACCATATTTTGCCGCCGGAGGAACCCACACACCATCAAACAGGTTCATTGCCGGAATTACTGGATATTTTTGTCATTAAGAACACAGGTCAGCTCTCACAGCCAATTGTGCTGTCAGAGTTGACCTCTGATCACAGGCCAGTTATTGTTGAGTACGGTAATCAGGCCGAAAGAAGCCATGGCTTCACTTCTAAGACCAGAACAAACTGGTTGGTCTTTAGGCGAAAGCTCGAAGAATGCGAAAGCATAGCGCCAATTCAGTCTGACTTAGAAGTGAAAGAAGCCGTTAGAAAAGTCACTGAGAATATAGACTCGGCAATGACTGAATCCTCGATGACAACTACATCCAGATTTTCGAAGTGGGGCGTCATTGGAGGCGAACTCGCTCGACGAATCAAAGATAAAAATAAGCTACTAAGGCAAGCATACAGGACTGGCGACCCGCGCATCAAAGTTCAGGCAAATAGGGCAACCGCCGAAATAAGGGCTTTATTGAAACAAAAGGAATCTGATGTATGGCAGAGAAAGACTGAAAACCTGAAAGTTGAGGATAACACAATTTTTAAGTTTACAAGATCCCTGACAAAGGGAGGACGTAAATCTATGTCATACATCAGAGATCCTCAAACCAATCAACCTGCAACAGATCCTAGGATAAAAGCTGAACTGTTTGCTGATAGTCTAAGTGAACATTTCAGCTTGTTTCCGTCACCGGACCCTGAAAGAGATACGCGAGTCTCCAGGACAATAGAAATCTATAAAAACACACCTAGAAACGTGATGGATTTTCCACGTATATCCGTTGAGGAAGTTCGCTCCGTACTGCACGCTATTGGTGCAAAAAAGGCAACCGGCTTCGACGGCATAAGGACCAAGACGCTCAAAAATTTGCCAGAGAAAACAGCAATGGACCTGGTAAACATAGCCCAAGCTACACTCGAAAGAGGTTGCTTTCCAGACACTTGGAAAAGGGCCACGGTGGTATTAATTCCGAAAACTGGGAAAGATCTGACGTTGGCTGCCAGCTACAGACCAATAAGTCTGCTATCATGTTTAGGCAAGGTTGTTGAAAAATTGATATTAAATCGGATAACCGATTTTGTATTAAACAACGACGTATTACCACCAGAGCAGTTCGGTTTTCGAGCTGCTCATTGCACGGTGCGCCAGACAACACGACTGGCCTCCAACATCCTAAGAGGATTTAATCGTCGCATGTCAACAGGAGCAGTCTTTTTTGACGTTGCTAAAGCTTTTGACAAAGTCTGGCACGACGGACTAGTACTAAAATTAATAAGGGCAGGCATGCCTGATTACCTTATCAGGCTAATTATATCATACCTTGAGGACAGGACCTTTGCAGTATCGTCTGAAAATACAATTTCAACGATTAGAAAAATCAAAGCAGGGGTCCCACAAGGGTCACCCCTAGCGGCGATTCTTTATAATATTTACACAGCAGACATTCCGCACAGCAATCAGACAGAACTATATTTGTTTGCGGACGATACTGCAATAACTGCTACCTCAGGAGTGCCCTGGAGAGTGGTCGAAAGTTTGCAACAGCATGTACATCTGCTGCAAAAATGGCTTGAAGCCTGGAGATTAAGGCTCAATGAGGAGAAAACGCAGGCAATATTCTTCTCGAAGGCAAGGCTAAGACTACCTGAAACAAGCGTTAGAGTTAATAATAAACCAATTATATGGTCAAACAAAGTAAAGTATCTTGGTCTTGTCTTTGATAAGAAACTTACCTGGAACGAAAACGTTGACGAAAGAGTCGCAAAGGCTCAGAGACAATTGAGTGCAGTGTACCCGTTAATTTGTAAAAACAGCAATATCACAAACAAGACGAAAATGTCAATATACAGGACAATTATCAGACCAGTACTAACATACGGAATACTATCATGGTGTACAGCAAACAAGACAAGACTAAAAAAACTACAAATCTTACAAAACAGGACAATTAGAATCGCACTAAACGCACAAAGACACGTACCAGTTAGAATACTACATGACGAAATGAAAATTGCAATGATTGAACAATACATAACAAAGACAACTACGAACTACCACAGACGGACAGACGTATCAACAAATAATCTAATAACAAATTTACGCATAAGATCACAGCCACAGCACATATACAAAATGCCGAAAAACTGGCTCCCACCCTGAATGCTAAATTATCATGAAAAACATCAAAAAACTAACGTAAAAAAAAAACTGGAAAGAACAACGACTCTCAAGAGAAGAAAGAATAAAAAAAGAAAACAGCAATGAAACAAGAACAAACAAAAAAGCTTCAAAAAAGTATTCGAAAAGAAAAGTCTGCAGCAAATAGAAGTAAAAGCCAAGAAAGGCTAACTTAAGAAGCCAACAGTACAGAAAGAAAGGCACTCAATTTTAATCGTTCATCTTCTGAAAGTGCAGTGGCTTCATCGGTTCTTAAAATATCAGTATATGAAATGTTAGCATCTACTTTATCTGGGGAGTCATTGCTATCGGCTAGTGAATTTTCATATGACAACTGAAATTCTTTGTTAGGATCATTAAAACCTCCACATTTTGTTTGAAGAATCAAGAATAATTTTTGCATCTTGTATAAAGTCTATGCCAAACAAGGTGTACGTGTTAGTATCCTTAAAAATAATGAATTTCGTAGGAATCACCTTATTTTCAATGCCAACATCTACTTGAGTGGTAAGCACATCCTTTATTTGGCATTGTCCATCCGCAAGTTTGACTGTTATTCTTTCCTTATTAAATGCACAACCTTCTGCTTATAATATTTTTATAAAGCATTTGGCTTGCGACACTTTGTTTCGCGGCTGTATCAATAAGACCCTGACCAATATGTCCCAATATATCAACTTTAAGAACGGGTCTATCGCGCGGACAAACTAATGTATCAAGGCTGAAAAATTCCATTGAAGCCGTCCCTGTCTTTTTACAATTTGGACAATTTGAACGAATGAAACCTGGTTTAACACAACCATAGCAGCTTACGCTTGCAGAATGATTTGTCCGCGATTGCGTAGTAGTGCTCGGTTTGCCAGAAACATCAGTTTTCTCTTGATTTTTGCCATCTTGATTTTTATTGTCTTTTACTTTTAGAAACTTTCGACACTCGTCTTTAACGTGACCGATATTACGGCAAAACTCGCAACGTACACGTTTATTTCTAGTACTCGCACTATCATTACGTTCGAATGTCTCTTCAATAAGTCTAGCTTGCGTTAATAGTTCATTAAAATTGGTTATTTTATCACGAGGTAATTTTTCACGTATTACACGATTAAGCAGTCCATACACCATGTCTAATTGCACTTGCTCTGTGAGCATATTATTTGAAACTGCGCTAAAATAGATCGTGCTTTGCAGACAAAAATGTCAGTAGGAGTATTTTCACTTTGTTCCTTTGAGAACAATTCGCGGTAAACTCGATAAGGCGGATTTTGCGGACCAAAAGTTGAACGTAACAGTGCTATCGCATCACCCCAAGAGTTTATTGTCATTTTTACACCTTGAAACCACGTCGCGGCGAACCCGTCTAACAACATCTGAAGTCCCTTCAACGCGTTATCATCGGGAACTTGCGCACAATCTTTATAAATCGTAACAAAGTCTATAAAAGCATTAATGTCAGAGTTTTTACTTCCATCAAACCTGGATGTACAATTTACGAAATTCCCGGTTAAAATTGGTGCGATTGGAACTTGTGCCGGGTTCTGTGGTACCACGGTAAGTTTTTCTAAAAGTTTTTTAAATTGTTCATCACTCAAAGTTACGGCCATTTTTGTTTCAAAGTCTTTGCACTCCTTATTAACTTGTCGAGAACGCAAATTATACTGATTAGCCGCCGTGTTTACAATATAAGTTCAGCACTTACAGTTTGTTCAGCTAACAATCTTAAAACAACCTACGATTTTCTACTTGTCAACAGGAAGTATGCCGAGAAGTATCCTTAGTCAATTGGAGCAATGACAAAATCCAAATTTTATTGCAATTAGTGTTGTAAAATTTCCCGAAATATATGTTTGGAAATATTTCCGGAAATATTTCCTGAAACATTGGAAATATATGGAAATATTGGAAACAAATTAAAGACTAAAAAAAATAAGAAAAAACTAAATATTTATTTAAAAAATAACAACAAAAAATAGAACGCTTCTTATACATGAACACAAATAAATGGTAAACATCAAAAAAATAGAAATAGGGTCAAATTTGTAAAAAAAAATAATTATTTTTTACAAACAAGTCGAGCAAGAGGCATATCTTCATCGCTGTCGTCATCATCCTCAATATTATCTTCGGCATTAGGGTCTTCTTCATGCCAGTCAACTTCTTCAAAATCTTTAACAGTGTCACTAGTGTCAGTGTCGGAAATAAAAATTGACCTATCGCCCTTTTCAATTTTATTTAGCAAGTTTTCATTGTGGGATACGTAGAGCAGTTTAGCCGCTCTATCATTAGTAAGCCTGTTTCTCTTTTTAGAATGAATGTGACTATAAACGCTAAAACTGCGCTCAGTGGCTGCTGAAGATGCTGGCATCATCAAAATTCGTGACGCTACTTTTGATAAAGAAGATGAAGAACAAAGTCCTTTCCACCAGGAGACTGGGTTATGAAAACTACTTTTCCATATAAAATTATTGCCAAACAATTTACCACTTCTACAACGGTAATTTGCTATTTCATCTATTATTTCTTGCTCTTTTATATTGAGTTTATTTCTTGCTATGTTAAGTATGCATTCTATTGCTGAAAGAATTTGTGTTTCATCAAGTTCAGAACCTTGTGATTTTGGATCTAGTAATTCTGCAGCATAATGTATGGGTTTAATAACAAATTTTTCTCTTTTGTCAACAAACTCCAACAATTCAGTTTTCTCTCTGTCGTTAAGTGGGGACAATGCAAGGTTGTTCTGAACCACCCTTTTAATATCATGAAATGCTTTTACAGCAAAGTGAATAGTGCCATAATCTCCTTCTACAATTTTTAACCATTTGCAAATAGGTTGAAAAATGTTAATTAGGTTGGAAATTTGACCCCAAAATACTTCGTCATCTAATATCCACTGCTTAACATATTTATCAATCATTTGTGTTGCTTCTTGGCTAACTGCAACTCCTTGTAAACTGAGCCTAGTGCTGTACACACTTTTTAAACTGGTCAAAATTGAAGACCAGCGAGTTTTTACAGGCAAGTGAATGGCACCTGCATTTGGCTCTACATTTTTGTTTTCTTTTTGCTTTGTTCGTAAAAGTTCATAAAGAATTTGTTTTTTCTTGATCTCTTTTGCAATATCTGTAACTTTGTCAATTAGAGCCGACATAGTATTAATTTTAAGCAAATCATTACATAACAAATTAAGACCGTGGGAAAGGCAACCATATGGAATGATATCATATTTTTCGTTTAGTATGGTTCCAGCAAGTTGCATATTTTTTGCATTATCTGAAACGTAACCTAAGAATTTGTTTGGTCCGTATTTTTCAATTATCTTCCCCATTTCTTCAGCTATATACTGTGCAGTGTGTCTTTGCAACTTAGTTTCAATAGAAGCTTCCAGTAGAGGTGATGGTGTAGTGATTATACAATTTATGACTCCTTGGTTTCGTATGTTGCTCCACCCGTTGCTTTGTAGACCTAGAATTTCACTTTCATTAATTGTAGTTTCAACCCTCTCCTTTACTTCATTAAACGCTGCATCCAACTTTGTATTCGACAGTTTATATCTACTTGGTAGTACAAAACTTGGACGAATCATCTTAAAGAGCTTAAGCCATTCGGCGTTATCAAGGATGGACAATGGACAGTAACTGGCGTATATTGCACGAGCTAGTTGGTTTTCGATTTTTTCCTGTAAAAAAAAGGTAGTAGTATAGTATCTGTATTCCGCATATCTTTCTATTTAAGTCAGTGAAATTCTAATCCTGCTTTTTAATTCATAAATAGATCCTCAATATCCTCATTCTGTATACAGGGTGTGCTTACAACTCCCATATTTTTTTGTATTCCTATTTTATTAAATATTAAACAACGATATTTTTTAGCAATAATCTACGGTACTTACTTGATTTTTTTTGGAAATTCGGTCAGCAAATGCCAAAACACTTCCAGAAGTAGCAGGTTTCATTAAAGAAGTAGTAGGTTTCATTAAAGAAGTAGCAGGTTTCTTCATTTCATTCACAACATCGGAAGTAGATGGTTTCGTGGGCGGCATTTCGACATCAATGTCAATACTGGAACTGTTAATAGTACTAGTACTACAAGTAGCTGTAAAACTTGAGGTTGACGGTACTGGTGGTAGTATTTCTGATACTGAGCGTTCTGATTCAGAGGCAACAACAGTGGAATTATCACTCAAAATGCTTTCATTTACCAAAACACATTCGTTGTCGCTTGATGAGCCGTTTTCTTCGTCATTTTGCATAAATTTTTTTTTTACTTGCTTGGGACAGCCTTTACAAACTTTACTTAGATGTGCCTTCATCCTGGACGCATTTTTAAAGAACGTTTTACTGCAATACATGCACTGGTAAATATTGTTACCTTTAGAAATGCAATACTTCCAAACAATGTCTTTTGTTTTCCCCATTTTAAAACTCACTAACCATCGACACTATCAAAGAATCAAAAATATACTTTAAAAACTTACAAAATATACTTTACACAACATATACTGTATAAAAATCTACTCTTAAAACGCACTGCGGACTGCGGCACTCATGTGCTTGCTTTAACATATTATCCGATGCGCTCGGGGCTTACCCGCTTTCCAGGTAGAAATCCAATGTTGCCGTTGCCAATAAATCGGAGAATCGTCGAGCTGGAGATATTCATATGTGTTTGTGAAAACTGTATTATTAGTATAGGGTTACAAAATATAAAAGATATAATAAACATTTGTTTTGAATCATTTAGAACAAGTTTTAAATATTTTTTTAAATATTTCCAATATTCTCAATATTTCCAATATTTCCGAGACAAGTTCGGAAATTTCCAATATTTCCATTTCCATGGAAATATTTCCAACGGAAATATTTCCATTTATAACACTAATTGCAATGTTGACTGCACTTTTCACTGGTTAATGTCAATGTCTATCAAGTTTTGACCACTTTAGTATAAAACAAAGAAAGTTATAACGCGTTTAAACCACAGCTTACTTTATAACTACTAGTACTATGTTATTTACCTATGCAATCACAAGATTCAGTCCGAGATTAACAAATCCGGTAGCCGAGATGCAAGGATGACCGAAAGTTTTCACTTTTTAATAAATAACACGCCAATTTTCTGGCCTCAACGTGGGCGTCAGTGTGAGATAGTTATTAAACAGGGGTTCTCAGAAATATTGGCTGTTATGAACTAAATATTTATTAAAATTGTCACGACTTAGTGCCGTTTTGATCCTAGAGGGGGCGTGGAGTGGGAAATAAGACGCTCGTCTAAAAAACAGAGTACCCTTTTATTAATAACAAGTATTCTACAATGATTTACCCAGTAGCCCAGAGACTGCTTAGCATGTTCCGGGGGACCTTATCTGGGGGACGTGGCGGAGTCCTACTAGGGGATGTTAACTAGGACGGGTACCGTGGTCAGTCGGGTGGCCTTGGCGCCCCGACGGTTTTGGCAGGATGGAGAGTTGGCGTAGACCGTATTGGCTATTGCCGCTCCAGGATAGGGTTGTAGGCAGGAAGGGGGATGGAGAGTTGGCGTAGACCGTATTGGCTATTGCCGCTCCAGGATAGGGAAGGTTGACCAAGTCGAAAGACGAAGGTGCCTTGTCCATCCAATGTTCGGGTATTTATACACCGAAAGTGCTAAGTCTTGTTCTATTAACCTTGACATTGGATGGCACAGTGGTCCGCGACCTCAACGCACAGTGGTCGAGTCATGTGAAAGTTGGGTGCCGCCATTTTGTTGACAAACGAACTACAAATTTGTAACGAACAAAAGATACAGACAAACACGTGTCCAAAACTCTTGAACTAGTTGCCAGGCGACGCTGCTCATCGACCGTCGTTTCGATCTCGTTTTATTCAACGAAAAGGGGGAAACGATCGGGTGGAATTTTCCATCGGCAGCCTCGGATTAGGGGTCTATTGTTACAACGTTAATTTACAAATAACTGGCATTGAAATTCTAAAAAGCAATAATTTAAAATTTAATATGTTATCTACTTACCTGGAAAAAGACATTTTTAATAAAATAAATAGCAAATTTTAAGACACGTGATGTAGCACCCACCGTAAACACATGTAAACTAATGCGATACGGCGTATTATATTTCAAGTTTTGACGCGGTTCGATACGGTGTATTAGAATATTAAATTTTTCGCGCCAATTTAATTATTTGGCAGATACGGTATTATGCTACTTGTCCAAAGACTTCTTCTTTACTGATTGCCGCAAGAAAGTAAAATTAGAAATTTTTGCCGATACATTAGAATTAGACCGTCGATATATTATTTTGTAATAATAATAATTAGAGGTTGATTAAATTACTTTCTTTTAAGGTTTTTGTTTTTTTTTTTTAATTTCATTTATAATATTAGTTTTAATAAACGACTGTATATGTATTTGTTTTAGCTTAGATTTGTTTATTTTTTGATTTGTTTGTTTTTGGTAACTACCAAATTAAATTTACAACACTTGCCCGAATAAGTCACCGACGCTGGCGTTAGTAGATTTAAGCAGTCATTTATATCTGACTCGCCTAAATGTATGCTTGATAAAAGCGCCATTACTCTACTTTCCAGGTTACTTAATTCGTTTTTTAAAAGGGGCCCTACCCCTGTCCTTTGTAACTCCATTTTTATTATCCGACTTTTTCCTAGCCTTCGTTTTAAATTCGTTCCAGACCTGAAAATGTATCTAAGTTGTATTATCACTGTGGATTTTCATTACAGAGACTGTTGAAATTCGACAAAATAAAACCTTGCACTATGTCTAAACCTAACCAACGATATACGATATTTTGTCCTCGACAAGTCCTGCCCCTATACGCCCATGTTTTACCCGAAATTAAGGTAACATACTTAAAGGGCGTAATTTACGTGCTAGTAATTTTTTTCTTATTTACGTACATGAAGAAATGCCCCTAAGCGAGATGTAGTCCACCAAAAGGGGTACCCAGAGATGGTTTTCTTTAATTATCGACGAAACTGTTTGTTAGTATGATAGGCAACTTTATGTGCCTAATCTAATTCTAAACTCAAAACTAATAAAATGTAGTCAGGGGCGCAACGTTTAGAGCCATAGAGAAATAAACTAGTCATACATTTTTTCTGTATAGATTCGAATTTTTTTTCTTAACCATATTTGAGTGCTCTAGATGCAAAACTCGCTTAATGCATGAAAGGTTATATTGAGAAAATAAAAAAAAACTTATTTTGGTAGAATTTTTTTACCAATCTCTTCACAATTTTGGGGTCATTTTGACACAAATGCAACCTCTTAGATGCCATCGTATTTTAAAAATATAACGAGCACATTTTGAATAAATTAAGAAAAACAAAAGCATTTGGCGAGTTTTGCTCCGAAAATTTGCAAAAAGCAAGTTTTGCACCAAAAGTTTCACAAAGAGAGTTTTGCATAATTTAAAATAAATAAAACAGCACTAAAAAATAGTTATGAATTTAAATGGAATTTATTTGCTACATGAATATTATGACACAGTAACAGTTTATCTTAAATTTACACAGGTAAACCTATTTCGCAGGGTCTCACAGTGCTGCATCCAGCTTCGATGTCAGCATTTTGATCGTTATCAATGTTTCTTTGTGTATTGTTAACGTGAATAAGATTTGAAACATAAAATTGTAAGTCTGGATTTTCCTCCCATGCATCACCGTAATGTTTTTTTAAAAGGGAGATTATTGTAGATTTGTCTCCTTTTAGATAAAAACCAGTAGAAAGTATCTTGGGATCAATGCATGTCGTTTTTTTTCCTCTTTTGGAAACTGATTTTGCCTCGCCCACATCAACGTTGTAATTTGGTTCACCTCTAATAGAACAATTTGTTTTGCCCCTAGTAAAAATGAATCTCTTGGTCTTGTTAAATTGAAAATGCCAGGATCCTGGAGCTTTTGTATTAGTCTGGGCTTCACTTTTCCAATCTTGTATAAGCCAATCCACACCCAGTTTACGAAGTGTGGAATTGCAAGCAATAATCTCGTCATAGTCAGTGGGTTTTACTATAACTGTTTTTTTTTTACTTTTCTTTCTACCATTCCAAATACCCGATCGGGTGGTATAAAAGAATGTCCTACCATTGGAAATATTAGGCATATAGATTTAATATGGTGCGGGGCGTTTGTCTGAAGCCATAGGGAAATCATAGTCATCATGATAATATTTTTATTTTGTCCCCCACAACCATCGGCAAATAAATGAACGACATCTATTGCTTCAAGGAAATGAAACTTACACAGTACATCCCAGACAGCTGATGTAATAGAATTAGAATTTTTGGGAAATTCCGATTCAGGCCACACATAAGAGGAAACATTATCTCGCGTTAACTTTGCAGTGGATGGACCATGGACAACAGTAAAGTTGAAGTAATTTATCTGCTGACTAAAATAACAAGCTTGGTCAGGTAATTTTGGTAATGGTAAGTTTTTTTCGCAGTCGAATGAAAAAATTGCCACATTTTCCGATGAATTCTTTAGCAAAGCAAAAAAGGCTTTTGCTTTTATATTGTGAATACGTTGCTCACTTATAAGGTTCTGTTTTTGTACGTTAGACAAATTTTTATTTTTTATATTTTCATTGTTTCTTATACACGTTGAGCACACATCTGAGTGTGGAGTACCAAATCCAATATTGTAATGAGTGTTTACGTAAGTCCTGAAATACCCCAGTTTTATGCGGAACTCTTCTTCAACTCTTGAATTGTAAATTTGCCACAATTTTGTAAAATTCAAGTAACATGGCAGATAAACACGACTGCTTGTTTGGCTACGACAATAATGGCTCTCAACACATTGAAGAGATTCAATAAAATTTTTTATCGATGTTTTTTTTCCGTCATTTCTATCGCCAATGCGGTCGCCTCCCCTTTTTTCTTGCGGCATGGTTTCACGCAACACATAGTTCTTCATAACACGCTCAATTCTGTCTCGACTAAGCGTACCGATTTTTAAAAACGCAGTCTTGCAAACTCGAACTTTGGCCCCGTGATCTGTAGTGACAAAATAATTAATGGATATCTTGTCTTTATTAACTTTTAATCTTTTGCATTTTTTACCCTCGCAACATGCAATTAAAAAGGAGTCCTGTTTGGCTTTTTCATGGGTGGCAAAAATTTGTTGGTGAAATATTTGAATTTGACGCATGGTTAAGGAAGAACAGTAACAGGGTTTTCCTGGCTGGCCTTTATGCCCGCAAGTTGGAAATTCTGGTAATTCTTTTGGGGTATGTCTAAAATATCACAAAATGGTGTAAAATAATTTTAAAAAATAATTAAAACATGTTATTACCTCATTTTCTTAAGTTTCTGCCTTTTACTTTCTCCTCGGGCCCTTTTGCGACACATATTACTAGGACAAGGCTTTATTGGTAAGGTAACACTCAAATCATTCTCTATTATTTCCATGATAATGAGTAGATTCTGATAACAGTAACACAATTAACAATACAAAACTAATTTAAACTATTCGCATCCGTTAGACATTTCAACTGAAAATATTATAAACAGCTGAATTAAGCCAACACCCTCCGCGTCACTTGCGATTCGTCGCCCAAAATCATGTGTTTATGAGCGCGATGCTGATTGGATGCGTTGTAAAAAGCTAGTTTTGCATCTCGCACAGCTCAACATAAGGCGAGTTTTGCATCGAACTGTGAAATTCAGATGCGAATTTCTATGCTGATAAGCTACTTTTGCATCAAAATATTTACCTATGTTATTAATATTATGATAGCGAAACATATCCTGCACATATCTCATTTTTTAAACTTTTGTCGATTAGCGAGTTTTGCATCTAGGGCACTCATTTGAAAACTTTGATACTTTTGAGTAAAAAAAGGTACTCTTGGTCCATGTCGCCAGGGTACACCGTTGTCGAGGAAAATCGATTTAGAAATTACGCTGCATACCAGATTGATGTCAAATCTTTGTTGTTTATTTAAGTAAATCAAGGTCAAAATAAAAAAAATTCTTAATTTTCTTGCGCTTGTAACATTTTCAGTCAAATCTCCATTTTTCTCGAAAACTGTGTACCTACACTCCTCTATAAGCGACATGAACCAAGAGGTTTTTTTTTGTTGAAACGTATCAAAGTTTTCAAATTTGGTTGAAAAAACTATTCGAATTTACGCACAAAAAAGTTATGACCAGTTTTTTTTCTCTATGCCCCCGAAAGTTACGCCTCTGAGTATGTCTACTATAACACTAGATTATCAAGTTTCTACCTTGAATAATTTAGTCGTTAATTTAAAAAACCTATGCATCTTCAGGGCACCCCATTTGGGGGTCTATAGGTCCCTTAAGAGGCATTTCTCGATAGACGTATTGGAAGAAATATGATTATTTTAGCAGGTAGATTACGCCCTTTAAGTGTCCCTTAGTTTCGGGACACCATGTATATTATATTTTGGAAAAAATGACTTAAAAGCAACTATACTGGTAGAAAAAAGTACACAAACTGGTCTTTCAAGTCTAATGTTTGTTTTTTGCAAACTACAAAAATTAGTAAAATAACATTCGAACTTATTTAAATATTTTGAGTATTTACTTTGCTCTAGCCTACCATTCCTCGATAGTAATATTTTAGTTTCTGAATTTTACAGGTGCATGTTCTTTGTTAGGATACTGGTAGGTATAAAAATAGGACTGAATGTTTTTTTAATACTAGTAGACATCATCTCGATCTAATCAAATTATTAATAAAATGGTAAAAAAAAAGGTTTAATAAGATAGAATGTTGATATTTTTATTAAAAATAAACAAAAGAATGCTCTGCATAGGATAGATAGGATAACTAACCTGAATCCTTACCTTATGAGATATTTTTACAAGCACTTAGGTAAGTAAACATCAAAATATCTACTCTCTATTCTATCTCTAACTTTATAACTGTTGTAAATATTTTAGAAAAATAATTCAAAGCCCAACGAATACCAAGGGACAAAGCCCTTACTCTCACTTTTGTATACCTACCTGGGCTTTTCAATTATTGTGATCCTAGTGGTTCATTTTTTTATAAACATTACTAAAAGATCTATAAATAGAACACAACACTCTTATAGATTTAGCAATAATAATAATAATTTTAAAAGGCTAGTCGTTAAGAAACTTGTGTAATTTAAACCAAACAATACTTGGTTAATCCAGGTTTTAATAATTATCTAGTATCTAGCTACCCAGTTTAAAAACTTACCTCTATTAGGTATAAATTGTTGCCAAAGCTGAATTAAACTTTAACATCATGTAATGTATTTTTCAGCTTGTAAATTATAGGAAACTATTTGAAGGCTTCAACAAATATTAGAAAATCGTATAATTTTTATATTTTATTCACTTCTACGTGTAATTCAGTAGCTGGTATGGATTTAGGTAAATAGAAGGAAATCTCCTCAAAATTCTCTCCTCTCATGTTTTGTTATGATCTAAAAGGTATAAAAGTCACTACAAGGGAGTTGTAAATCACATCAAATCAACTTTGTTCAGTATTTTCAAGATTTTTACAGTAAAATAATCTGAAAGTAAAATCCTTTGTAAAAATCTATACAAACAATGTACTTAAAATTGTGTTTTTAACTTACCGTTATAAATATATTTCCATTTCTTTATAAAAACGAGTTAATACATCTAACAAACGTTGGATTTTTCACCAGAAACTCTTCGATTACTAATTTTTGAAGCAAAAATCGCCCAAAATCAACAAATGTGAATAAAACCCAGCTGTGGCCGTCAACCGCTTGCATTAGTTCATTGACCGCTTGACATTTCCAAACAATCTTTAAAATTTCCGCGATTGACAACCAAACTCGTCCCTGATTGGCTCAAATATGGTAAAGTACTCACTTTAAGGATTTCGTCACTCCTGTTTAGGATGACGAAATCGAGAGTTAACACGACCGTTAACTGTTGTTGCATCATACCAATATGGAAACATTGGATTTTAACCCACTTACTTTAATTTTGAAATTAACGGCTCGCGTTAACTTGTGAGTTTGATCATAGGGCTGTTTATCAGTTGGAAAGTAAAAAACACTGATTGTTATTAATTATCCTTAAACAATGTATTTTCTTTTACTTATAACATATAGCTTAGAACTTACCAATTGTATTTTCTTTGCCTTTGACAACATGTCTTTTTGGAGTTATATCGTCCATATTCACAGACTAATAATTTTCAACTGAGACTGAAGTTTCTACATTTCCCACAGGCATTTTTGGAGTACTGTGTTTATTCATTTTTTTATATTCTGCTAAAACTGGAGTTGCTTTCTTATCTACAAACACTGGAATTTCTACCATCTCTGTCATTGAAGTTAATTTACTGACTTACAACTATATTATAAAAAATGGCACTTATTTAATTTGAATTTTTTTATTGATTTTTCTAAAATACACCAATGATTATAAAGATCGATATGATTTTTGAAGTACGCAATAATATTGAAAATATCCACTGTAAAGTCGTTTTGCTATTTCTTTTAGTAAAATATTTAAAACACAGTACTTAGTTGTAAACGATATTTATAAATTGAAAATAATAATACATACCAGCATTGTTAGTATCGCCTACAAAACTTTCACTCCAGTTTGGAGGAGGTGGGGGAGGGTTAGGAAGTGGTTTAGTTTTGTAATTTTTTTTTTATTCTGGTTCCTTTCAGCCTCATCTTCACTATCTGAAGAGCCGATAATTCTTCTCTTTCTGTGCCTTGGTTGGTCTTCTTCTGATGTTAGATCACTGCAATATTCAGCTTTCACAGCTTTTGATCTTGCTATAGCATAATCATCTAAAAAAATGAATATCTACATTATTATGGAAATCAGTAATAACATACTTGCTAAAAATAAAACTTATTTTTAAGTGTTAGACAGTAAGCCTAGCAATATCATCATACAATGGCTTATTTAATGGCTTAATGTCTATAATAGTTTAATCTTTTTTACAGTCAATTACCATGAGTATAAATAATCAAATAAAATTTTTCTCTTATGTGAAGGCCAGTGACTATTAAAGTCACAATTTCGTAGGGATCTCATTAGCTTATCTTGAGGCAAAACTGGCCAGAGGCAATTGTTGTCTCCATGTATCCATTTTGTTGGGACTGCTTGTACATTATTGTCGGCCTCGAACACTACCACTGTCCAGGTCTTGGGTGATGACATTTTGCTTTAGCAAAATAACTATGAGAATTAATATTCGCTCTATTAATTACTACCACTATTATATTGCATAGCAAAAGTATGGCGTCTTATTGTACATTGTTTTAGTTTTAAAATGCCATTATCAATATTGTAAAGAGCTATAAAAATTGGATCGTACTCACTTAACCTTTATTTGTCGCTCGAATATAATAGATATTTATGTTATAAGGATCATAATATATATTTATGTTATTAGGATCATAATAACGATCATTATGTTACTAGCCGTGAGTATTATTGGACGACGCGTCAGCCGAGTCTAATAACACGGCGTGTACCATAATGATTGTTTATGATCCGAATTTCATACAATATTTTATATTCCGACGATTTTTGTGTTTTTTTTTTATGAATTTTAAGTTTTCGTCAGTAAACTAATTTTTCATTATAGTACTGTCCTATAAAGTATGTCATTTTGACACTGAAAATGAAATCCATAATAATGTCATTATGACACGTCGGAATATAAACTATATTACAAACTTTTGACTTTGACAATGACTTTAAACTAATACTCATTGCTAACACATCAAATTAATGCGAGCAACAAATAATAACTCCCAAAAGCAAGCCTGGACCCTTTATATACCCTGCTGGTACCAGAAGATCCTGGAATTTTCTGGTAAGTTCCCAAAGTTCCAGCCTTCTTTCATGAGCGGAATAATAAAAAGAGTACAGGGTAAGCCTAAAAAACGAATGAAAAGTAAACTTTAAACACAAAATACGCCAATAAAACTTAAACTAGACTATTTCTAAATATTCTGCTAACTCCGTAACAATATTAATGTATAATATCGATGGCCTCAAATCAATACCACGTAAGTCAGAAACTGTCATTTTTCAGGAGAGACAAAAAACTTCGTAGTTATATTGAAAATGATAAATTAACAGAGGAAAACAGCTAAATAAATACGTCTATGCCCTATACAAAGGTCTAAAATGGGATGTTCAGAAAAAGTTGATGATATTTTGCTCAATTTGACTTGCGAGGTATTGGACATAAAAAATATAGGAGTTACGAGTTATTGTACAAAATGTGATATTGTCAGTTTATTAATTTAAAATTTTAATATACATACAACTAAACAAAATTTCTATACCTAAGGGTTTTATAAACTTAGAAAAAATGTAATAAAACAATAAAATTATTCATAATGTGGCAAGCTATTATAAAATATCCAACAGTCTTCAGGCATTACGGGTTTTAATTCTTCAAGATGATTAAATTTAGTTTTTTTAATCCTCAGCCTTTCTTTATGGAGCATCTTAAAAACGTTTTCAGGAATAGTTGACTCATTTTTTCGCTTTATTCTTTGCGGCAATGGCGTGTAATTATCTGTAGTAATATATTAAGGGATAGGGAAATTATCGAAAATCATTCCGAAGATTTTTTACCGTGGAAATCGCTCGAGGCTGATTATTTCCCAATCCCGAAATGTATTTTGAAGATTATTTACCAAATAAAAAACTAACGATTTCTGACGGGTGAGATTTTCACTTTTGACGAGGGTGATTTTCACCGGAGAGCGGGAGATTATCGCTGGATTTCTGACGGGTGAGATTTTCATTTTTGACAAGGGTGATTTTCACCGGAGAGCGGGAAATTATCGCTGAATAATCAGGTGAAAATCAACCCGCTTTTATAATGGATGAGGTAAATAATCATCAAAATTAAGCTTGTAAAAAATTATTCCTTCAGGTGTATATTTTAGGGCTCTTATATCCACCACATTTGGATCTCCGGCTTTTCTTCCGGGTCTTATAGACGAGTATATTAGATTATCGTTAAAATTGGTAAAAAAATCATATTTAACTATTTTGACTTCATATTTTTCTGGTTCTGATCTTGCTTCCTCTGATATTCGGGCATAATCACTAGGAAGATAAATTTTTTTATTGCGTAGTTTTCTCTCTATGGTTGCATGTACACTATCGCATTCCATTTGCGTATGACCGTTTACGAGATATTTCTGTTCAATGATAATGTTAAGTTCCTTTGATAAGTTTAAAAGGGCATTTGACATGACACTATTCCGGTTTTGGTATGTGCAACCATCTGAGTAAAGTATAATGGGTTTTCCATCACTTAAATGTCTTCTTATGTAGTCCACAACAAATGATGCAAATGTGGATGCTTGTAAGTCAGATTGGGTCTCGTCAAACCAGTAGCATGTGCAGTATGTGCACTGTCTCGTTGCAAGATTGTAGACCGTAAAGTTATGAACACAGAGCTTTGTTTTGAAATACACAGCACTTGCCATTATTGAGGGACACATTTTTACGGCCTGCAGATCCATGGTCACAACATGCTTGACTCCTCTCAAACTTTCTACCTTGTCGTTTACCTTTTCCGCTCTAGCTCTATCTTTCTGGTGTTGGTGTTTCTGCCACTCTTCTTCGGTAAGATTTTTTTCGTTGTATTGGCAACAAGTATCACATTCGTCTTTCTTTGGCTTATAGAGTGATATATTCTTCTTTTTTAGCAATTTGGTCAGGGAATTTTGGCTCATTGCAGTTTGGTTTGATTCCTTCGCGGCATTTACATACACATTGTAAAGCTCGGCAATTGTCGTAAATGATTGCTCTAAATACATTTTATTAGTATCTTTTCTACAATAGTGTGAAGTCAATTTATTTAGGTTGTCTATAAATGTGTTTATGAATTCATTGGGAACCAGAAAAGACCTTGAGATTCCTTCTGATTTTTTTTGTTTTTTTTTTTGGCTTCATTTATTCCATATTTACTGTGGTCAACCCAATTATGTACTTGCCATTCATGAAGACCAAGTGTGGATAAAAACATTTTCTTGCAGACGGGGATGTTTTCTTTACCAGCTTTTCAGAGTATAATCTGAGTGTTCCACTACGTCGTGATTCGTTATTTTATGTTTTGCGTTGTTTTGGACTTTCTTTGGTAACCGTGTTGTACACAAATATTTTTCTTTGTTCCCAAGTAAAGCTGTCCCAAAATTTTGAAAATATCTCTTGCCTTACATTTTCAGACAAATCATTGCATTTTCTTTTTTTAGATTTAGCACAAAACGTCGAGGTACATGTTGATCCCAATTGGCGCTCCTTTCTCTGTGTATCATGGAAAGTATTTCTCTGATTTGCTGGTCTTCGATATCCCAGGTATTTTTTTCCTTTTTCCCTTAGTTCTTGATTAATAATCTTGGTATTGATACCAATTACTCGCTTTACTGCCTTATTAGTCGTATTATCGTGAGCAATAATATTATCTTCATTGGGCCGAATTACTTGTTGGGCAGACTGGTTAGATAAGCCATCATTATCAGGTTCATTCTCATCTTCAGTAGGATGGTAATCACTGTCAGTATCTGAATCTATCGATTGACTTGCCACTAACAAAGATGGATCATGACTGATGGGATCCGGAGATGCGGTACTGACAGTGCTAAAATTTGCTTTATTATTACCGTCTACCAACTCCATAGGTTCTTGCTCTAAAGTCATAATCGTGGTATGAACATCCGGGTTTTCTTCCAAATTGTTGTCGACTATATTATCGTTTCGATTATTATCCAGCATCTTATCTGCACGTTTTGTCGGAGTAGTGCAAATATAATATTTTCAATTCTGAGCGCTTGAATTTGCAGTTTCGGGGTCCAAGATTTCCAAGAAACTATCATTAATTGCAATATCCACTGGCAGGTCCATTATATTGAATAGGGAATCATTATTTTGATTTTTATTCGTCGTGATATCTAAGCATTCACTCATATCTTTGGCGGATCTCTTTGGGCTTCGTTCTTCTACATTGCACAGATTTAAAATTCTTTTCGTGCGTGAGTTCATTCTTAAATCACTGTTTTTCACACCTGAAAAAAAAATCAATACCTCGTAAGTCAATTTCAGATAATAATCCAATAACTCGTAATTCAATATTCAAAGAAAACACGACTCTAGATCAATATAAATAAGCTGAAATAATTACAAACTACTTACTTCTCTTTTAAAAACATCCAAACACAAAATTAATTGCAAATTCTAGCTATAATCAATTTAAACGCAACACACACCTTCACAACTCTGAAGTATTGAAATACGCTGACTTACGAGGTATTTACTTGACATTTATCGACTTTGATTTACATGGTATTGATTTCGCGCCATTTCTTTGGTAACGTATTTTTGTAAATGCTTCACCGTTTAATAGATGGCGCCTTAAGTTCTAACGAAAGTAAAGGAGTCGAAATCAAAAAATGAGGAATTCCGGACTTACGAGGTATTGATTTGAGGCCATCGATATATTATACAATACCTGTATCAATTTATAAAATAATTATAATTAAGGTTAGATATTACTTAACAATAAATAAGTAAATTTATAATAATTCTCTCTGATGATACCTCCTACTAAACTGGTGGCAATACTATGCCTATAAATTATATATGAAGCTGAGGTGAGTACGTTAAGTCTATCAACTTCATAAAAACGACACTAGCGCCAGTGATATACAGTCGAACTAAAAAGACAGAAAAATGGTTACAGGGGGTCCATGTCACCTCTTAACGATTTTGCGTCACATGATTTGTAACGACATCTATAATGTTCCCAAAGTAAAAGTAAGGCGAAACGTTGTCACCTCTATTATCAGAGGTCACAGAGATATATGAGGTTACAGCATATGGCTTATATCTGTTTTTGAGGCGACATAGTATCCTTTATATATACAGGGTGTTATGGAAATGACTTATTATATTTTAAGGGGCCACTCCTGAGGTGGTCTAGAGTTACACTTGATAGTTTTTTTTTCTAAAATCGGAAGTATTTTGAATTTTGTAAAATACCTTAAAACCGGACTATGTGCGCCTTCCATGATAGTTCAATGCCCCTGAACACATGTGTTTTTGACAAGACAAACTGCTGGAATGGTAATTGTTTAGTTTAGTGCAATTAATGTTGAATTTTGTGCTAAAATTTCGTATATAGACTAATTGAGGGTAGCTGATCACAATTTTCCTTTTGCGTTTTTACGGCAAATGTACTGGTTTTGAGAAAAAAAAATGTTAAAGTTTTTCACTTACAGGTTAGGGTATTCTTTGGGTGTCGCGTTTCACTTTCCTTTCAATTTCCTAGATTTTATGGTTTTCCCTTCGAAATATGTGATAAAACTTTCACCAAACTATCTGTTCATAAAATAAGAACAACATTTTAGCAAAAAAACAATGGAAAAGGCACAAATTTAATTAAATTCGTTGTTAATACGCCGACAAAGTAGAAGCGTCTCTTTTCAGATTCATTGCACTCACGTTGCCAGATTGTTCTTCTTTTTCTTGTAATTATTAATGGCTTCCATCCAGGAGAATGATATGCTAGCTCGAGCCAATAGGATTCATTCAATTAATAAAAATGAATTGAAAAGTATAGGCAATTTATAATACACTAACAATCTGACAACATGGGTGCAGTTTGCTTCTGCTTTTTTGGCCAGCTGTCAGTGAGCTGTCTCCCGTCTTTTTCCAGATAACGTAGAGTTTTCTGTTCGCTTACAAGTTATCCCGTTTTTCAGAGTTTCCTTGTGGCATATTTCGTTTATTTCAACTCAGAAGTGTATACTATGACTCCGACAAGTAATATTTTATTGAAAATAGCAACATTTTAGGATTACATGCAAAATAACATACCGGTGAGTTAGAAAAACTTTAACATTTTTTTTCTCAAAACCAGTGCATTTGCCGCCTAAACGCAAAAGGAAAATTGTGATCAGCTACCCTTAATTAGCCTATATACGAAATTTTAGCGAAAAATTCAACATTTGCACTAAAGTAAACAATTACCCAAATCAGCTGTTTGGGTCATTGGCGCGTAGGTGTTTTGGACCTAAATTTTTGAAGGCATTTTTCTCGAATTTCTAGCTTCGAGCGCCATTTATAGCAATTTTTCCCCAATTCGTCTCGACCTATATATTTACGGGTTAAAAAATAATAAGTCATTTCCATAACACCCTGTATATATATATATATAATACACTTAAATATATTTAGGTACTATTAAAATCAAATTCAACTGAAATCAAATAAAGCGAACTCAAAAATGTTGTTGTCCAGAAGAGACCACAAGGAAGCAGGACAATCTCTGCCAGGATGGGAAACGAAAGGGTTTTAATGAGTAGTCTATTGAAGACCACACTGCAAAAAGGATGAAGGTTACCAAATCCAAGTTTTTGGCTGGAGCAAATTTAAAGTTTAGACCACTGGTATAAAATTATACAATATTTTTTTTAAATATTACGACCAAATAATTTTTCCTTAACTATTATACTATCAATTCATACCTAAAATCGCTTGTTTTTTTTTATTTTTATGCCAAAAAACAACAAAACCAAAAAAAAATACGAACTTTTTTCTGCAAAAAAGATTAATGTCCTGACCGTCATCCTTTTTACGCAGTAAAATAAAAGGTTTTACCTTTCAATAAAACGCAGTATTTTTACTGTAACTATTTACTTTATAGCGAACAATAATAAGGTCATTAAAATTAAACCTGTACCAGTAGAGAAATACTTTTAGCCGTCAGTACACCATTTTACTGTGGATTTCTTAATTTTGTAGTTTTAGGTTTTGCCTTTGTCGTTTTAGGTTTTGCCTTTGTAGTTTTAGGTTTTGCCTTTGTAGTTTTAGGTTTTGCTTTTGTAGTTTTAGGTTTTGCTTTTGTAGTTTTAGGTTTTGCTATTGCAGTTTTAGCTTTTGCTTTTGTAGTTTTAGGTTTTGCTTTTGCAGTTTTAGCCTGGGATTTATCTGCTTTTGATGCATGAGGTAGATTATCAAAATAACTTTTTGTAGCTGGACCACAAAACTGTTTCAAATGTTGAAGGTCCTGAAATTTTTCTTCAGAAATTGGTTTAGGGTCTGAAAAAGAACATCTTTGTCAATAATTTATTATATAAAAACGTAATGTCACAAGATAAGTACCTTTGCGAAGTGGGTTTGGCAAGAAAAATTCCTTTCGGTTCCAGTCTGGACAAAAGAGTGGTGCAGATGATTGTTGAGGTCTGATTGGAGTACTTTCCCAGTGGCCGTTAAAGGAGGATCTATGCTCCACTAATCTACTATGTTCAGATTGAAATAGAATTTCTCTTAGAGGTCTCGTGGCAATTGGATTTTTCTTCATGTAATGTGGCTCAAGAAAGGAGTTCCAATCCCTAAAGAAAGTGCAGTCAACACTGATTACTTGAAATGGCGAAGGCTTAACTCGTGCATTTTGTACCACATTAACCCAATCTTCTGGTACTTCACAAGGTGATTTCTGATTAATGACAGCCATATTTCTATCGCAGTCCATATACGAATGACCACGGATTGGAAACGTGATTTTGACAGATTCCAGACGTTTAACAATGGCAACTACGTAGTGGCAAAATTTAATCACTAGATAGTTTTTATTTTGTCCACTGCAAGAATCACAGAAGATTTCTAGGTGTTTCACTTCTGGGTCCAAAATATAAAAAATAAAATGATGTAACATTGATGTTACTTCATCCGCCCCTTTTGAGGCCATTTCTTCTGAGTAGCAATAAAAAACTGAATCCCCACTTGATAAAATATGAATGTTGAACATGTAGAAGCTTAGCTGGCGCCGATAATACACATCATTGGTTGCTATACTCGATAAGCTCAGATTTTTTTGATAATCCATCGTTATCGCTTCTTTATCTGTTCTCTTACTTGAATCTGTTCTTGCAATTTTTTTTCTGTCATAAAAAACTTGAGCTCTCTTCTTATGAACCAGGTTTTCTATTTCTAGTTTCCTTAATTGTTCTAATAACTTAACTTTACATTCTCCTTCAACCGTTATTTCTTGCAATTTACAATTTATAAGTTTCACCTCGGCTTGATATCTATCGCAAGTACTACACGTGTCGCTCCGGGGGTATCCAAATCCTAGATTAAATTTGGTTACAAATATTTTACGGTAGTACTCATATGAAACACGAGGATGGTTATCAGCTAAATAAAGCTCATACATCTTTTTCACGTTTAGTGATTCAGGTAGGTATATTTTTCCCGTTTTAGTCAAGCTATAATGACTCTGCCGCCCCTTAAAGGAATCAATGTGACTGACTACATTAGCTTCAACGTCAGGAGATGTCCGGCAATGTTTATGATCGTACGTACCCCTTTTATCTACTGGGGCTTTTCCACTAATTTTTAAGGACTTTTGAATATTTTGAATCCTTTTAGCTGACACACCATGAAGGGATAGAAAGGCTTTATAACATACTGGGATGTCCTTAGCTTCGTTATTGTCGTAGATTCTAACTTTGTATGTAAAAACATTGTCATGGAACTTGGCATCCTGCTCGTTTTTCCTAGGTCTACGATTTTTAACTTTATGTACCGCGATCAAGCCTGTTAGATACAACGATTGCTCATTATAAGATGATAGCTCATTAAAATCTCTAATAATCTTTTTAGCATTATCCTTAGATACTACCTGAAAACATTTGTAACGTTTGCAGTCACAGTCAGGCCCAGTTTCGTGTGAACATAACCTCATTTTCTTCATAACATCACTCGATCGTCCGTGACATTTTCTTTTCCTAGTACCTGCCTTAACCGAATTATTGTCAATTGATTCACAGTCACTGTTTTCATTATTTGAGCCACTAACACCCTTATCACTCTCCATTTTCCCAAGTTAGTTCAGATAATTCGTCAAAACAATGAAAATGATATTACACGACATTGAACTAAACGTAAATAAGTCAGGCCAGCAGTGCCTACGTGACTAACGATGCGAGCGCCGTTACGACTCTCATCCTTGTTGCGTTGGACGGGCTGACGCTCATCCTTCTTGTAAAATATACGATTCTTTGAAAGTATTATAATAGCTAAACCATAATCTTTTTTGCATAAAACGACCACCCTGTTACTTCTTACCGTCCTTTGCTATGGGTTACGAACATAATCTCGGTTTCGAAAAAAACCGACATTCATCCTTTTTGCAGTGTGGTCTTCATATTTGTATCTATGTACCTATCAGGTCTTATCGAAGGTTAAAAATGTTTATTAAATTTTTATACCTAAATTTTCTAAAACCAAATTAATACTGTTTGACTGTTATGTTTAACGTGGTAATAGATTACCACTCTGTTTTTGAAAATTAAGTTAAAAAGGCACATAAACTACCAAAATGAAAAGAAAAGTTGTGAACTCAATTAATATCTGTGTACTACAATGACAAAAAAAAAAAGAAATGCAATGCAACTCTTGCCATATATGTTAAATTCATATAATTACTTGTATGTAATAAAGGAAACACAACCACTTCATTATTTAATTTTAGTTTAACAAATTTATGAACAATTTGGGATACGTTCCATGATTGTAAGGGACCTTTTTCACTTACTAAAAATATATTTAAATTAGAGGACTTGCAAGGTGAATTGTAAAAATTTTTAAGAAGTAAATATTTCTCTTCAATTATTGTTATTTTACCATCAAAACAAAGAATGTTTTTTACATCGACATTACCATCAAGTTATTTGCTTCATCTAAAGATGAAAAAATTTTTGAAATGAATTTTTTTAAACTGTGTTAAGCCTATATTATCTTGAATTACAGGATCATTGGAATGTTCAGATTTAAGAATAGGATAATAAATTTTTAATTCATTAGATGGAGATAAGTATTTACGTTCTGTAATTCTATTTACAATTTTTTGAAGTGGTTGGTCACCTTTGCGCATCATTTTTTTTAGAAATAACATATTATTTTCAAATGGAAAAGCACTGAAATTTTCTATACTACCAAAAATTTTTACATCGTCTGCAATATGTAGGAGGTTATGGATGTTGTGGGAAATATGTTCTTCCCCATAGAAAATTTATCAACAAAATATTTTAGTAGTTGAGATGCATAATTAATATTTTGATTTTTTGATAGCAAAGTAACGGCCACATGTAGAGACATAAAATTCTAAAAAATATTATCTGCTACATTTTTTTTTAGAAGGACAGGACCAGTGTAGAATAAAAACAGTCTTAGTTCAGTTGCTTTCCAACGTTTAATCAGAAAATTCATTGGGTATGTCTGTTTGTAAAGATAAATATTGCAAAGACATATGTTTAATTTGTTGATATGAAAAACGATAAGGTGGTTTTCCCGCCAACCACAAGTTACTTATTAATGTTTTAATAACACCCAAACAAATCAAGTGCATATAACCGAGAAAGAAAGATTTTACCATATCTATACCTGGTATCTGTTCAAGTACCAAGGTGTCTGTGTGGTGACTATCTTGTTCTTTTGACCTAAAGGTAGCATCTGTTCGGAGGTGAAGGCTCTCAGTGGCAGGAAAACAAATTCTGTTGCATTTAAACTCGCCTTTAGTGTCACATCTAGAACAAGACATGTAACCACTATGACCTCTCGTGCACTTGATAAATGCTTTGGCTGGAACATCACATATAAATGCAACAATATCTACTTTATATTTTATGTTATTGTAAACAAACTCATTAGTTACTAATTCAATGGCTTCCTCTACAAATTTGCCCATATACTGGTTGGAATTCTTTGGTTTTTCATTGCCGTGATATATGCCACACATTTCTGCAATTGTTTTATTTTCAAAAAGATTTATTTAAATTGGCCATAACTGGCTCCCTGAGCTTTTGGATAAAGGCAGACCATCAACATTAACACAGAATTTTATATTACGGCTACTAAAATTAATTTTTTACCGGTTTATTAAACTTTGAAGACACTGTTCCAACCCAAAATGAAAATAAGAGCCAGGTTCCACAACCTCAATAAAAGAACCAGTGTTTCGAGGTGTTTTCAAAACAGTTCTGGCATCTTTAGGTACATTAATAATTTGCTTTAGAATTTGTAATAGGTTAGTTTGTGATTTATATTATAATTAATGGCCCAGTCTGATAATTGGTTTATAAGAGGAGTTTTTACATTTGCCTCTATATGCTGATGTTCCACAAAAGCTTCATATGGCTGATTCACACAAATGTTTCCCCTGAACTTTCTTCTGTTCCAGCCTCAGATTCATTCTGATGTTCTATATCACTACAGGTACTTAAAGAGACCCTGGAAGTGGAAGGGACTAGGTTGTGCACCTCATCTAGACACACCTCCAAACGAGCCCTAGAAATAGCAGGAATTGGGACTTGTTCTTCCTGTAACCCATCCAAAGGAGCTTTAGAAGTAGATTGCTCTTGCTGATATTCGTTTTGTCCCTCTTCCGGAGCCTCTTCATTTAATTTAAAACGCTTATGCCGCTGATAAAGTTTATTTAATAATGTCCTTTTGGTACTAGGATCCATTATTTTACTTACCTTAACGATTAACGTTATAACGAAAAGAATCTCCAAACCAAACGACACTATTGACAGTATGACAGTTTGTTGATCTTAGGCGTCTTTTTGCGCAAACAATATAGGCATGTTTTTGCAAAACTTGACAAGACCACGATGGTGGATTAACCCCTATTTCATAAAGGCTCTGATATGCAGCAAAAATATATATAGCAAGAATGCCGCGACGGCAGAACTATGGTAGCTTATATTATCATAACAAATGTCACTAAAATAAGCGTTCTATTGCGTCTTTTGCTGTTGGGTCTGACGTCACTTGTTTCTGATTGGTGAAGGTATTATTTACGGTGCTGGTATAAGAATGGTCTTGAGGCAAAGAAGTTCACAGGTCGTAATGTCGATGCACAGTATTGCACAGCTCGCAAAGCAGAAAAAAAGAACAGTTACTTATGTTTTAAATTCGTTTTTATATTTGGAGCTTTTGAATATATGATTTTAGGCTGTGAATATGTTTGTAGAATGTTCTGGGGACATCCGACTTTTTGTCTGTGAACAAACCAAGAAGAATATTCCACGAACATTCGCTTAATGTGCAGGACATTCAAACCTTCATAGAACCATTCTAGGACATTCCCTGAATGTCATGTGTTATCTGGGCTAATACCGAAACACAATTTTGTTTCCAATGCCCAAGTTTCTCATCTGTGGTGTAGCGCTAAATAAAACAGATTTCATCAAAGAGCTCATCTTCAATTAAATTTATTTCCGGATAATGTTCAATTAAATAGTCACTGCATACTTGAACCATTTGATGCGTAGGTTTCATGTTTAATGTAATCCAATTAAACTTCTCGATTCCCTCAAAATGGCCTTCCCATTCTTCCAGATACTGAAAACATGTGCTGTAAAATTCCACCACTTTTTCTTTGAAAATATTCGATTTAACTAAGCCGTCTTCTTCCAGCCTTTTTAAATTTTGTCGGACTTGCAGGTGCAGAAACACATTTGCTATCCTGTCAGCAATTTTGGTTTTAAGGTCCTTATAAATGATATTTGTTTCCAACATAGAAATATCCTATCCTTCCATCTTTAAAACCGTGTTATAAAACATTAAAGACACATTATGGAGAAACCGCGTAGCACTGTAACCCAAAAGTTTTTTATATTCAATGTCTACAAAATTACCAAATTATTTTAATTCACTGACGCGCACAGTATAAATGTAAACGTAAGAGTAAATCTTGATAATTAAAGTTTGTATATCAATTGGAAGGCAGTCCGCCGCGGTTTGTATCGAATTGTTCAAAATATGCGCTGAGCAACCAATTCCCACAAGCTCCCGTCCGTCCAAAGTAGCTTTCAGCTTGGCAAAAATATTATTTTTCCCAGCTCTTCGCATGCCTCCAAGGTTAGTGTTGGTGTTGTCGACACAAAACCCTAATATCTTGCTTTCTAAATTATGTTTTTTTAAGACCTCTACAATATATTCAGTAACTATGTTAGACGTTTCTCCTGCCAAATCTTTTATTTCAATAATTTTTACCTGTATTCCATTCTTGTATGAAAAATATCTGACAAGTAAAGGAATAAGTTTAATTTCTTTGTGATTTGAGGCGTCTGAACACACTGATATAAAACTTACGTTTCTTAAATCTTTAGCCAATATTTGATTTGCATAAGGAACAAGTACATCGGTGATTATAGCTTCGCATTTGGTCCTAGAGCATGTGAATTTAGCATCGAAACATGCCTTAATAAGTTTACAGGTACAGTCCATTGATCGAAAAGATTGATTATGCATAACTGTATGGTATGCCCACAAACCTTCAGCCGCAGCTATTTTCTTCTCGGCAGTTTCAAATTATTTTTTCTTAAAATATGATGTCATACTCGAACTTGCGATTGCTGCTGACACTGCTCGTTTGTGTTTAACTGTTTTTATGTGGTTTGCAATGTCGCTTTTCCACTATTTGCAATATAAAACGTACTTCTACATTTTTCACAATATACTTCACTAGGATCAATATTATTACTTTCTTTAATAAATGTATATTTTAATTTCTAAATCATCATTAAATACGCACTTTCGTCGTTTTGCCGCCATGGTATGGTAGGTACATCACAGTACATCAGACCACCACTGGCTTTCTTATTTATTTTATTTATTTATAGTCATGGTACACTACAGAATAAAGTATTCTAAATGGTACAACAATATAACACTAAACAAAGGCAACATATCAAAATAATAAAAGAAAGAAAAAAAAACAAAAGGTTTAGCCTCACTACAGCAAACGTAAAGTTACAATTGAAGACCCTGCTGCAAGAACGCGGTAAGTCCACTTTTCATGTTTTCGAGATAATCGAAAAAAACTTTCTAGCGTTTTTAAAATTCGTTTCAGAAAGTTTATTTATCTACTTTCATTTAGTAATATGAATTTTACAGTTCTGTAAATTGTTTTGTAAGGGCATCTATTACAGCACTAGTGCTGTAATAGATGCCCTTACAAAACGATTTTTAATAGCAGGTGCATTTTTATTTTTAAAAATGCCTTTTGCCAAATATTTTTATTCATAGATGAAAGTAGATAAAATTTTGTACAATATTCTTGTTGTAAATTCATATAACTACACTCGATGTTTGATTAAACTCGGCTGACGCCTCGTTTAACAACTTTAACATCTCGTGTTGTAATATAAATCTTTACAACACTTATATCGTAAATATCTATTATCATACATAATATTCTTTTCAGGTATGAATTAGGGGATACACATTCAAATAATATTAATATTCCAAAATTCGTGATATATTGACAATTTTAGGTTGGACTTACCTCGTTCTTCCACCAAAAATAGAAAAATTAGCCAAAACTAGCTCTGGATTATCTTTTTGTAAACCATCGCTGCCAGGGTTAAAACAAATAAAGTCGAAATTAGTTATTTCTGATGTTTTATTGAACATGATCAATGAATTACTAAAATACAAGATACAAGATTTTTAAAAGTTTAGCTACAAAAATCTAATCTTCTGATCCACTGTCGTCGTCGGTATAATCCGTTTCTTGGTCATTATTTGCATTTGGTGAAGTTCAGGCTGCATTTATTAAATTTCTATAATAAGGCATACAGTCCTCAGACACGTATTTGTTAGCTAATGTCATTACATTGTCATACTTGACCTTCTTTAGGGTAAACTGGCCGTCATAAGCTTTATTTTCCAAGGTTGGAAGTGCGATTGGAAAGCAGGTATTCTTCTGCCGAATGTCAAAATTTGAATATATTGAAATGCCAGTGGCCAGGCTGCATTCAATTTCTGGTGTTTCAGACTCATACTGAAATATTTTTTGTTTTGAAATGGCAAATTTCTTTTTGTTTTTGTCGACAACTGTTTTTTTAAAATACGTTCCGAGTACAGCCACATAGTTAAGAATCATCTCCTGAGTCACTTTGATGGTCACACATGTCTTGGAGGATTTCTTTAGATGACTAATGTGTTCTTGTAGAGTATAGATGCGTTTCACTCTGCGCATGTATTTTTCAGTCCTTCCGAAAGAGCGGTCACAAGGAAGAAAACTGTGCCCTGGTTCAGGAAATCTGTGTATAATCTGTTTGAACTTGCCGTTTTGAACCAGAGAATGTAAAAACTGTACCATAGTATGGTTCTTATTTTGTGCGCCACAGTTGTCCGAGAATAGATATAAGGTGTCAACATTTTTGTCAAGTATATTGTCAAAATAATGCATTAACAAGCTACATGTTTCATTTGGGGTCTTCTTTGCAGTTACTTCATCATATACGTAATAATGTGAAAGCTGCAACTTTGCCGAATGGATACAAAAATTATATGCCCACAGTTGGCGCAGATAAAACGCATCACCAGATGGAATTTTCGGCAGTGGCGCATTCTGCTGAAAATCGAAGCACAAAGTATTCGCCGTTGCATCGTTCTTCGCTAATATCGTTTTCTCTTTAAGGCTTGAAAAAAACGTTCGTGCTTTGGTTTGATGAAGATTCTGCTCTAGTTCTATTGCCTTCAGATCATCTGCCGACACACCAGATTTTTTCTTGTTCGCAAGTAGATCGCATTTTTGACACGTATCTGTCCTTGGTCGTCCAAAACGATAATTTGAAAAATTTGTTTTAAAGTATCGAAAAAAAAGTCATATGTAACTTTTGGTTTGAAATCTGAAGTTTTCTCTCGATTTTGATTTATAACTTCATGCATGTTAGGCTCATACTTTTTAAGGTACAACTCATATATTTTTTTGATATTTAGTTCAGAAGCCAGATAATATATTCCAAGATTTTTGCTGCGGCCATAATGAGATTTTCGACGAGAAAAGTCCTGTATATGTTTATGGATTTGCTCGGTTATTTCAGCTGGTATAGCATTAGGCTTATTCTTATGCTTACCTCTGTTGTCGCGAGGAGAAGTGATTGCCAACGGTTTCATCATATGCGAAGCGATTAACTCAGCTCGTTTTAGTGATATCCCATGAAGGGAACAAAATACTCTTTTGCAGACGTCAAAGCAATTTGGCCCAACTCGAACCTGCAAAAAAAAACGTTTACTTCTCACCATTCTTAAAAACTTTGTCAGTAATAATGAACTAAAAATCCAAAAGTTTCCAGTGCATTATTATTATTCAACTTAGATCTATCGAGACACTTCTTAAAAAATACTGTCATGACCACTTGAATACGATTTATTATCAATATTTAGATAAACTTACCTTGTATTTATGTGTAACCGATTTTTTTCTTCTTTCCCCACTACGTTCTCGAGCCCTAGTATGAACAATGCTTGTAATGAGTCCCGCCAAATAAGAATCTTGGGCATATTTTTCCGCTAAATCGTTAAATGATGATATTATTGCTCTTCTGTTTTCGATATTAACTTTATCGAAGCATTTCTTTCGGCACATACAGGTAAGTCCTGTCGTTCGCTGTGGAACAAGCTTACCGGCTGTGTTAACATGTTCTTCCCCTTTAGCCAACTTTTTCTTCCTTATGTTTCGCTTCCATTGTTCTGGATTTTGTTTTTTCTTGCGTTTCGGTGTAAACGTTGCTTCTTCAACACCGTCTCCTGTCCTCCTTGTATTTCTATTATTTGGTCTTTCAGAGTCACTGCTATTACTTGAGTCTGTCGACGGTTCAAAATTATCCGACGAATCGGCACTAAATTGTTCACTTTCACTTAGACTTTCATCCATTATTATACTGCTTTTATTCTCACTGATTTAATCAAAATATTTCTCCTACGATGTAAACAATACCCTGATAAATTTTAAGGTTATAATATATTTCACTGTCACTTTTGCTCGGCAACGAGTGATTGGTGCAAGAATAGCGTATGTCCGCACTTGCCTCGTTCTTGCACCAATCTGCTTTGGGGGAGGTAAGTCCAACATCGGTTTAAGCAACCAGGGATACACTGTAGATACATCGTTTTTGCACCAATCGATCGGGCTTGGCAAATTGTATATAATGGTGTAAAAATGTCATTTTCGCAATAAAGTGGACTTACCTCGTTCTTGCAGCAATGTCTTCAATTGCAATGACAGAGTACTCAACATTCTCTTCACCGAAGCCAAACTATCAGAGAAAATATCACAATCAGTGAAAAAATTGTTGTAATTGTGCAGTAAACGATCGACGAATGCATTAAAGTCATAGTTAGTTCTGTGATATGGCTCGTCAAATAAATGTGTTTGCCTTGTACGTCTTGCTGGAACCATAGACCAACCTACAAAGACGTATCACCTTACGGGTAATTTTACCGCTCTAAATAGACAATTAGGGTGAATGCGCTAGGGCAGAAACCTTGAAAATTAAATTATTTCCCATTCATAAGAAACGAGCCATCTCGTCATGATCTCGTCAGACAACCTTACCAACGCTCTGCCGCTTGGGTGGGACTCGGGGAATTTAGGAAGAAATTGGAAGTTGCCGCATTGTGCAAGTTGCCTAAAATAAATAGGAATAAATGATGATTTTGTTATAGTCATGTTTTTTTTTCCGTTCTTAGTTATAATAATATGTATCTACATACTATTATTTATTTTATAACTTGATATGCTACCATCAGCTACAACCAAATATGTTACCTTTATCAGGTATTTTTATCTTTTAATCACGTAACAAAAGTTTTGATGTATGCGTCCCATCCCGTTATCCATGTTCTGTAATTTTTTAAATAAAACAATATAAATATTTTAAGACAAGACGTACCTATTCATTGATAATAGTAGTAATAGTACAAATTTTGTACATGCAAACTATTTACCTACTTTAAGAATAAACCATTGTCATCTAGATGATCAGCAGGGATAGTTTTTTACAGTAGAAGATGGTGATTATAAGTAGTAAATGCAACAAATTTACAAAAAATAGTGAAACATCAGAATAAGATTATAAACAATATCGAACTACAAAATAGCCAAGATCATATTGAATCACCATAATAGTACGTCTTTTTTTAGGTACAGGGACATTTTTTTAAGTGTCTTACCCGATTGGAGATTTTCATGCCGACTATATTAAAAAACAAATTACACATTTCTTTATAATTTTCCGCAAGGAAGCCAAATTTGATGTCAAAAAATATATAGGTTCACAAATTTGAAAGATACGACGATATATTGGATTTTTTAAATAGCAACCCTCATTCATAACCACACGAATGAAAAATAGGTATGGTTAAAAATAATTATCAACAACTATATGTTTTTGAAATCTGATCGTAAAATGACATTTAAAAAAATTTTAAATGGCGTCGTATTTGTCACTATTTAACATTGGGTTTCACAACTCAAAACATATATTTCCAAAGTGGTAATAATTACAGAACCAAATCAACAACGTTGAAACCTCTTATCTCCAGAATAAATGAAAATAAATATTGGCAACTTTTTTTTTGTGAAATCGAATCGCGAAATGCAATCCACTTGCGAGGTTATGGATGAGGGTTCTCATTTAAAAAAATCCAATACGGCGTCGTATCTGTCAAACTTGTGAACCTATATATTTTTTAACATCAAATTTGGCTTCCTTGCGGAAAATCATTGAGGAATGGGTAATTTGTTTTTTATTATATTCAACAGGGAAACCGCGAAACGGGTGACACTTCATGAATGAAAGTGCCTTATTGTTCAAGAGGTATTCATAAGAGATAAATCTTATTGATAAAGCATGATAACTTATACAACTGAGTTACAAGTACAATACATGACTTAAAAAATTAGGAGTTCGGCATCGACAATGGATATATAGCTAAGGTACAATAAAAAGTTAATCACCTCTTTTAACTTCATAACGGCAGTGCAGTTAATTTTAAATATTATTGATGTTTAAGTTTTTACACGTCACCCACATAAAAAAATTTAAGCTAAAATGGTAATAAAAGTACCAACAAAACATACATATAACAGTTGATATAAACTACAATTTAGAATAACAAGCGATAATCTAAATAAAACCATTATTAAAAATTTCAAAAAGTAAGATTACATATCATTTTGTGTAAAAAACTCGTCTATATTATAAAATGCTCTTGACAATAGCTTGGCCTTTAATTTGTTACGAAACAGTTTAAGGTGTTGGCTATTTCTTGTCTCCAAGCTCAGGTGGTTATACCGGGTGTTGCATCGTCGAGCGGGACATAGGAAATCCCATGTAATTTTAAATGGGGTCAATTATTGGCTTCCCTAATTATTTTAGAGAAAAATTCTATTTAGGTTTATTAAAGTGCACTAAAACCCACATTCAAAAGAATAACTTTAGATATTTTTGATGAGCCCGTTTACGGGTTATCGCCGATTTCTTTTTAACTATTTCTCCTTTTTATGGCCCCGTATTTGCGGGCACCAGTCAAGGTAAAAGATGACTGTCAAATAAAGTTGTCATTTTGAGGAATATTTGAACATCTTCTTGAATCCTAAAGTTCTAACAATTTAATAGTACCTACCTATTAATTAGTAAAATATTGAAACATGTAAAATGTCATAATTAACCTTGTAATTGGATACTTTATTTTAGTTTTATTCAGATTAATTTGTACTCATAAATACACCTTTAATATTTTCGATGTACGAGTTTTTATAACAATAAAGCACACATTTCAAAATGACAACTTTATTTGACAGTCATCTTTTACCTTGACTGGTGCCCGCAAATACGGAGCCATAAAAAGGAGAAATAGTTAAAAAGAAATCGGCGATAACCCGTAAACGGGCTCATCAAAAATATCTAAAGTTATTCTTTTGAATGTGGGTTTTAGTGCTCTTTAATAAACCTAAATAGAATTTTTCTCTAAAATAATTAGGGAAGCCAATAATTGACCCCATTTAAAATTACATGGGATTTCCTATGTCCCGCTCGACGATGCAACACCCGGTATATCTTTATCCCATTACACTGGGGAACAGCAAAAATGTTTCCGAGACCAAAATAGCAAAATCTTACTTATTTTATTATAACTAACAATCTGTCTTGCAAAAGTCTCAGTTGGCTCCGGTTTTATAGATCCATGCTAATTATGATAATTACCTACCTGTCCGTAATGTATGGGAAAACTCGACTATTAAATGAGAAGTACCTGGATTTATTATAGCAGGTGTACTTTATAAGGGGTTTAAATACATATAACATAAATCCTAAATAATTGTTAGTTAGTTGTATTTCAACCACCAGTTGATTGAGAGCTGTTCGAATTTGAGAAACTCGAAAGTTTTGAGCAACATGTCGCGAGTTTGTTTAAATAAGCCGGATCATTTTTGCTATATATGTGGTGAAGTGACTTTTGTGAAACAAAAACGTACACTTAGCCCTTTAATACAAAAGGCTTACCACTTGTATTTTGGCTGTAAAATTGGAGACCAGGATAATAATTGGGCTTTCCATATCTGCTGCTACAAATGTGCGTCCAACATTCGCGGCTGGCTAAGTGGAAAAAAGCGTAAGATGCCCCTTGCTGTTCCTATGATCTGGCGAGAACCGAAAGACCACGTTACTGACTGTTACTTTTGTTTGGCACCTCCCATCAAAAAGGGCCTATCGGAGAAAAAAAGGTCTCCGATACAGTATCCAAATTTACAATCCGCCATACGCCCGATGCCTCATAGTGACGAGTTGCCTGTACCTAATCCACCTCAGGAATATATCCTTGATTCTGACGATGATCCAATGGATTCAAACGGTAGTGTACTGGAAAATGTCGCCGGCCCATCAACCTCGCAAGACTCCGATTTTGTCTGTTAACTTCTCAGTAAAAAGCCTCACAAAATAAGTCAAAGTGAATTAAGTGACCTTATAAGGTATTTGAAATTGCCTAAGAAAAAATCCGAACTATTGGCCTCTCGATTGCGAATGGGACAGTCGAGCACGATCGGATCACTACATAAAGGTGCCGTGCTTTTGGTTATTTAAAAGAAAAGTTTCCTAGAATCAGTGACACTCAAATTAAAGAGGGAATATTTGTGGGTCTTCAGATTAGGAAACTTTTCGGATATGCGCAATTCGATTCCATACTTGAAGGCAAGGAATAGGACGCATTGGAATGCCTTTAAAATGGATCTGGAAAACCTTCCGGTAAGTGACGAGCACGGTGACAGGTTCCACCAGGATATTTCAAACATGGAAAGAAGGTATCAGGGAAAATGGAACTGTGAGATGTTAGCCGACTACTGTTGGACTATTACGGGAGATGCCCCGAGGCTGCTTTCAAAAGACAGGCTAAGAAGCGTAAAATGAGTGTCTAAACTTTAGACTCACTGATTAAAAAGTATTATTTAATTGCTATTGTTGAACCAACAATATATTGTTTGTATGTTCATTGTAAATGCCTATAAATTAAAATGTTCATTGTGTATGCCTATAAATTAAGATCTTGTAACAAATAATTCAGATTTTTTTTGGGGAGCTAACTAAAATCTTTAATAGGTATTTTTTAGTTGCTTGGATGTAGTTCAATAAAAAAAAATAGGTTTTGTTCAGGAAACAAAAAAAAAGTTGAAATTTGTTCCCCAGTGTTATAAATGAGGCTCAGGCGAGGAATTGGTAGAGGTATATTGTCCGTCTGTCTTGTAAAATTAATCTGCTGATTAGAAAAATGAGTTTTAATGGATAAGGTATGCAGTTTCTAACATAAGTAAGCATTCAAGGGTTAGTATATTATTGGAGATGAAAAGTGGCTTGCAATGAGCTCTAGGATGGGTATTGCATAATGTCCCTGTACTGTATCAATTTTATCCGAATATCTGAGTCTGAAAAAAACAAGATTTATACACACCGTGGTAATTATGTAAGTAAGTACCAACTAAAACAAAACCATTACCGAATACTTTTCCGGTTCGCCCTCTTCTTCTCTTCAATACAGAAGTAGCGTGGTGATTTGTACTATTTTGAACAAAGCGCTAACTTTTAGTTTTTGAGACGGAAAATTATATTTTTCAAATATATTAATGTTTATTTTTGAAAAAGCAACGATGTAATAAGAAACATTTAACGTTATAAGTGGTAGAATTTCACCAAAAAAATGCATATATCCATAAACATAAACATAATTATTGTGAAACATATTATACGTACACCATATTTAAAAAGGGAAATATCTCACGAATCGCTGTTTTTGTATTTAGATTTCTAATCTGTACCTAAATAATTAATAAATTTTAGAATATTTTACTAAATAAATACATCTAAATCTCTTAAATATAAACAGAATGTTTATTCAAAAACTAACCACGATGCCACAAAGAGAAATTCGATTAAATGCATTTCATAGTATAACACAAAATTGGCGGCTAAATAATACAAATTATTCCAAACCCAGGTAAAACTATTAAATTCAGTAAATACACGCGGAATCGATCCTTTTTTCGGTTTGCAAGTGCAAGCAAGGCGCGGCAACACCAAACGGTGACCAAGTTAAGAAGGGCTCGAACACGGTTGTCAAAGCTATTTATAGCAATTTCTGTAATGTTGATTAATATCTTTTCTAAGAATATTTTTTTTCTAGAATCCTTATAACACCCTTAGAAGGATGAATTTGGCTTTGTACCCAAGCTTTTTTAAATTTAAACAATAAAATGTATGCATTTAAAAATATTTTGAGTATTGCTATTCAATTACAACCATTCGGAATTCAACCACGGTGAGCACAATCTGGCAATTGCCTGTAAAACACGTGCGTTTCATGCTACACTCAGGTGGAATTAATGGACGACAGTAGCGACTTTTTACTACTGGTTTTTGCGGTCCAAACTAAATTTACGCATACATGTCTAGAGGTCCATTCGCATGAGCGGTAAATTGAAAGCATTACATGAGCAGTCTATGTAGGTTGGTCTATGCTGGAACTAAGAACACTAAGAAGATAATTAAATTTAAAATGACGACGCCGCGGTCCTGCAGCGGGATCACGAAGAGGCGATATCGTAACGACACGATGCCGACATTCAAACTCGATAGACGAGCGATCGTGACGACAGAAGGTATTCTCATGTGATATCGTCGTTTAGACTCGGTAATACGATGACAGTTCGGAAAAATGGGAAGATGAAAAATGTCAGTTGTCAAAAACAAAGCATAAACCTAACTTTTTGTGATAGGATTTGTGAATTCACAATATACATACGTATTTATATGGTGAGTTAATAGTCTTTTAATTTTTAGTGAGGTAAGAAACAACAATTTATTTACAAAAAGTTTCTTTGTTCTGTTAAATATTCTGCCGACTTAAATATTGACACATATTTTATCACTGATTACAATTCAATTGTAGATGGCTTTTAAGGTGAGCAGTGCTCATTGGGAAATTATAATTTCCTTTATGGAACTACACCCTGATTTTGCACGAAATCGTGTGAATGGACCGAAAGGCAGGGAAACCATGAAAAGGTTATGGGATGAATTGACAAAAAAACTTAATGCAGTGGGTTTAGGAGAAAGGAATCTTCAAAAATGGCAAAAGGTAAGTACTTACTTGGGTATGCCTATGACTCGTGGTATAAAATCTGAAAAATTCTTGTCTCAATGTCTTATAATAGGGTCTCAATATTTATAACTAACCATAGACCTTTTTGGAGGATACTACTAGAATTTTTGTTCTTTAAGCGGTAAATATAACAATGCGCGAAGTCCTTATCTGGTTCCTTGCCATCATGGGAGTGCTCGTAGCTATTCTTATAACGGTGAGGTCTATGGTTTATTTGGGATGTCAGAAAATATATATAATCCGTTTGCCAGGTCTACAATATGTGGGCACTTCCCTTGTGTGACTCTTATAGGGTTAATTATTTATTTATTTTTATTTGATACAATAAAAATTATACAAAATGATTCAGGTAAAAAAATATTTTCCTTTTTTAGACGTGGACTGATTTTAAATATGTTTTAAAGAGAAAAGCTGCAGACATTAAAAAGGACCTTCATGGCACAGGAGGTGGTCCTCCGAAGGGGGCCCTGTTAACAGAACTGGATCAGAGACTAAACATTTGGGGCCAACCTTTCATGAAGGCATAGGCCTGCCAGAAAATGGGGTAAGTTTCTATATATACCTCAATTTAATATGTTGTTTTTTCTGCTTTAAATTATGTTATTAACGGGTTATTGATAAATTTATGTTTTACCAATGTTTTTTTCTTGCATTTGGTGATTTTGTTTTTATATTTTAGTGTAGCACCTTCAGTTCGCCTGTTACACAACCTCAAAACACTCAAGATGGGTAAGTTTTTTAAGTAGAATGTTAGCCAAAATAATTGTGCAATACTTACATTACAATATAAGCATTAAACTTAAAAAAAAAGTATTTACCATCCGTATCACTTAGTTTTTTTTTTAGAAATGTATCGGCAGGAACTGCCACAACAATGATGTTGACTGACCATGAATACATCAGACAGCCACTAAGAAAGCAGCCAAAGAGAGTAACACCAGAGAATAACTTAGAAAATATGTATTCCGAGACACTACAGGAACTCAAAGATATTAAGCATATCTTAGCTAACTTAAACACAACCGCCCAGGGAATTGAAAATGCCCTTCTTAGTTTAGTAAATGTTCTAAAAGAAAAAAATCTTACCAAATAGGTTCAAAAATCTTTGGCCAGTTACTTTGATTAGGTACCTATGTTTCCTGGCCATTCTTTCTGGAGAACAAAATAGAGTTAATACTTTCTACAATCTTTACATAAGGCCTCCCAACATTAAAAATTACTTTGTTTAGAGATCCAGAATGACTACTTTAATTTGGCTGTGTTCAGTGTTCTTTTAGTTCCTAAAAAATGTTGTGATACTGTTTAGATCTTTTTATGCGAAGTGTTTAGATCTTTTTATGCGAAGTGTTTAGATCTTTTTATGCGAAGTGTTTAGATCTTTTTATGCGAAGTGTTTGATCTTTTTATGCGAAGTGTTTGATCTTTTTATTCGAAGTGTTTAAGCTTAAGAAAAGATTGCTTTCTTTTTCTTTTTGCTGGATTTTTATTATCTAGGTTTCATGTGAAACTCTAGGCCCCCCAGCATGTTGGAAACAATATCCAACACCTTTTTTAGATTAAATCTATTTTTATGTTGGCAATACTGCAGAATTGCCAACATAAAAATAGATTTAATCTAAAAAAGGTGTTGGATATTGTTTCCAACAGATACCATCACATCTTTGTTTGTGTTAGTTTATTAGAGAAAGAATTTAAGTTTTATGTTGTCCTTCCCGTTTTTGTTAGTGTTCATTAGAGAAAAAAGAGACTGATTTAAGTTTTATGTTGTTTTATTTATATTATAGGTTTTATAACAAAAAAAATATTAACTACATTATTGAGGAAGTAGGTGGCAGTAGGTACACATTTTTTTCATGACAAATAAGATTTCTACATTTATATAATAGACATAAATGTATTTTCAAAAAATGCTATAAACCACCTTCCCTACTTACTTCTAACTTAGGTAAAATATCTAACTACAATATTATTTCGGGTCATGTGTCCATCATTTAGTAAATTTTGTCCGGCAGGTATAACATTCTGTATTCTCTCCCGTTCTTCAGGTGGTAAAGGTTCATTAACTTCATGACCAATCAATGCTACTTGACCAGTTACACACATATTATGTAACACTGCACAAACCGTTACCAACTTCGATACTTTTTCTGGTTTGTACCTAGCAACCCTCTCTCTTAGGAGACATCGAAAACGCATTTTCAGTACACCAATTGTCCTTTCTACAACATTTCTTGCACTTATATGAGCTTCATTATATCGGGCTTCTGGAGTATTGGGTTCAACATTGCCAAATGGGGTCATAAGATAAGGTTGGAGAGGATATCCTGAGTCTCCAATCAGCCATGAGGCCCTTTCTCCCGCTTCATTAATATGACTCACATATCTTTGAATCATAGAATTTCGCCAAATAAATGCCTCGTGTGTGGCACCTCCAAAATTGGCATTGATATTTAATATTTTGAGACTGCTATCACAAATGATTTGAACATTTAAAGAGTGAAAACCCTTTCTATTTAAAAAATTATGCTCATCAACAGAGGGTTTTAAAATGGCAATGTGAGTGCCATCAATGGCACCCACGACACCAGGAAAACCAGATCGGTCCATAAATTCAACTTTATTTTGCAATCTTTCATCCTGGGTAGTGGGAAATACGATATAGTTGTCAGCTAAATGTTGATACATGATATTTGTTATGCTATTGATAAATTTGCATGCTGTTGGTTGACTGACACCGAAATGAAAATCTTGTCCTAGGCTTCTTTGGTAGCAGCCAGTGGCATAAAATCTTAAGGTGGCCAAGATTGCATTTTCTATAGTTACCCCCCGTCTTAACCTTGGGGGTTGTAAATGTGGTCTTATCAGTTCGATTAACTGACCAGCCAACACCTTATTCAATCTAAATAATTCGATAAACCGTCTGTCCGGTAAACTAAATGGATCGCTTTGCAGCCTCACCCTTGCTCTTTCTCGAATTAATCTTAAATTTTGCTATCTTCTCATCAACCTTCTAGCCCGTTCGGCAAAAACTGGCAGCATATTTATAATAAAAACAATCCTACACGGCGTTGAAAAATTTAATAACAAACCAAAAAACAAACATAACCTTCCAAAATTTCGTCTCCATGGAGTCTATCTACTGTAAAAAAACAAACGAAGATGAAAGATAATAAAAACAATTTATTAGTACAAGATAGAAGAAATCGTGACGATAGGACGACAACAAATTTGATGTCGGCGAATTTTAGGCAATCTGCAATACTTCTTCGACAGTCGTTTTAACTCGTAATTCGAATTATCGCCGAGACGATAGCCACTAGTATCGTATCGTGACTTCGTGATCCCGCTGCTGCCCATGCGACACATGACGATATCACATGGAATTATAGCGCAGGGTTGCCAGTTCTAATTTTAATATTTTTTTTTTGTTTTAATGTTTTATATTTAAAATCTAATCTAAATCCAGTACTTTTCGTGTACTGGTTTTGTTTAATGACTAACCAGGACTTATGCCCTGAAAACCAGTACTGTACTGGTAAAATCAGTACGAATGGTCCAGTGGCGTATTGATGCCGTTACGGGCCTGTGTTCCATGGGATCCCCGGGCCCCCTACCCATTAAAAAACGAAGTATCTATTTACGTTTATTAAACAAATATGTAACGAACATAACAAAATCACAAAAAATTAAAAGCAGTAACAAGCAACATAACATAAAATATAAAAAGAAATGAAATCACTGATCTAAATAATTTTTTTCTTTCTCGTCTTATTATTTGCAAATACCGATACAATGGAGGACACGTCTATTTTCCGCGCAATTTGGTTTTCAATTGACAGAATTGACAACCCCGACAGTCTTTCCTGTCCGATGGTGTTTCTAAGAAAATTTTTTATCAATTTTAACTTGGAAAATGATCGTTCGGCTGTTGCTACAGATACAGGAATACTTAGGAAAATGTAGCAAGCCGTCAAAATTTCGCTAAAATACTACAGGAACTACAATTTTCAATTAAAATAAACTCAATTAAGTCTTTAATGGATTTGATTCTACCTAAATCGCCCTTAAAACAACTTCTAAAAGAAACAAGTTGTGAAGAAATTATATCGGAAATATCATCGGAATATTTGACGTACAATTCCTGGCCCATCGCATACAATTCATCATCAGAAATTGAATCATTATCTAAAACTTCCGCAGATATTCCACGAAAAGTTTTATAAATTTCGTTTATCCCGGACGTTCTATCTCCTAATTGAGATATTATAATATCTAACGTTGTATTAAAAACGTTTATTTTAAACCAGTCTTCGATAGATTCGATTTGAAAATGATTTTTCTTTTCATATAAAATCCGTTTGGGCCTGGTTATTCTTTTTTTTGATAACTCCGCTTTGATGCCCCATTCCGCAGCCAAGATTCACTAATCAATAAATCATAATTATTTCTTAGCGTTTTGATATTTTCAAGCGCAGTAAGAAACATTTTTGATGCATGTTCAATGTTTTGCTGTTTATTTTGCAGAAGTTTTGAACGAGCGTCAGTTAATTTTAAAATTTTTGATTGGAGAACTATTAAAAAGACAGTTTCAAATAATTCAAGTTTTTTTTTTCAAAGAATTAGCTTCTTCTACTTCATTTTTATTATTAGAGGTCAATATAATTTGCGACAACACTTTTAAGACATTTACAAATCTAAACCTAAGGGCGTCTAATGCATCGTGTCTGGATGACCAACGTATTGGATTTAACTTTTTTAGGGTCGTCTTATTTTTATAGGCAGAGTTATTAAAACATTTACTTAAAAGAGCCCATCTTTTTATGCTATGTCCAAAAAAAATGTAAACACTTTCAACCAAATCGTAAAAATTTCGAATTTCATTAACAGACTTAACGGAGTCATTAATTATTAAATTTAGGTTATGAGCCGCACAATGTACATATACTGCAATAGGAGCAATTGCTGATATTTGAGCTTGTACACCTTTGTATAACCCACTCATGTTTGCAGCTCCGTCGTATCCCTGACCGCAAAGTTTCTCTAAATGTATATCGTTTTCTGTCAATATTCTTAAAATAGTATTGGATAAAGCCGTTCCAGTTTGACTCTCAACTGGGATAAATCCTAAAAATGACTCATTTTTTAATATTTTCATGGGCTTTTCTTCTACGTACCCAACCGTAATAAAGCGAATAACAACACTTAACTGATCAATTTTTGCAATATCTTGCGTCGTATCCATTATAATTGAATAAAACGATGCTTTTTTATTTGATCAATTATTTCATTTTTTACAGCAGTACTTAATAGTCCAATTATTTCATTTTGTATTGTAGGACTTAAATATGTAACCGATTTTTTTTTCTTATTTTCTAATAGAGTTTTTAATACTAAATCGTATTCAGAAAGCAAATTTATAATGGATAAAAACAGTCCTGGATTTGAGGAATCCAATCTTTCATCATGTCCCCTAAATGGCATATTACTAGAAGCCAAAGTAAGTGTAACTTTAATAACACGTTTTAAAATTTGTCGCCATATGGATACTTCCTGTAAAATTTTTGACTCAAGCTCATGGTCGATTGTATCATTCCTTCTCCATCGGTCATAAACTGCACAAGATTCGTTATGGCTTTGCTTCTGTTCGTGCCTAGTAATAGCCTGATTTAGGTGGAACCAGTCATTAAATCCATTAGCAATAATATCTTTTTCTCTAGAAAATAACGAGCAAGGTTGGCAGTAGCATTGGTTTAAAATAGGCGAAAAACATAACCAGAGACGTTCGGTTTTTATTCCAGATTTATTAATTTTAGTATAAAAAAATGTAGAGAAACTTCTACCTTTCTCGTCCCGAATGAATGGTCCTAACGGTCGTGATGGCTTATTGTCAATAATAATTCTTTTTTGATCGCTTGTTAATTCGCCTGTATAATATCCATTATCAGTCATTTCGTCTATTACATTAATAATAGCGCCTGCTTCACTTACCAACGAGTCTAACGAAGAGTCAATACTCTGATTTACATCAATATTTGTATCAGAATCAGAACTAATCGAAGTAGTGTGCTTGGATTGCCCAGTGCACGGCTCTTGTGTATGAACGTGCATTTCCGACGCCGTTTCTAACTGATAACTCTCGGTTAAGTTGTCACTATTGTCAACTACAATAATTTAAAAAAATAAATGTAAGCACTTTTTTATTTGAAAGAAAACTCACCTTTCTTTGATGTTGAGGCACTAAAAAAGTTTATTATTCTAGGGAGTTTATTGCTTTTTTCTTGTAATGCATCGCGTTCTTTACGCTTTTGCGCACCAGATTTATGCTTATAGGTGCTCATTCTAAAATAGAAAAATAGCATATTAAATGAAAAATAATATAGGTACTAATTTACCTACTTACCTTAAGTAAAATTATTCACAGATTCCAGTAGTACAGTCCCAGATAGTATTTACTTATTTAGATTCTAATTTAAAAACATCAAACACGTATCCAATAAATACACTCCACAAACAATATTAAGAAATAAACGGGATAAAACACGTTTAATTTACCGGCCTCGTGTTCAGGAATTCCCCGAAGCAGACGAAATTTTCGAAACGAAGCAACATACATCTAGCTAGAGGGTGTACGAAAAAGCTTAATGCAGGGATCTACTAGGATCTTGAACAGGCATAATTGGCATACATACTATGGAGTGTTTCGGCCGTAAGCCCTACTAACGAAATTCTTTAAAAGATGCACGGCACGCGAAAAGTAAAAATCGTTTTTAGTTTTTATCAAATTATCAAATATATAGGGAAGTAAAGGAAATCATTTAAAATCTATTTGGAAACGAAGTAAGAATTTAAAAGAATAGTTTATTTTACTTACGTAGATGAAATATAATAAATAAAGACACACTAACAGCTAATTTCACCGCTTCGCTTAAAACTACATGATATCTAAGGTTGACCTTATCTTAAGGTGAACCTTAAGTGGGATGTGGTTTTCACAGGTCTTTTCTTAGTTAAGTTTAACAAACACTTGGCAACATCGCAAATGTAGTACGAACCAAGACAATTAGAAAAAAGAAGAGAAAAAACGATTCCATTCTAACCCAAGTCAAGTTTTATTCGTTCATTTTATTTTTGCTTTGGTGTTTGGTTTAGGCCTTTATTTTTTAAATTTTGTTGTGCGGTGCAGTCAAAGTTGTACAAGCAACAGATGGAGGATAAAAAAAGAGCCCCGAATTTTTCAAACAGAGAAAAAGTTGTGCTTCTAAACCTTGTCTCAGATTACAAAGATGTGATTGAAAATAAGAAAACCAATAGTCAGACTTGGAGGCAGAAGGATGATGCTTGGCAAAAAATTGCAAATCTATTTAATACCCAAACTCCAGAAAATTACCCGAGAGCCAAAGACTCACTAAGAAAATATTATGATAATATAAAAAAATCTCTTAGAAAAGATATTGCAGAAGAAAAAAAGGAAGTTCAAAAAACCGGAGGAGGTAGCTACAAAGTTTTTGTAGATCCAATTAATGAACTTGCTTTAGGAATTGTCAATCCAAAAACAGTATTTGGCCTGTCAAATCCATATGACACCGATTTAACAGCAGAAGAGGAGATTACTTTATCGCAAGACTCTGAACACATGGAACACACATATTCAGCAAAAGCTAGTCCTACACCTGTTCCATCTACATCAGGTGCTCTGTCGACAGCAGTAACTGTTAGCACAATGGCAGCATATAAAAAACAAAAAAGTGATGAAAATGTTCCTCTACGCGAGCTTGCAAGTAGTAAAAATGTAAGTTTTACCTGCCAAATTATTAGACTAAGCATGTTCTGTGTGCTTTTTTTCGATAGAAGTCTGCAAGTCACAGATGTTTTAACATATTTTTTTTAAGATCCGGTAGTAACATAAATATTTTAAATTTTAGAAAGGCATACGTAATTTTGTACATGTGGAAACGAAGCATTCAGATGCATTAAAGCCTATGTGGGCCAAAAGGCGACGACCAGCAGTTCAACAGCTTACATCTTCCCAGTTAAGTGAAGAATATCTACAACTAGCCAAAATTAAGCAAGAATGTTATGAAGCAGAGAGAGCAGGTATTTTAAAACGGAACCAACATAATGAGGAAATTTTCGAATTGCAAAAGAAAAAGCTGTTACTTGAGATCCTAAATTTGGAAAGGAACCTATAATACTTAATACAATCAGGCAAACCCCTTTTGAGTATAAGTTAAGTAGTTTATTATTTATTACCGGGTAATCAAAGTTCCTCAAAAAAGTGCAATGGTCTGAATTATACTTACTCTAAGTAAGAATGAAAATGTGAATTTAGTTATTTTTAAGGGTTTACAAGTTCCTAAAAGTTTGTATAAACATTAGTCTTAAGTTAAAGAATTAGAATGGTTATTTTGTTTATGATATTTGAAGTTTAAATAATAAAAAGTTTTGAGTTGTTAGTAATTCTTTATTTCTTTATAAAACAAGGTAAATAACTATTCACTACAAATTTACTCCTCTAAATGAGCAAAATAATTTTCAATTAGGTTCCTCCGAGTTTCCATCCCTCGATTATTTCCTGGAAGCACTGGTGGAACTTCTGGTACCGCATCAGCTTCTAATATTTCTAAAAGCTGTAGAATATCATTTGGAGGAGGAGGTGGAGGTTCATTCGAATTCTTGCATATGTTGTAAAGTACAGCTAAAGCTACTATTACCTCCAAGGTAGTTTCTAACTTCAGTCTACATCCATATGCAAGAATCGGAAACCTCATTTTCCATCCTCCAAATAATCTTTCAACCACATTTCTCGTTCTGATTTGAGCTTCGTTATACAGCTGCTCAGCTCTCATTTCAGGGTTTACTACAGGTGTCTGTAAGTAGGTTTTTAAGTAGTAGCCACCGTCCCCTTAAATAAAAATGCATGTTATAAAAAGTCAACCAAATGCCTGAAACCCAGCTTCATGCCAATAATTTTGTATTTCAATGCTTACCCAGAAGTGTACTGTTTGGATACTCATTATTTTCAAATCTTTGCCTAATCCGAGAATTGTTAAAGATTGTTACATCATGGGTTGATCCTGGCCACCTAGCAACAATATCCAATATTTTTAAATTGGCACTGCCCACCACCTGCACATTTAATGAAAAGTAACCTTTTCTATTACGAAATATTTCTGCATCGTTTCCACCTAAAAATGCAATATTACTATTAGCAGAATTATCATCAGAAGAAAGTATGTATTTTAGGATGAAAGATATGCATATTTTCCAAAAATCAAATAAAAAATTTTTTTTGTGTAATTTCCACATACGTCTAATTTCAAGTTAGAATTCATTATTCTACATATATACAGACCTGGCGATTTAATCCTAATGTGTGTTCCATCAACTGCTCCTATAACACGGGGAAACCTTGAAAGTTCATAAAACTCATGTTGAGCAATAGAAATTTCATTTTCTGTTTCTGGCATTTTTATAAATTGCCGGCTTTTACTAGCCAGTGCTCTGGCTACTCGCTTCATGATTCGGCAGACTGTGGGAATTGTTACCCCAGCAAAGTCAGCAATGCAGGATTGATGACTTCCTGTGGCACACACTCTCAAAAAAGCAAGTAGCTGGTTATAGGAGCCACACTATTGTTCCTAAAAGAAAACTTTCAGTAAAGAATTAACAGCATCTTTGTCTTTATAAGAAAAAAGTATTATAGTAGTGTGGTGAACCACTATACCTTGTTGGATAATTACACTATTAATTAATGCTTCTATTTGATTGCCATGAGTTTTGATTAGCTTGAAAATTCAAACAAAATAATTCCAAGCCAAAGCGATTGGTAAATCAGTTTTTTTTAACCAAATTTTGCTAAGTACAGAGCAAGGGAAAGCGGTCTCCACAATTTAGATGCCTAGCGATTGATTAATTTTAACTTGATACGCGCATCCTCTCCACCTCTGGAACCACCCAATAATTTCTATTTAATTCTTATTGGTCAAACAATAGCGTACCTCGATTATTTTGCTAAGACCATCCTACTAAACAACCGCCGGATATTAGAAAACATGGCGCTAAAAGGGTTTTGTTGCATCTGAACACTCTAAATTCCTTTGTTAAAAGCCGGAAGACACCTGCATCCGTTACTTCCAGCACAAAACCGCGGATAAAGTCGCCGCCCAGAAATCATACGAGTTTTCGTAGCTTCTTGTGATTGGATATGTTCCACCACAGAATACTATGCCGTTCAAAAGACGCGCATATAAAAAGTATTTTTTTTGATATTAAGGGTAATTCGTAATTCAGAATTCAATTGAAACGACAGTGGTATTAAGATTAAAAAAGAGTTGAGTTCGAAGATCAGTGAAGATAATTAAAGAAGTTCAGTTAAAATAATTATTAAAAGAGTTAAGATTCAAGAAGAAATAAAAGAAGTTAAGTCGAGTTCAGACAATTAAGTTTAAAGAAGTTAAGTAAGTGAAGTTCAGTTCAGACAAAAGTTCATAATTAGATTTTTACATTTTTTTCTTATTAAAGATCAGTCAGTTCACAGTCACATATTTGTACAAGTCTTATAAAAGTTCAGTTCAGACAAGAGTTCATATCTTAGTTCAAACCAGTGAAAATCTCAGTACAGTTAAAAATTCAAAGTATCAATTGAACTTGCAGTGCGTCGTTCTATTTAGTAATTTTCCTCAAACTCAATCAACACAGTTAATTGTGATCAAAATAAACTTAAAACTTTTACGGGATAAACCTATCAAGTACGTTTCTAGTCAACATTGCGAAAATAAACGAATAGTTCTACTTCAGAGTGAAACAGTGCAACAAACCACCGTGTTAATTGGTAGTATCGAAAGTGTTAAGTTCGAGAACCTCCATTAGAGATAGAGAGAGATGCTAGTGTCGACGTATATGATATTCATATGTAAGTTGCATATTTGAATAACAACCTATGTTAAAGACCATATGACTTAGTTGTAACCAGTTATATCCATTATATTAACTAATAATTGTGCTATCGTAAGAAGTTTACCACGTAGGCTTCACGAAAACTACATTTTATTTGGCCAAGTGTCGCCAACATTTATTTCATCATTGTTACCTGTTTTAATTGTCGTTTACAATAGAAACCAAGTAAAAAACCCAAAGATAGTGAGTTTTACTTCTCTTTACCATAGCAACAGATTCAAGTAAGAAACCTAGAACCCAACTTTTCTACCGTTACTCAGCTACCAATATAGCTCCCTTTCAACCACCATCTAAGCCTGTGTAGCTGGGTCTAACAGTGGTGTCAGGTGTGGGGTTAGGTTTTATTGCATAAAACTGACTTAACATTGATATCAGTACAGAACAACAGAATCTGTTGCATGGGTGAAAAGTATACTTATTCATACTTATTCAACATAAACCACAAACTATTAAGAATCAAGAACAAGAAAGGAAAAATATAAACAAATAAAAAAATTTAAAGATGGAAAAAACCACACCTATTGCTACTACTACTAACACTATCTTTTGTGGAATAGAAACTATCCCAACTTATGATGGCCCAACAAATATTGAAGATTTTATTGAACACATAAACACAACCGGTCTTATCGCTAATTGGACAAATGAACAAAAAATGGCGGTAGCAACATTAAAAAGTACAGGGTTAGCTAAACAGTATTTTAGTACAAATAGTAATCTAAAAATATCAAAAGATTGGCCTTATTTCATCAATGATTTACGAGAACAATTTAAGAAAAAATCTGTACCAGGTCAGGAATTAAAAGATTTTGTAGAATGCAGGCAAAGGCATGGAGAATCATGTAGAGAATTTTTAACCAGAATAAAATTAGCTGGAAATAAAATTAGGGTAACTTCACCAGATAAAACAGCCGCTGCTGCTTTAGAAATTCAATTTGAAAAAGACTTACTTCGTCAATTTGTGCTAGGATTAGTTCCAACATTAAGAGATAAGGTTTTATCTGCACAAGCAAAATCCATCACAGAAGCTTTAACGAAAGCCGAAATCGAGGAAATGATAGAAGATTTACATAAAAGTAAAAGCAAAAATCAGTATGAGATTAGATATTGCAGTTTTTGTAAGTTAAATGGACACACCATTGATAACTGTAGGAAATTTAAACATCAGGCATATAATGCAAAGTATTGCACACACTGTAAAATACAGGGACATAAAATTGAAAATTGTAGAAAAATCAAAAATTATGAGGCTAGGTTATGCACTACTTGCACAATGAGCGGGCACGATACACAACACTGTAGGAGGAATTTTTCACCACCTGTCCGGCGGTGTTTTAAGTGTAATGAACCCGGCCACTTTAAGAGGGATTGCCAAAAATTCAACACAGATAACCGGCGTGGGAACGAAACAAGTGAATGGCGTCCAATAAATAGGGGTAGAATCAACGAGTTTCCGCGACAAGAGGGGCAAGGAGTTTCTTACAATAATAACGCAAGGCAGACTACATGGACAAGAAGAAATTATCCGGACAACACTAACCATACACGCCCAATGAATGAAAATCACAATGATAGTGCCACCCAAAGGCTAAATACACAACATTTAAATGCCAACGCAGTCACATTACCACCCCACAATGCGGCTGCCAACGTTTCCCAATGGTAATTCCCAAAAATGAGACAAGGATACTGTGCAGTTGTAATGAAATAGAGAATGCACCTAAAAATATAATTATAGAAATTAATAATAAGCAAATGAAAGCATGCATAGATTCAGGGGCAGCAGTATCCTTAATTTCAACAAAAATTGCCCAGGGGTTTCATATAACGACGGACGAGACAAGTTGTTTACGAGATATTCAAGGAGAAATCGTTCCTCATCTTGGAAGCGTGGAAATACCTATAAAAATAGGACCTCATACTATTGTAAATCATAAATTTATGGTTACAGAGTTTATGAGCCTCCAGGCTGACATCTTGATTGGACTTGATTTTTTATCAAGCTATAGTGTAAAAATTGATTGGGGCGAAGACGTAATGTATATATTTGATGAAGTAATTCCTTTAGAAGAGGAAGATTCAGGTATAAACACGATCCACATTCACAGACACCTGCACAAGAGTGCAGAAAAGTGGCAAAAAGTTGCAGAAAACAAACAAAACAGTACAGAAAATGTGTCAGAACAGCACATAAGAATACTCCAGGAAGAACTGAAAGGGGTAAAAGATGCTCTTAGTTCACTTACAGAGAAAGTTCAGTGTTATTTTGACATGAATACGACTTTGCAGGACAATTTTTCTGAGAATCCATTGTTACTACCAATGACAACGGATTTAGAAAATCAAATGGTTGGTAGCCATCTTGATTTTCAGGAACAACCAACCCAGAATAAAAGGAGTCCAACCGAAGTTAGGAAGGCTGCAGCTTCCCAAAACATGCAAAATAAACAGAAGAAAAATGTAAGAAATATTGAAGTAAATAAGTGTTTAAATAAACAAGCCGGAAAGAAGCGAAGAAGTACTAGAAAACTCTCAGGATATAAATTCGTTGGCACGAGCGCCTTACGAGGACAATTTTAAGGGAAATATTGTGCGATTGCACGGCGGGCTACGTATACCCCCAAGAAGTCAAGTGGTTTGTGAAGGTCTGCTACATAACCACAGAGGCGGAGAGGCCACAACTTTAGTAATAGAAGGAAATGACAATAATCCAGCGGGAATATTAATTGCAAGAGTAGTGTGCAAAAGTAATAAGGAAATACCACTAAGAATAATGAATGTAAATCCATATGAAGTATTTTTACCGACAAAAACAGTGATTGCATACGCATTTGAGGCGGAGACAGAAGAGCCAAAACAAAATGACATAGGAGCAAAAATTATAGCAAAAATTAGCAAACAAGACATGGATGACATTTTGGAAAAATTACATTTGGATAAACCAGCTACATCAGATGAATGGCAACTTAGAAAATTAGTCCAGGAGTATATTGATGTTTTTAAGGCACCAAATCAAAAGTTAAGTTGTACAACTAAGATAATGCATAGAATAATAACTGAAGATGTACCTCCTATTTGTAGAAAGCCATACAGAGTTCCATATCACCGCAAGAAAATATTACAAGAAGAAATTCAGAAACTGTTAGATGATGAAATTATTGAAGAAAGTCAAAGTCCCTGGGGATTCCCAGTAATTTTAGTTGAAAAACGATTGCATCCTGGGGAGGAACCTCAATTTAGAATATGTATTAATTACAGACTTTTGAATTCTATAACCCGATCTGATTTTTTCCCTCTACCGGTAATCCAGAAAGTTCTCGACCAATTCTCGGGCTGTAGTCTCTTTAGTGTCCTTGACATGGCCAGCGGATATTTTCAAATACCTTTGGCACCCGAATCCAGGGAATTATCAGCATTCGTTACACCAGACAACACGTACCAGTTCACTCGTATGAGTATGGGACTGAAAAACGCACCAAGTACCTACATGCGTTTTATGTACAGCATATTTTCAGGTCTAATCGGCACCGACATACTTGTATTTTTAGATGACATTGTAGTTTATTCACGAGACTCAGTATCAGAACACCTTTCAAAGATAAGAAAAGTTTTTGAGATAATGAGACAAAGTAATTTAAAATTAAAACCAACAAAATGCAACTTTCTAAAGAGAGAAACGAAATATTTAAGTCATATAATCTCAGGGCAAGGTTGCACAGCCGACCCAGACAAGACAAGGATAGTCGAAACCTATCCTGTACCAAGAAAAATCAAAGAAATACGAGCATTTTTAGGCTTATGCGGTTTTTACAGACGTTTTGTACCAAGGTTTTCCGAAATTTCCCAACCACTTACTGCATTAACAAAGAAAAATACACCATTTATTTGGACGGAAAAACAGCAAAAGGCTTTTGACACATTAAAAATGGCATTAGTAACGCCACCAGTTTTGAAATATCCTGATTTTACCAGACCTTTTATTCTTTGCACAGACGCAAGCAATACAAGTATATCTGCTATACTATGCCAAAAATACGATGACATGGAGCACCCTATATATTATCATAGTCGCACGCTATTATCAAGTGAAACCCGCTATAGTACGATTGAGCTTGAGGCACTTGCTGTAATTGAAGGAGTGAAGAAATTCAGGTACTATTTGACAGGAGCACATTTCTTTATTTACAGTGATCACAAACCATTAAAATATATTTTAAATTTAAAAGACAGCAGTTCAAGGTTAGCTAAATGGGCCATGTTTCTTATGGAATATAGTTTCACTATAGATTATCGTCCCGGACATAAAAACACAAATGCAGACGCACTAACAAGATTGCGAGAACCGGACGCCAATGAACAAGACACGAAGAAATCCAAAAAGATTGCAAACATACAAATACATAACGAAGGAAGGCCGATGATAAGCGTAATATGGACACGTGCAGATATAATACAAAAACAACAGAAGGACGAGAAAGTGCGAAAGATTATTACAAATTTACCTGACTATTCAAATTTTTATCTGGACAACACTGGAATGCTATATGCAAAAAGAAAAGATAACGAACGTAGTGACAAAGTGGTCGCACCCAGGAGTATGGTTCCTCAGATCCTCGAATTGTATCATGAATCACCTATGGCTTGCCACGGTGGGGAAAGGAAGACACTAGACCTAATAATGCGAGATTTTACATGGGAAGGTATGACCAGCGATGTGAAACGATTCTGTCAAGAATGTATATCCTGCGCTTTAACTAAGAGATCACATAACCCTCCGGATATGTTACAAAAATTACCTATACCACACTTAGCCTTCGGTCGAATCAGTATCGACCTGGTGGGGCCGTTGAATGTAACAATCTCTGGAAACAAATATATTCTTACTTGTATGGATTATTTAACGCGATTTGCTATAGCCACACCGTTACCTAACATTTTAGCCAGCACAGTAGCCAAAGCCTTTGTAGAAAATCTCATCACTAAGTATGGTGTACCTCGACAACTTTTAACAGACCAAGGGAAACAGTTTGTAGGCAAGTTATTCACTGAAGTATGCAAAACTCTACGAGTAGATAAAATTCAAACTACTCCTTATCATCCAGCCTGTAATGGAATGTTAGAACGTAGTCATGCTTCCATGAAAAGTATGCTTAAACATTACATGTCAAATAACAACGATTCGTGGGATGAAATGCTACCATTCGTAATCATGTCTTACAATAACCATGTGCATACCGCAACGAAGGAATCCCCGTTTTTTCTGCTATTTGGTCGCGATTTTGAGCTGCCACATCACGTTAGCCTAAAACCAAAACAATGCCAGTATGATCTAAGCGAAAGCTATGCTGAAGAAATGTTGCGACGGATGCAATTAGCTCAGAATCTTGCCAGAAAAGAACTAGAAAGATCAGCTGACCAGCAATGCACCAGATATAATAAGAAAGCCAAAGCCAAAGAGTTTAAAGAAGGAGACAGAGTATACCTCCACACACCCGCAATGCCAGGAAAGTCAAATTTAGCAAGGAAATTACAACCGAGTTATACAGGACCTTACCGAATAATGGAGAAGAAGGGGCCAGTCACCTATAAGATAAAGGAACTGAACGGACGCAGAGAACAAATAGTTCATTCGAACAGACTGAAATTATGTAGATGCCCAGAAAAACATTTTAAAACCATAAACTTAGATGAACCTGAAGATGACTTACCAGTAGAAACGTACAAATTTAAAAACAATCAATATCCTGAAATATATCATGATACACCATGTCAAGCATATGTCCCAGAGGCACATCACATAAACAAAGAACAAGATACCCTTCCGGAAGATATTCAAATTATTGAAGAACCAATACAGCTCACCAACGTAACCGAAGAAATTGAAGTACCAGTACAGATAACGGATGTAACTAAAGAAATGGAAGACCAAGAAATAAACGACGAAGATAATTCTTTTGACATGGACATAGAATACCACATAAACCAACTAGACGACGAAGTACCCCCAGTAGAAATGGATTCAGAAAACGAATCCGAGCAAAGTATAGACAGTTCATCAGAGGAAACAGAGGAAAGCGTACAGCGCACTAGGAGCGGACGAGTAATTCATAGACCAGATTATTACAGTGACTATTTTTCTAAATGAACAGGGAATTATACATATACATACGCTTATAAATAAAGAAAATGTACATAAATAAATAAATCGTTAAGTTAACATAGGAAACCTAACTAATTTGCAGATAATTATATAACCAGAAAAACAAGGACATGGAACCAGCTTTTTGTTCTAGTATCATTCAACTATGGACTATCTTCAAGGACAAGTGGAATCATAGCGTACAATTGCGAACATGCGAGCCCAAATCTGACGGCCATATCCCTAAGGGACATTGACTTATGTCCGGATCCAAACTCAGGCTATAACAGCGCGACCAGAGAAATTCAAGTTTTAGAAAGAAAAACGGTGGAAACAGTAATGGTGCAAACTTGTCTAGTAGAAGTTACTAGAATTATTACTTACTGCTGCATGCATTCACATTCTTCTATGGTACAAGGAGGCGTCTTAACATATGTTCATCAAGTTGGAGCCGAAGGTTGCCGGAAAATGCACGAATACCACGAGTACCGCGGTTTTCACGAACAACTAATCGGTGGACTTAAAAACAATGCTTCTATCACCGTTTCATTAACCTTAGCAGGAAAATTGGAAAATAATGGCCATTGCGACGGAACCGTGTATATAGAGGGAGGACATACTTGGAAAAACGTCGTAGTTTCTGCCTCAGTAAAAATAAATTTGCAAGATTATCTTGCTAAAGTACAATTAGATACTAATGAAATAAGTTTACGAGAAGGAGTTATGTGTAGTTTCATGAAATCCTATTGTCTAGACTATACTATTGGAGAAACTATTTGGCCACTAACAAAAACCAATGAATGCGAACAATATCGATTACTATATCATGGTAATGCACAACTGATAACAGAAACTCAACCGCCAGGAACCGTTCACCAATATATGGTAGTGGAAGAAGAAAATACAATATTTGCCATTCAATTAATTCAACAGGAAGTAATATGCAGCGAAATCATGTGGATAACAGAACACCCAAGACTTATTGTCCTAGAAACTACAAATCGCAGTACCCCCGTAAATCGATGGGAAAGTAATCCTGAGAACAATGCTGATTTAATTACATATGTAAACACCAAGCTTTTATATGTTGAACAATCATTGAAATGAGGATTGAAACAAAATTATATACTCTGTATATAGACGTTGCTTACTACATAGAGAAATTTTAAAAAATCGACTCATGTTAGCCACAATTAGTCCAAATGCTGTATTACCACTAATAAAAGAAAATGTAGGTTACATAGCAAAAATTGCAGGCGAAGTAATGTACATAATGCGATGCCTACCTGTCATGGTACAAGTACGACGCACGAAACATTGTTTCCTTGAATTACCAGTTACACATAATAACAAAAGTATGTTTATGTCACCCCTTAGCAGAATTTTAACATTAACAGGACAAGAAACAGAGTGTAATTCATTGATACCTACACTATTCTATTTAAACTCAGATTGGGTGGGATTCAACCCTTCACCTACCTATAATGTAAAACCAGTACAACTAAAGCCAGCGGAAGAAGGTAACCCGTTGCATATCAAGTCTATTCAACCCATTGGACAAGGCGGCATTTATTCAAGTGCTGAAATTAGAAATGCCCAGCGTGCAATTTTGTTTGGATTGCAACGTAACGCACTGGACAATATAATAACTAGAAAAATGGCTGGACAAGCCGTAGAATCACAAGGATTTTCTACCTTATCATTGTTTAACAAAAAAGAAATGGAGCAATTAGCAAATTCATTTTTACAACGAGTATATGGCTATGTCCTTTACATTGGTGACTGGACGTCCGGACTACTCGGAATTTACTTCATATTTAGAGTGCTAAAATTTCTCGTGGGAACGTTTTTACATGCATTATCAATACACCAGCTAAAAGGATGTACTATCAGTTTACTCGCAGCTTTTATGGGGCCCTTAACCTTATTACTTTAGCGAGTCTAGACGGACGAGTTTCAACGGAACCACCTGGCCAAAATGCTAGACAAAGCAGATCCGTACTACAAACATAAAATAACAGCCTTCTGAATAATTGTACTAATTTTAATGTTTAAGAAATTTTATTATATAGTTATGTATACTAGTATATATACATATTCTGAAAACAAATTACTTTTAGTGATCACACTAGGGATAACGAAAAGCTCTATAACTTTATTTAAAGAAAATGATGGTTGGCAACCACGACTGAGTGTCACAAAAACAATTGAGAGTCAAGCAATAATTAGAGTAGAATGGGACTATACCGAAACAAACTACAAAGAATCTACAGATCTTAAATGGGTGAATATGCTAACTTACGTACGAGCACAATTATCATTGCCAAACGAAAACAGAGCCATGATATTATTAAATTGTGGGGAAAACTACATCATCTACCTAAAAATAATTGATAATGAAACCAATATAGTAAGTGAATCTGATGTCATGCTGTATCATTACCAATGTGAAGCAATAAAAGATACTACGCAACATAATGCAGAGTCGAACTTTCAACCTTATACAATTTTATTAATATTAATTGCATCACTAGCACTGATAAGTGTAATGGGCAACATATACATTTTTGAAAAACTCAAGAAACAACGGATGGAGCCAGAAAACCAGAACAATGTACAAGAGGAAATAGAATTAAGAACCAGAGAACCTACAACGGGAGCATTTATAAAATGGACACCTCCCACCAACGCAATTGAAAATCTAACTTATGCAAGACCTCCATTACCAGTACATTTGAAGGCGTTCTCAAATAGTACAAATACAAGCCACTATATAGAAATGAGAAGTCCAACATTAGTACAGACAAGCAAAACTCAGAAAAATGCCCAAATAATTTATCAAAATGTACGTCCCAAAGATTTTCATCATTCTAGCCAGTTAAAAACAATTGCCGAAACCTTATATGAAGAAATTAACCAGGATTAAATATAATTTAAATATGCTGAGTACCACCCTGTATGCATTATACACCTACGCCACCCCAATGGCCAGCGAAAATCTAAGAGTGTGGGAATTGCAACAAAATCTCATGCCCAAAGTAATGCATTTTGAAGTGATAATTTTTTTTCCCGGCAAAGAACTTAATGTATTAAGTAAAAATAAAATAAGATTAAGGCCAATCAATAGTTTTAGTAATTAGAAGACAGCGATAAGAAACACCCCAATGTGAGAAAATAATCAATCCAAAGAAAATTACCTATTCCAGGACGACCCAAAGAGATTATAAAAGCGAATCCAACTTAACCGACAGCATCAGTTTACCAAGAAAACCAAGTGAGAAGATGATCAACGACGGCATGAAGAATTTCTTGGCCTACGTTGGCGGGCTGCCACAATTCAGTCTAGCCTTACCAATGATCGAATCAACCTTAAGTGAATTGGTTGATTTACATGAACGATTAGGAGGGGAAGCACCACCTGAAAGTGAAGTGATAAACAAAATTAGAAACATAAACCTTCTACACGTCCACCTAGTTCATCAAGAATACCTAAGACGTCTGGCCCAACGAGCAATTCACAACCGTCAACCGGCGGAATTAATATTGCCGTGCCAATGTGACTATTGCCGACGATTAACCATTATCACATGGAAGACGAAACACCACAACACCTTGCCACCTAACCGTGCAGCAAATAATATGCAGGCCACACCAGTGCCTCAATTACAACCAGTAAATGCGCCAACAACCCGAAGGACTGTTCCCGAAGGCTTAGGTCATTTTGTAGTACCACCACAGCCACAGCAGAGTAATCCAACCACCATAGGGTATAGGCCACCATTCCCCGTGTCGCCCTTACCACTACAACCGATGAACAAACGACCACCATTCCGTACCGCAGCACCATCAACCCTTGAAAAGCTAGTTCAGTTCGTGCACGCCCGAGCATCTACTGTAGCTGTACCAACTACACCAATTGAAGGCCTACCAGCCAGCAGAAGTCCACCACGGTCTACAAGTTCAGCAACTTCAGTAACCAGTGACTTGAGTGATAACCACAGTGCGCTAATAAGTCAATTACAATCGCCTGTGAAGCGAGTGAAAACCGAGCAAGGGGAGAGTGACGCGACTCCCAACAATGAGTGACAAGGTACCGAAAAAGCGACTACAATAGTAACAAGGTAAAGACTTGTACTTCATAATTTTAAGTATAATATTATCTTCATGCCAATTTAATTCATATAAATAAACATAGGTACTTAACTTTTGTGTCGCAAGGTATTAAAATATTAAGAGCACCGTTACTAGGATTAAGATATATTCATCCAAGAAGTATGTTAGTATTCGATTTTTTTTAAGAAACGTATAACATTTAAATTTTTTTTTCTTAAAAATGAATTTTATTTTATTAAATAATATTAAAGGTTATAGGCTAGATAATTTCTAAGAGGTTTGAATTCGAATGGTATTATTCTAAGAATGAAAGTACACAATTAATTAATATACTTGAAATTTTGGCCGAATAATTGTTAACTCTATCATGTAATTCCTAAACAAAACTCAACATCAAACAAGGTTGTGCACCTAACATAAAACTATAAACCATTATAACTAAACTTAACAATGTATTGAGAAATTAGTAGCACAGGATTTTTTGTTAAATAATACTTTAGATAAGTACATGCCTATACACCCTACATTATAAGGACATATAAAACAATTAGCTATAAAGAAAGATTAATAAAAACATTACTTAATGATACAAATGCCTACATTATGCTTTAGGTCTTAGTAAGTAAGCAAAAAAAAAAATAACCTTAAAATAAATTCTTAATTAATTGAGAAAACCACGCCAATTTCTTATTATATTTTTTTTTATTAGAAAAACGAAAATTTCTTTTATGTATTTTACGTTTTTTTGTAAGGAGGGAGGAATGTGGTGAACCACTATACCTTGTTGGATAATTACACTATTAATTAATGCTTCTATTTGATTGCCATGAGTTTTGATTAGCTTGAAAATTCAAACAAAATAATTCCAAGCCAAAGCGATTGGTAAATCAGTTTTTTTTAACCAAATTTTGCTAAGTACAGAGCAAGGGAAAGCGGTCTCCACAATTTAGATGCCTAGCGATTGATTAATTTTAACTTGATACGCGCATCCTCTCCACCTCTGGAACCACCCAATAATTTCTATTTAATTCTTATTGGTCAAACAATAGCGTACCTCGATTATTTTGCTAAGACCATCCTACTAAACAACCGCCGGATATTAGAAAACATGGCGCTAAAAGGATTTTGTTGCATCTGAACACTCTAAATTCCTTTGTGAAAAGCCGGAAGACACCTGCATCCGTTACTTCCAGCACAAAACCGCGGATAAAGTCGCCGCCCAGAAATCATACGAGTTTTCGTAGCTTCTTGTGATTGGATATGTTCCACCACAGAATACTATGCCGTTCAAAAGACGCGCATATAAAAAGTATTTTTTTTGATATTAAGGGTAATTCGTAATTCAGAATTCAATTGAAACGACAGTGGTATTAAGATTAAAAAAGAGTTGAGTTCGAAGATCAGTGAAGATAATTAAAGAAGTTCAGTTAAAATAATTATTAAAAGAGTTAAGATTCAAGAAGAAATAAAAGAAGTTAAGTCGAGTTCAGACAATTAAGTTTAAAGAAGTTAAGTAAGTGAAGTTCAGTTCAGACAAAAGTTCATAATTAGATTTTTACATTTTTTTCTTATTAAAGATCAGTCAGTTCACAGTCACATATTTGTACAAGTCTTATAAAAGTTCAGTTCAGACAAGAGTTCATATCTTAGTTCAAACCAGTGAAAATCTCAGTACAGTTAAAAATTCAAAGTATCAATTGAACTTGCAGTGCGTCGTTCTATTTAGTAATTTTCCTCAAACTCAATCAACACAGTTAATTGTGATCAAAATAAACTTAAAACTTTTACGGGATAAACCTATCAAGTACGTTTCTAGTCAACATTGCGAAAATAAACGAATAGTTCTACTTCAGAGTGAAACAGTGCAACAAACCACCGTGTTAATTGGTAGTATCGAAAGTGTTAAGTTCGAGAACCTCCATTAGAGATAGAGAGAGATGCTAGTGTCGACGTATATGATATTCATATGTAAGTTGCATATTTGAATAACAACCTATGTTAAAGACCATATGACTTAGTTGTAACCAGTTATATCCATTATATTAACTAATAATTGTGCTATCGTAAGAAGTTTACCACGTAGGCTTCACGAAAACTACATTTTATTTGGCCAAGTATCGCCAACATTTATTTCATCATTGTTACCTGTTTTAATTGTCGTTTACAATAGAAACCAAGTAAAAAACCCAAAGATAGTGAGTTTTACTTCTCTTTACCATAGCAACAGATTCAAGTAAGAAACCTAGAACCCAACTTTTCTACCGTTACTCAGCTACCAATATAGCTCCCTTTCAACCACCATCTAAGCCTGTGTAGCTGGGTCTAACAGTAGTATACATAACATATTGGCATTTTCTTTTGCATTACTAAAATAGAATAATACTTACAAATCATAAGGGTATTCTATTTCATCCTCAATCAGGCTTAAGATGAATAGAGCAGTTTCCTTTGTTACCCTAAACCTTTTAAAAAAAGTCCAATTATCTAAGGTCTCCATGTAGTTGGCTCTATTGTAAATTTTTCGAGGAATTCCAAAAAATATCAAATTTAAATCATCCAAATCATCGTCGTCATCAATAGCAAGCCCCTCGGCAATCCCTATCTTATTAAAAGCCATTTAATTTGCACTCACAAACTATCTTCAATCACAGCTCAACTATAAGCAATTTCAAGAAAAAGTATAGAATGTGAGAAATCTTTTAAAACCAAAAAGACCAACACCCACAACAAAGACCCATAAAAGTTAGGTTATAATATGCCCAAGTGACACAAAAGCTCCAAAAATCCTGGGCTTAACTTAACTCCTACTTGAGTTACACTTAAACGACGGTGAAATCCAAATGTGCAACTTAAGTTCCACCTTAACCTAAGCCCACCTTAAGTGTAAGCGGTGAAAATAGCTGTAAGTCTCGGTCTCAGTCAAAATATAATTTTAGTTAGGTGGTGGTGGTTACATGTTTCGCCACCACCACCACCTAACTAAAATTATATTTTGACTGAGACCGAGACTTAGTGTGTCTTTATTTATTATATTTAAATCAGGTCTCTTTGAGAATGGCGGACTATTTCTTTGAATTACGTAGATGATTTTCTTACATTAAAGTTAAATATATTGTTTACTTAATAGGAATTATTTATATGTAGAACCGGGCCCCTTGACGTACCGGGCCCGTGTTCCGCGGAACCCGCGGAACACTGGCGACTACGCCCCTGTGAATGGTCACATTAGTCTTTTTACACTCAATTATTGTTTAGCAACAAGATCGATTAAATTGTTTTTTTCTGTTGCTTGAAACGGTGGATCTTTTTTCCTCTTCTGGATATTCGAATCTGAGCCAGACATTATTTTAATAGGTTTCTTTAAAACCAGAACCTTGGGCACTATTATATCAAATTTATAATTTCAATCAGAAGCACAAACAATTTTTAATAAACTAAAATTGTTAGGTTAAGTTAACACCTATTGTTAGGGGCTGTGGGCTTTTCCACTCCCTCAACTTCTTGGTTTTTGTTCTGTTGATATGGCGTAATTAGCGCCAAAGAAAACACCGTTTCTGCATCACTTTTTTATTTTGTTTAATCACAGGTTAAACTTAAATTGGCACAAACAATTTTACTCTACCGACATTCCGGTATCGTGAATTAGTAAACTCGTAACAATTAATACGGCGATGGCCATACCATAATTAAAATAAAACTAGAATAAAAATTATATCTTAACATTTTGAAAAATGCCGACTCGTTCGACGACCGTCAAGCGTCAAGTCTCGCCCTCATGGTAATGACACACACACCCGTGTAGGTGGCGCTGTGTTTCGTCATACCAGGGGTAATAGAAAACTATAATCAAAAGTGACATAAATGTACAGAGGTCTGAACATGCCGCCCCCTTTGAAAGAGCTAGGTTTCAAAACGAAAACTACAATATTAAACAGTACAAAATATAAGCCTCATTCAGGCACCTAAAAGTTAGACCTTAAACAAATGGTTACAAAAAGAAACAAATCTCTCGCAGAGATTATAAAAGAGGGATTATGTTACGAATGTAATGATAGTCTAAAGTCTAGAGCTTACGAATTTATGGGTAGAGCGCACACTTTAGAAACGGGTCGTTTTATTACACCACTATTTGTTTTAATGTCCACCACGCGAACAATTTTATCACTGCCAGGAAAAACGTTGACAACTCTACCCATTTTCCAGCATAAAGGGGCTGAATTTTCCTCCTTTATTATCACTAATGTCCCAACAGTTACATTTGGGAAATGTTTGTTCCATTTCGATCTCTCTTGTAGAACCGATAAATAATGTTTAGACCAGCGCCGCCAGAAATGCTGTACCTGTTGCTGGAGGTGCTTATAATGAGAAAGCCGATTTTCCGGCACGTATGTTACGTCGGTTTGGGGTAGTGCTGTTAAGGGTTCTCCTATGAGAAAATGCGACGGAGTAATGGCGCAGAGATCATTAGGATCGCTCGACAGCGGAAGCAATGGTCTTTAATTCAAGACAGCTTCGATTTGAATGAATACCGTAGATAGCGATTCATATGTTAAATGAGAGTTTCCAATTATCCTTTTAAGGTGGAATTTTGCCGATTTAACGCAGGCCTCCCACAAACCACCAAAGTTAGGTTCATAAGGGGGTGAAAAATGCGACGTAATGTGACTAAGTGTTAAGAATTCGGTAAATTTTGAGTCCCTTTTTATTTGATTCAGAGCCTCCTTGAGTTCTGTCTCAGCACCGACAAAATTCGTACCGTTGTCCGAGTAAATGTTTGCACAGACACCTCTGCGTGAGACAAATCTCTTTAGACAATTTAAAAAAGCGTCCGAGGATAAATCTCCTGCCAGCTCAAGATGGACAGCCTTTGTGGTGAAACAAACAAATACGCAAAGATAACATTTTACTAGCGTTCTGTTTTTTGATTTACCATCCTTTACCATGAAAGGTCCTGCAAAGTCAATGCCAGTGCTATAAAATGGTCTTTGGGGAATAAGCCGTGACCTTAGTAAATTACCCATCTGGTATGAGCTAACCGTAGGATTTACCTTAAAACAGGTTACGCAATTTCGTAGGATTTTTTGTACAGTGTTGCGACCATTAATAGGCGAGAAAGTCATTCTAATGGCCGAAAGCGTAGCTTGAGCACCTGCATGTAAATTTCTTGAATGCTCATAAAGAACTATTAATTTTGTAAAATGAGATTGACTGGGCAACAGAATGGGATGCTTCTGTTGAAACGAAAAATCAGAGTATTTGAGACGTCCGCCAACTCGAATTAAGTTATTTTTGTCTATGAACGGATTTAAACGCAAAATCTGACTTTTTGACGAAAGCGGGGTGGAACCTTTAAGATGCTTTATTTCGTCAGGAAAATACTGCGCCTGAATTATTTTACAAAGTGAGCCTGTGGCTTTATTGAGTTCTGAACTTGACAGAGAACCAGCAAGACGCGATTGGCTTGACTTAGTTCGCGCGTTATGCAGAAATCGCAGGCAAAAGGCAGTAATTCTTTGTAATTTAACAAACGATGAGTATTTTTCAATGAATTTAGTGGTGTTGACTTGTGCAACCAACACCAATTTTGTTCGCCTGATTTCGGGAGGATCCGGTAAATCTATGGCATTTAAAGGCCAATGCTCCTTAATTTGTGACAAAAAGGAGGGTCCTGACCACCAAATCTGGCAGGTAATAAGCTTATCTGGATCTAATCCCCTAGAAATTACATCAGCGGGGTTGTTTTCAGATGAAAGATGATTCCATTGATCTGGTTTAGTAAACTGTTGAATTTCACATACCCTATTAGCAACAAAGGTGCTAAGTTGGTTTGGCTGACATGAAATCCAAGACAAAACTATAGTTGAGTCTGTCCAGTAAAAAGAATGATTAATATTAATTTTAAGTGATGTAAGAATTTTTTGAGCTAATCTTACAAGCAACAGAGATGCACAGAGCTCTAGACGCGGTAAGGATAATGTTTTTAGGGGTGCTACACGTGATTTAGCACAAATAAGAGCAACGGAAATGTTGGCTGAAGAATCACAAGAACGTAGATAGCAACAAGCGCCATATGCCTTCTGCGAGGCATCACTGAAACCATGCAAATCTATAGTAACAGGACTTAAAATGAGCATGCGTCGCGGAATTTTAATGTCATTGAGACTTGGAATCTGACTACAAAAGGAGATCCAACTATGATGCAATTCGATTGGAACGCTCTCGTCCCAATCCAAACCTAACTGCCACAAAATTTGAAGCATTAGTTTAGCCTTGATGATACAGGGCCCAAGCAAGCCTAAAGGGTCAAATATCTATTCGTGACACGATCGCCCTGTGAAATATGAACAGCATATCGTCGCTGAATCCGCAAAACCTCGTATGAGACAATTTTGACCAAAATGATATTTTTGCACCGTTAAATTCCCCTTATCGTAACACACATAACTGCAAAAACTCCTATTCGTAAAATAAAATAGTTTTAGAGATGCACATCAAAATCTAAACCTCGTATCAGTTAAGAACGTGTCAAAACTCGTATGAGCTTAATTTGTATTTGAAGACTACACGGTTATTTCGCGCTCCCGAACTTCGGCATATTTTGTTGTTAAAATCAAATTCCAGTGTTGCAGTGCAAGTGATTCAAATATTTAGAGGGTAAGTGATTCATTTAAACCAAAGTATATAAATAAAAAACTAATTATTGTTATAATAATCTTAATAACAAAAGTATGGTTTCTGATAAGAGGTTTTGTTCTGTCAAGAAACTTCTCTTACGAGTTTTTGTATGGCATATTTCATAAAAATGATTACGTCTTGTTATAATGAAAATATTTTTGAAAAATTAATGTAATAGGCAAGGCAAATTAGATTTTTGCTGCTAAAAAAATGGGACAAGGCTAGAAATTTGTTTATCTACTTTAGGAATTCCAAATAAATGGTAAATAAGTTTCTGACGATTTCTGAGCTGTGCTAAACTTTTGAGGGGCAAAAAACACGAAATTTTAGCACTTTTTCAGTTTGTCGCTTAAAACTTGTGCATCTTACAGAAAATTTCACTCCTACCAAAATTAAATAAGAGTAGGTATATAAGAGTATAAAATTTCGCATCAAATGACTTACTTACTTTAAACATCGTTTAGCCGTTTAGCCACAATCTACAGTCACAGTCACTAAATATCGTGAAGTCAATTGTCATAATAAAAGTTAATAATGCAATTTGTGTTTTTACAGGTAGAATGGCATCAGCTAGAAGTCTTTTGATGTTAAAATTAGCTAAGGAAAGTAAACCTTCAACAGATATTATAAACTGCCAAGATTTTATGCTTCTAAATAATATTCAGCCACCATGCAATGTCGAAAATATAATATCGTGTGACGTAAACAACTTTATTATAGACGAGAACGTAGAAATAATAGAAGTTGATTATCTAAACAATACAGACACTGGAGTTCAACACAATGAAGGAGAGATGGAAAAAGACTCAGAGAACGCTGTATCTTTATCAAGTAAAAACGACAAAGTTGAAGACAATTTAAACAAAGAATACAGGAAGAGTGAAGATCCCGAGGTTGACATTCAAAATGAAGTTCTACTTGTTTCGCCAAGTAACAATTATGATGACAATGAAAATACCGAGACAGATAATCATGATGATCCTGATTTTAACATCGAGAAAGAAGTACCCTCAGACGAAGAAAGCTCGTCGAACAGCGAACACGAAGAACAAGTACAACGAAACATCCCAAATGAGCTTACTAAAAAAGATCAAAGCCTCCCAGTTGACCATCAAACTGTAGACAACGCCAAAAGAAAAAAAGGTTTAACTAGAGACAAAAGGCAGAAAAAAAAAAGAAAACGTTTATTAGGCAAAGAATATGAAGGTTTGAGAAAAGTTGATGGAAAGTATCAGTATATTAAATCTGGACAATCAAGAGACCTTAGTGCAAGATGTAATTCTGGAAAATGTGCAAAAACCAAACGACTTTGCTCTATATTTTCTGAAGATGAAAGATTCGATATATTTGACACTTTTTGGACAAAAATGACATCTTGGAATAGCAGAAAAGCGTACGTCAGTACTTTAGTTGATGTGAAACATACCCAGAAGCAAAAACAAGGTTCCAGAAGATCTGTATCTTTCTACTATTACTTAAAAAAGGATTCACAAAAGTTTGCTGTCTGTAAGAAAATGTTTTTGTCAACACTAGGGCTCAAAGAATGGTCAGTTAGAAATTGGTGCCTCTCAGCTGAAAGAAATACTGGAATGCATTCTAATGAAAACGAACAACTTAGTTTGTCCCGCGTGAGATTAACTAATCCAATGAAAGAACGAAAACAATTTTTGCAATCGTTTTTAGAGGATATTCCCAAACTTCCTAGCCATTATTGCCGTTCCTCATCCAGCAAATTGTATTTGGAACCAGTATTCCAAAATAAAAATGATATATACCGGCAATTTGAAAAATATGCAAGAGAACATAATGTTGAGCCTCTATCCAGAAACTACTTTGTGCAGGAAATGGATCGTCAAAATATAGCCTTATTTAGACCAAAAAAAGATCAATGTGATTTGTGTATGGCATACCATCACAATCACATTGAAGAGACTGAGTATCAAGCACACCAACGAAGAAAGGCTGATGCCAGGGATCAAAAACAGAAGGATAAAGAAATGGCAATAAGCAACCCCGAACAAGTTTTAGCCCTTACATTGGATATGCAAGCCGTAAAACTTGCTCCATTTCTAAAATGTACATCAATTTATTTTAAAAAGAAGCTATGTGTTCATAACTATACTTTGTTTGACTTAAGTAGTAGAGATGTATATTGCTTTCTTTGGGATGAAACGCAAGCCTCCCTGGATGCTACAAACATAGCTTCAATCCTATACAAATTTTTGGACAATTATATTGAAGAACATCCTATACTGGAAAAAATAGTATTAATAAGTGATGGATGCGGTTATCAAAACCGCAACACTGTTCTATCTAATGCTTTACTTCATTTGGCTATTACCAGAAAAGTAATGATTGTTCAAAATTTTCTTGAAAAGGGGCACACGCAAATGGAGGTGGATAGTGCCCATAGCTTGATTGAAAGGAGACTGAAAAATAGAGATATTTACCTGCCAACCGATTATATCAGTGTGTGTAGAGAAGCCCGACCTACAAAACCTTTTATTGTACGATATTTAAAATTCGACGACTTTTTAGATCTAACAAGTCTAAAATATTATAGCAATATCAGGCCCGGTTACAAAGTTGGCGACCCGACAGTTGCTAATATCCGCTGTTTACGCTATGATCCAAAAGGAGAGATTGGCTATAAACTGAATTACTCCGACGAATGGAACATGTATACCAAGAGACCAAATCTTACAGGAAATTTTCCTATTCGACAACATTACACCGAAAGACTTAAAATAAAGGCAGACAAATTCGGGCATCTACAACTTCTGAAAAAAGAGATGGACTCAGTATTTTGGTCGTTTTATGATGAAATTCCCCATATTTAATTAATAATTATTTGTAAAAGTTCTTGTACTATTTTTGTTACTCTTTAAACTGTTCATGTTATAAAAATTGTTAATTATTTTTATACTTAAACTAAATAAAAATGCTGTTTAAAGATATTATACTCAGTTTAAATCCTCGTATGTCACTAATTTCTAGCACAAAAAACACTCAAAACCACGTATGAGATATAACAATTGCATTCCTCTTATTTTTTTTCTTTTATACCTTTCCTTCGCTTGAAAAATCCAAATAATGTACAGTTTTCAAAATCTGTTTCAAGATTTTTGAAAATTATGGGTTAAAAATGGTTTTTTCACTCTCTTCAACAATTTTGATTTTTCCTCATACGAGGTTTTGCGGATTCAGCGACGATATTGAAAAACATCGTCCTCTGAATTCCATGTTATTCCAAGAGTTTTGGTAGTTTTATCATCTGATATAATTTTTTGATTGGATGAGTGCTCGTCAATGGAAATGTTACTCAAAAGAGCACTGTCACTCGCTACCCATTTGCGCAAGTTAAAACCTGCAGTTTGAAGGACTTCAATGACCTCTGCGATAAGCTTTTTGCCCTCTAATATGGACTCGCAACCTGAAAGCAGATCATCTACATAAAAGGAAGATGTAATGATATCATAAGCATGAGGAAATTTGCCTTTATTTTCCACAGCTGCTTGCTGTAGACATCTTACAGCTAAAAAGGCAGCACTTGAGGTACCATATGTGACAGTGTTTAGTTGATACTGGCCCAATTCTTTGGAAGAGTCATAACGTAAATCGCGCTGATTCTTGTCAACCATGACACACCTATACATTTTCTCGATGTCCCCTGTAAAGGCGAAATTATGTGTGCGAAATCGAAGGACAATGTTCGTTAAATCATCCTGTATCTTCGGTCCAACCTTAAGAGTATCATTTAATGAAAGACTACTTTTGGTTTTTGCCGAACCCTCGAATACAACACGTAGTTTAGTAGTAGAGCTCGATTCCTTAACAACGCCATGATGCGGTAAGTAAAATTCCTTGACATCATGAACAGTGTCATTGGGTTCAATTTTAGACATGTGGCCAAGCGATTCATATTCCAGCATGAATGCTTGATACTGAGATTTTAAATTAAAATTTTTATTTAATTTTTGTTCGGTTGAATAAAATCTTTTCAACGCACAATCATAGGAGCTCCCTAATTCCGTAGCGTTATTTTTTACCGGTAAGTTTACGATAAATCTACCCGAATCATCGCGTTTCACGGTTTTCACAAAATGTTCTTCGCATTCAATTTCTTCTTGCGACATGAGAGACTTTACTTGACATTCTTCTACCTACCAAAATCTCTCTAACTGGTGACTAATTGCGCTTGCGCAAGAGTCTCTAGTTAAATTACAAAGAGATGAATTTGGATTGTAAAGAGGCAACGGACCTGAAATTATCCATCCCAGTTTTGTTTTATGTAATATGGTGCTGTTATTACTTAAAACAATTTGCCCGATGCACAGCAGATTCCAAAAAATTGATGCTCCAATCAGCATGTCAATCTGACCACTTTTATTAAAGTTTTTATCAGCTAATACAATATTTTTCGGAATTTGCAGTAGCTCTAAACTAAAAGAAAATTCTGGAAGATCTTTAGTTATTTAATATGTGACTAAACAAGAAACATTGTTCATTGCAAATAAACTAACAGTGGATTTAATATTTATCTGGGTGCTTTTGAACATTTTAGTTGAATTACTACCGAACCCTTTAACAGATTGAGATATGTTGGCAGCTGAGAGTTTAAGCTTGTTAAAAAGCTCCGTCGTAATAAAATTTGATTGTGAGCAATTGTCAAGTAAAGCTCGACAAGTATGAGGGTTTCCATCAGTGTCAAAAACTAGCACGTTTGCTGTGGATAAAAGAACATACGATTCCCCCTTAGAATTATCCGTTACTGACAACGATTGAGAATTGTTAACAAATGTTTCAGAATTATTACCTGAATTTTGAACATTTGGCGAGAGCGCCGGACTCCGAGTGATAGGTTGGTCATTTGACACCTGCTGCCCGTCAGAACTGGAGTTTTTAAATAAATGTAATAGGGTATTATGTCGCGCTGGACATTTCTTACAAGAATAACTACTACCGCAATCCTTGGTAGAATGGCCCTGGCGGAGGCAATTTGCGCATGCGTGAAATTTTCTTATTTTGTTAAGACGTTCTTGAGGTTTTAATTTTAAAAATTCCTGACAAGAGTAGATAAAGTGATCTTTTTTACAAAGAAGGCACAATGGTGAACCTGTAGCAAGAAATGAGGAGCTGAAACCTGGTTTATTCGTAGGTTTATTAGTACTAATTGACCTAGCCAATATAATGTTTTCTAACACTTGACATCGCTTATTCAAAAATGAGCTCAAATCTTTCATTGTAGGCATATCAGTAGGTAATTGAAGAGAAAAGTTTTCCCATTCTCTCCTGGTGACTAAATCAAGTTTTGAAGTAATATGAAAGATTATTAAGGTATCCCAAGATTGAACGGGAAGACCTAGTGATTCTAAAGCTCTCAAATTTTGCATGAAAGTATCCATCATATTTCTAAGAGACATATGAGACTCCTTTGTGATACTCTGAATCTGAAAAATAGCCCTTAAGTGAGTTTGTATTATAACTGTGGGCTTTTCCACTCCCTCAACTTCTTGGTTTTTGTTCTGTTGATGTGGCGTAATTAGCGCCAAAGAAAACACCGTTTCTGCATCACTTTTTTATTTTTTTTAACCACAGGTTAAACTTAAATTGGCACAAACAATTTTACTCTACCGACATTCCGGTATCGTGAATTAGTAAACTCGTAACAATTAATACGGCGATGGCCATACCATAATTAAAATAAAACTAGATTAAAAATTATATCTTAACATTTTGAAAAATGCCGACTCGTTCGACGACCGTCAAGCGTCAAGTCTCGCCCTCATGGTAATGACACACACACCCGTGTAGGTGGCGCTGTGTTTCGTAATACCAGGGGTAATAGAAAACTATAATCAAAAGTGACATAAATGTACAGAGGTCTGAACACCTATCTTTTATACAGAAGCTGGCGTCTGACAAAATAGAAAAATGTACATCTTTTTACAATGTTGCCGGCTTTGGTTCATCCTTAAACTAAGTTCCGATAAACTCCGTTTCGCTTTCAGCTTGTTTGTGTTGGTGAAATCCGATCGAGTTTTATTACTCGATCAAACAAACTTACCTGTGAAGTTCGATCGGAATTGAAGGGGCGAGTGGATAAAGGGGCTAAGTGACATATATCAATTTTTGAGAAAATGGCAATTTTGTGAAATATCCTAGTACTTTTTTAATATAACAATAACTAAAATAAAATTTTCAGGGTAGATTCCTTTTAAAAATATTTGTCGAAGAGGCTATGGGGGAAATACAACATTTGGTTATCTTAATTGATAGCAAAAAAAAATTGTACATAACCTCTTTATACATAAACTACTATTCAAATTTATTACTAGTACTGACATTGAAGAACGAAACAACAAATTTATTTTAGCTTATTTATTATTATAAACATGAATTTAAACTAATAGCTAATAAGAATAAGTTGTCTGTAAATCTGACAAGTGCTACTTCTGGTTGTACACAAGTAGGATTTTTAAATAAATTTACCTCTTTAAAGGGCGTTTATGGATCATATGATTCTTTTTACAAATAGCTTCCAAAGTTTGCAAATCTGATCCATTTTGTTTTGTCACGGAAGTTAACTTTTTCGTTTAATGTATTTTTCTTTCTATTTATTAGACCCATATTTGCAGCTAATTTTTCAAAGTCCATATTATTAACCGTAAACCTTTTTTGGATGCTTGTTGTATTAACTTTCGATATTGGTCTGGCGTATAAACTGTTTCTGTTTTTCGTAGGACTTTTTCTATGCGGCCAAAATCCCTTTCCGAATCTAAATAGGTATGCCCAACCTCGGGGAATTTATGTTCAATCGATTTAAATATTTTTTTTTTAATTGAAAATTGGAAAAAACAAATCAATTGAAAATTCTTGTTCTGTCCTGCACATGAGTCAGACCATACACGTAAGTGATTTCTGGTTTTAGCTTGATCACTGTTTTGAATAAAATTCCACAAACTACTGACTACTTAAATGCTACCTCGATTTGCAATATTTTCTGTCCACGTTTGCATGTAGGGTTTTTCTCCATCCGTTGAAACAGCATGTATGCCCAAGTTGTAGAACCACAACTGCCTTAGATAAAATGCCTTCGAAGTTGTTAATTTTGGTAGGGGCATAGTTTGTTGACGATCAACAGTTAAATATAACACATCAGCGTTTGTGCGAGCATTTTCCCGGTCAGATTTTAATAAATCAAAGCCTCTTATAACGTTTTCCCGATGCTGTTTGTTAGATGCACTGTAGTCGTATTTACTGCACGTATCACTTTTGGGGTGACTAAACGACAAGTTAAACTTAGTGGAAAATATATTAGCATAAGAAGTCTTCTTTATTTTGATATTATCAGGCTTTCTTCATTTTCACATTTTTCTAAATAGAGTCTGTACATAATGGACATGTTTAAATTAGGTGCTAAATACATTTTGTAAGGATTACTATTGCGGGAGTAATGGGAAGACTCAGCTGGAAATTGGCCTATTTGCTCTTTGATGTAATCTACTACTCAGTGGCGTGCCCAGCTGGAGAAAGCGGGGGGGGGGGGGGGCAGTATGTTTGGAATTTTGAGGGGTGACATTTAATATTTTTTTGTACAGTTCACTTTAATTTGAATTATATTTTAACATTCATTTTTCCAATTTGTCAGAAATTATATTTTACTTTTTTATGATTATTAAAAAAAATATACAATTATTCATATTATATTTTATTACTATTACACTGCTTATACATATACATTTAAAAAATCCAAACAACTAAACAAATTTCTCACGAATAAAAAAAAAACCTTTAGAAAAAACAAAATCTACCTACTTGTGTTTAAATTATATTAGTATACGCCTTGTTTTAATGTTTTTAAATTTATCCAATATAAGATTAAAATCAATATTTTTCGCATAATCAGCCTCAATGCTTAAAATGGATAAATCATTTAATCTTTCTTCTAGCATTGTTGATCTGGCATATGATTTAATTTGTTTTAAACGACTAAAATTTCTTTCGGCATTTGCACTGTTAGTCCCTATTGTCAAAAATATTCTATATAACATAGAAATATTGGGAAAAGTGGATTCAATATGATTTGCTATTATTAATGGCAACATTTCTTCCGTGCTTACATTATTTTCTTTAGCAAGCTCTTTAAAAAATGAGCAAAAATTTTTATATTCATCAATGACCATAATCTCGGTATCTATAATATCCTTTCCATAAAATCTTGATAAGGCTAGTATACAATTAATATTTTCCTCTTCTGTGGATTTTAAAATAGCTTCACTTGTTAAACAGACAAATTTTTTATTTATTTTTAAGAAATCTTCGAACCTAGATGTCACGGTTAGTATAAATGTATCTAATGTAACAAAAAATACGTTAACTTTAAAATTTTGACGAGGACATTGCTCCACATGGTCTAAGGCATTTTCGTCATGAAATTTTTTAGTTTTTCTTATTCGAGAGTTTTTAAACGCGATGGTTGTACCACATTTAGATGAAAGTTCTTTAGCTTTAGATTCAAAATTATAAAATGTTTCATCATTTCGCATATTCTTTAGATCTTTTGCTGCCGCCTCTATAAAGTTTGCAGCTGCAGCAATATTAATACCACTTCTCTGCAAATAATTTGATAAACTATAAACTTTTGATAAAACATCTCTCCAAAAACATAACAAAAAGATAAATTCGAATGTCTCTATGTAATTTAAGATTCCATTTGCTTCCGCTATTTGTTTAACATTAACATTTATTATCTCTCCCTCAACTATTTTTAAAAGAGTTTCACGTATTGCCGAAATATTCAAAAATATAGAATCCACTGCCATTTTATGACTAGCCCATCGAGTAGTGGATAACTTTTTTAAAGTAATATTTGTTAATTTATCTGTATTGTTATGCTCAGACTGAATTGTTTCAAATAATTTTAACCGCGGAAAACTTTCTGAAATATAAACGTAAATTTGTTCTAATGTGCCAAAAAAAAGTCTTGTCTCTGTGCATGTGGTTATAGAATCCACAAGAACCAAATTCAAGTTATGAGCGCAACAATGTATATATGTTGCTTCTGGTACAATTTCCTTAATTCGAGTTTGCAACCCAGTAAGCTGACCAGACATTGTGCTAGCCCCATCATACGCTTGTCCTCGACAATAAGAAATATCTATACCTAACAAATTTAATTCTCGTAATATTGTTTTAAAATATGACTCTGCTGTCCCACTTATCATTTCAACGAACTTTAAAAATCTTTCTTCGGGAAATCCACTTTTTCCAATAAATCGAATTGAAAAAGACATTTGCTCTTTTTTTGAAATATCTTGGGTGGAATCAATGATTAAAGTAAAATACCTAGCTAATTTAATATCATTTACAATATTTATTGTGACTTCTTGACCCATTAATTTAAGAATTTCATTTTGAATTTTAGGGCTTGAGTATTTGGCATTTCTTTTTGCGTTCGTAAAATGCTCAGCTAAAATTACATCATACTTTTTTAACAGATCTAGAAGTTCTAAGAAGTTGCCCTTATTAGAACTTATATTGCCTTCATCGTGACCTCTTAAAGGTAGATTTTGTTTTGCCAAAAAAAGTCCAACGTCAAATAATCGTTTTAAAATTTCTCTATTTTTTTCTATTTCTATTTTTTCTGCATGAAGGTGTTTTTCAATAACAGTAGTATTTATTAAAAGGCGTAATTTAGTAATAATAAACTGACTATGATACTTCTTATGTACTGGACTATTTTCATATAATTTAATTTTTTCGATTGCTTTTTTAAAAGTGCTAAATCCTTGATTAGGATCTGCCCGAACCGATTTTTTCTCATGATTAAATAGAAAACAACAAAAACAAAATATTTTATTACCACGAGGAGAGTACACCAACCAATCACGGACACCACTTGTAGAAGAATTAATATTTTGCACATCTCTATGGTACCACGAAACATTAAATTTTCTTTCTTTTGTAACAGGAAAGTCCTTATAATTATCTTTTAACCCTGGTTGACAAGGGCCTTCTATAATTAATCTTCGAATTTTTTCATTGTTTATTTGAATGTTCTTAAAAAGAATGGGATCAGACGGATAGAAGTCGTCAGAAACATCTAAAAATATTATTAGTAAGTAAGTAATAATAATAATAATCATCGAAACGGATTTAAGATTTAAGGAATAGTAAACCAACATAAGCTTACCAATGTTTTGAGTGTTATTAGTTTCTAAATGGTCACTACTAGAAGTACTATAATCGCCCATGGGTTTATTTTGCTTATCCTCCCTATCGCTTTCTACATCTTCAAAGTCCATTTCATCAGTTTCAACAATGGTTCGCTCTTCTGATTCCGCGATATTAATTGAACTTAAGTTTAAGTCAGAATTTTTAGAGGTCGACGGAACATTAATAGAGGTAGAGGGAAGATCAAAACTAGAAACATCTATAGATTTTGATTCCTGGACAATATTTGGCTGAAGGGCCTCAAGGAGGGGATCTTTTAAAACACTCGTACTAAAAAATATTGTTTAATAATAATCAAGTAAGTACTTAATACTTATTTAGGTTATTATTTCTATTCACTTGGCAACTATGGCAATAAATAAATATTAAACTTAAAATTCGTTTATTTACCTTTCTGATTGCTGTCGTAACCGAAACAACTTTTCAAGGTTTTTCTGACCTACCGCCGCCAATCGCCTCAATTTTTCTTCGCGTTGTTTTTTGTACTTCCAACCGGATTTTTTTCTCTCCATTTTAAATTACACAGTTTCTTGCACAAAAATTATAATTCGATAAATATTCTAATTACTTTTTAATAATTCCACACACCTTGCTCTATATTATTTGTTTATAAAAAATTACGTCACGCCAATATTCAATATTAATTTCGGCGGAATAAAAGAATAACATAACGATACTCCACAGTCCACATATCGCTGGTTCTCCGAAATAGTGACACAAACCAAAAATCCTAAATTTTCAGGAAAACGTTTTAAAGTTTTTTTTTATAAATATATTAAGATTATGCACTGATAACTATTTTCTGCAAGTGTAACTATTCCTAAATTCAGTTCTACGATAAGAGATAGCATTAGTTATATAAATTGGAGATAGCTATAATATTTAAAATTATATATTTTTTTAACAAAATAAAAAAAAGTACATAGTTGTGTCATTATTCCTGAAAAAAGAAAAGCTAAAATATGGAGTTTACAGACAAGAACGACAAAAGAAAAAACGTTTTTGAAAAATATGGCTTTATTTTCAGTACAAATAAAAAATAAATTTAAAGATTTTTATAAAAATTTTCGTAAAATTTAGGAATAATGTTTTTTTTTACTAACGAAAGTAATCCCGTTTTTTTCTTTTCAGCAATAGAATTTTTTTGTTTATAAGCTTTTTTTAGGGTAACGTTAAGATTTGGCCTGAGGTTTGTGTTTTTATTAGATCTTGTAGACTTTTTATTTACTTCTACTTCTTTAAAACGTGTATCATTATACGAGTTTTTGTAAAAAAATTTATCTGGGCAAGAAGTTTTTAGTTGGAGGATTTTTACTTCAGTTAGCTTAAAAGGGTTGTTATTAGTGTTTGTAGAAAAATTATTCCCAATTTCTGCAGATACACTTTTTATGTCATAGAATGAATCATGATTCAATTCATGTAGTTTGTATGGTTTATTGTTTTTTGCTATTCTAATCAAGTTAATATATTGATCTGGGGTATAAATAGAACCAGATTTTAAATACCTTTTTATACGTCTCTCAATAATAGAATGGGCACTGTCGCCCTCGTTTTGTGTATGTCCCTTTATTAGAAATTTGTGGGTAATGGAATTTAAAAAATTTAATTTTGAAATCGCGTATAGATACATTGAAATCATGTATCGATTTTTTTGTTGCCCACAACAATTATCACTAAAAAATATGTATAACGTCTAATTTTTTATTGTCTTGTGCTATTTCTTGAAGGCTTTCAAGGTATTTGAAGACACAAGAACCAATTTCATTGATACCGCGCATGCCTTCACCCTCGTGCCACACGTAACATTGAACTGCGTTTGTTTTTAAATCATATACAGTAAAATTCAAGGTATTTAGTTTCGAGACGTAATAAAAATTCGATACGTCTCCTCGGGGACAAGGTAAGGTACCTTGCAAATCATATACAGCAACTACACAGGTATCGTCAGTATTAGCCTTATCTTTCTCTTTCTCTTGTCGTGATAATATTTTTTCTTGTTGGTGGACATCATATTTTTGTTTTAGTGTTATCTTCTCTTCCTCGGATGCATTAAAATATGCCGTGCAATCCTCGCACTGATCCTTCTTCGGCTGGAAAAAACTAATATGGTATTCCGAATTAAAAATTCGATGATACAAAATGTAGTTGCCGTATGCCTCTTGCCTTGCTTCACAATCGGTAACATAATCCCTGTGTAATTCGGCTAAACTTTTTCCGCCTTCGATGTATTCCTTGGTGGTGTCTGCCCTACAGTAATGGCTTTCGATTCGAGGTAATGTTTCAATATGTTTGCGGATTCCATTCTTAATCGAATCATCAAGTTTTTTGTGATTGCCATGGTTACCTCTCAAGTCTAAATTAATAATGCCTCCTGGAGATTCTTTCCGTTTGTTTATAACTGTTCTAATAGGGCGGTCACTAATGCCTAAAGTATCCCTAAAGAAGGGCTTGCATACCCGTATCTTTTTTTCTTCAACCACAAAATGAAACGAATTGGTTTTAGCTCGATTACTATTGACAGATCTGTATGAGTATTTAGGGTCTATTGGTGAAATATTTGATTGAATAAATTCTCTTTGTCTCTGGAGATCTCCAAGTTTCCAGTATGCTGAAAAAATTTGCTCTCGCTGATTATCTACTATATTCAAATAGCATTTTAGGTGACACTTTGTAGTACAAGGAGGGCCCATCTTTCTTTGAGGAATGGTTACTTTATTTTTCTTTGAGTTTGATCTATAAGCTAAACCAGCATTCCTCAGGCGCTTTGCTGTGGCCTTAATTGAACTTGAAGGATCAGCTTTTCTTTTTCGTCCTCTTTTTTTATTTTTTATTGTAGGCGATTCAATTAACAAGATTCTATTGGCAATCTGGTTTTGATGTATTTTGTCTCTTTCCATTTCAGAATGAGATGAGGATGTTAATGATTCTGAGTCAGTTGACATACTTGATTGGTTATACATTGGATCCTTAACGCTATCGTAAGAAGAAAAATCGCTTATCGAGTCACTATCATCGTTATGTTGTCCTTCTACCGATTCAGCTGCATATTTAGTCAATTTGTTCTTCATTACTAAAACAAAAAAAAATTGCAAATAACGATTTAAAAATATCTTTCTCAAAATATGTGAAACAATAAGAGTGAATACTTAAACCCAGCAAGTTTGAACATAACTCTTTAAGTAATTGCTTTATTTTTTTGAACAATTAATTGCGTTAACAAAAAAAATGATTAGCATATTTACCTCTTATTAAACCAGCATTGGCATTTTCAATAATTCTATTTTCTTGGATGTTTTCGTTGCATATGGAATTTGCGTCAGTATGTTGCAAATCGGGCACATCAATTCCTAAATTGGGATACTTGGGTACTAAAATATAATAATATGCTTGAAATTAAAGATTGTATTTTGAACAAATCATTTTAGAAAAATGCTCTTCAAACTGCCGACCTGTTTCGAGAAAGAAATAATTTATTAACTATTTTACAGATAGCTACCGTACCGTTTATTGAAACATTATCATCGTCGTCTTCATTTTCAATAATTGTATTGGACGGAACTTCTTTACTATCATTTGTTTCTGTTCCAATATTTTTTAAATTGAAACCATGGTTGCTTAGATTAGGAGATTTGATAACTAAAAGAAATATATAAAATAAATCTTCAATAGCTTTATACTATGTATAATATTATTTATTTTTATGTGAGATATTTAAAAAATAAATTTAAACATAAGCTTACTATAACTTTCCGAACCGTTTTGATTCTTCTCCTTGGCCAACTTTAGCAGCAATTTAGCTCTGAAATGTTCCATCCTGGGCTAAAAAAAAGTATATTATTGTGCAACGTGCAACAAAAACCATGGGTATAATATATTATATAATTAAATTTACAAGAATCATGTCTCATTTCAAAATATGACCATAATATATTTTTTTATTTTTGGGGAATAGTGACACGTATACAAAGAATTCAGTATTTTGATTATTATTAACAAAACCATATAATTAATATTACAAGAATAATGTCACATTTCCCAATGATGTCTTTTTTTAGTAAATAAATAAATCAACGATATACTTACATTAACAGGAAAAGTGACACTTTTCACTTTGTGTCACTATTTCTTATAAGTTTGTCAATATTTCACAACGCTTTTTGGTGGTTTTATAAAATATGTCGCTATTCTCGAGAAAATCGTAACGGCTTACTTGATGTCGGGGACACAACTAAAGTTCGGACGCTGTTCACGATAAAATGGGAATAAAATCGGTTTTAAAGAATAACGACACTAACGCCACCTTCTGGGCTCACTGAGAAATAACGACATGTGACCTTGTTTCTGTTAAAATAGATGTATTTTTACATTGTTTTCCAAATTTATCTCAAAATTAGTATTTTTTGGTTTGTGTCACTATTTCGGAGAACCAGCGATATCAATGAGCTCCCTTCAGCCACCGCCAAATAAAATTCTAAGGTCTGATTTTTCGTCGCTGACCGAATTCGGTATCCCTTTGTAAACATTTTAAAATATATATTCTAACAAACATCATTTTTTGCGAGAACTATAAAGTAAGCCGGTGCCCGCTGCCGCCAAGGCGGGTGACGGGTGACGGACCAACTGCAAATGTACAGGGTGTTCTATTTTTGATAGTTTTATAGGGTATCTCGAAAATCATAAGGAATTTCATAAATCTGATATAGATGTTATGAGTTCTTTTTTTAAGGAAACAATTGCTGCGAAAACAGATCATGGCTACCTTGTTCCCCTGGACAGCTACAGGGTGATTTTCAAATTTTGACGGTTATTAAAATTCCATGTAACTTCTTTGTTATTATAGATACGAAAAAACTGTAAATTGATAAAATATGTAGTTTTTTCCGTAAAGTTCAGTGGCGTAGCCAGTTTTTTTCTATCTTGTTTAATTTTTAAGAAATTGACCCAACTTATATTTTTTCTTATGGGACACCCTGTATATTTTCAATTACGTTTATTCTGCTTACCATTAGCTTTCCAAATATATATACATTTTTGCAGTTTTCTAAAGAAATAGCTGAGTAATTTACAAATTACTTTAGATAGGCCTATTTTGCACATAGCAAGCCCCGTTAGTAAGAAAAGGACAAAAGAATATGTATGACTAATTATTTTTTTATATGTTTAAAACTCTGAAAATATTTACCTCATCATTTAGTGTCACCAACTTTGGAAATACATCGATTTTGTATTTTTTAAATAAAAGATAAAGCATAGAAATATAGATCTACAAAACCATTTTTATTTTAAATAAACAACAAAAAAATATACATAACAATTACAACAAATGCTCAAATTGGAGCCCATTGGCATCGATACATAGCTGGCATCTTCTACGAACACCATTGAGGGAGTTCCGAATATTCAGGTGTTTTATGCTTCTTAAAGCGGCTTCAAAATTTTGTCTCAGTTCTTCAACCGTATTACTTCTGACGCTGTAAATTTTATTTTTTAAAAATCCCCAAAAATAAAAATCTAATGGGGTGATATCAGGTGAACGGGCTGGCCACCTAATAGGTCCATTATTTGCAAGCCATTTTTCTCCAAAATTAGTGTTTAGGCAATTTACCACAATGGCTGCGTTGTGGGATGGTGCACCGTCGTGCTGAAAAAAAAAGCTTTTCCCTCTCTTGTAATGGTATATTGTCTAAATAACTGATGATATGTCTTTCCAAAATATTCAAGTAAATCTCGGAATTTAGATTTCCTTCAAATATTTCATAGGCTAGAACTCTATTTCCCAATAGAGCCAGCCACACATTAAATCCAAATCGACCCTGATATGCTCTATTTACTTGCTGATGAGGATTATGATCGGCCCACAGATGATTGTTGTGGCGATTAAATATTCCGTCGCTTGTTACTCGTGTTTCGTCGGTCCAGATTATTTTGGTAAAAAATAATTCATCTTCACGCAACATATTTAAATACAAATTGCAAAACTGAAGTCTCCTCTCTGAATCACCAGGATGCAAATGATGAGTTTTTCGAGGTCTGTAACATTTAAATTTGTTAGTTTTTAACAGACGGGATGATTTTGAGGGTACCACGCCAATATCTTTCTCAATATTTCTAAGTGAAGTGGTCGGATCCGCAGCCACGCATGCCAATACATTAATGGTTTCATTTGCTTTATTTTCCTTCTGATAGGTCTTTGGTCTTGCTTTTGAAAACGATCCATAATTAATAAGGTTATTTTCAAGCCTTTGAAAAATTCTTAAATCAGGTTGCTGCCGCTCCGGATATCTTTTAAAATACAAATCAGATGCTGCCCGACTATTTTTTTGACACTCAAGAAAACACTCTAGCATATTATATTTTTCAAAATTTTGGAACTTTTCCATTCTTAACCGCGTATATTAACTTTGCTTTATGACAAATTAAAGACAGACTGACATGTCTATAAATAATTTAAAAAAATGATTTTGTTATCCATGGCTTACTAAGAGATTTTTAAATTATTATCTGGTAAAATGTAAAATTTGCAAATGCAAAGAAATTAGTAGATAAAAAGTCATCATGTATTTATAGAAAATTTCACTTTTAATACAAAAAATATAAAAAGAATTAAATAATTATATGAACAATTAAAAAAATTATTATTTTTATTTCTTTTAAACATAATTTTGGAAGAAAGCTATTTTAACAAATTACAGAAAATTGGTCGAGCCTTGGGCATAGTGTTGATAATAAAAAATTAATAGTTTTTAGAATTTTGTATTGCATGTACTAAAATTGAGATATGACATTTTAGAAATGGTGAAATAAGACTTACTCTTTTGTTTTGCTCCTACCTGCCATCGCCCGCTAAGAAAAATGAGGAAAATTTATGAAAATCGCTTATTATCGAATTATTTTATCAAAACACTGATTACAAATATATATATTTGAAAAGCTAATGGTAAGCAGAATAAACGTAATTAAAAATATACAGGGTGTCCCATAAGAAAAAATATAAGTTGGGTCAATTTCTTAAAAATTAAACAAAATAAAAAAAAACTGGCTACGCCACTGAACTTTACGGAAAAAACTACATATTTTATCAATTTACAGTTTTTTCGTATCTATAATAACAAAGAAGTTACATGGAATTTTAATAACTGTCAAAATTTGAAAATCACCCTGTAGCTGTCCAGGGGAACAAGGTAGCCATGATCTGTTTTCGCAGCAATTGTTTCCTCAAAAAAAGAACTCATAACATCTATATCAGATTTATGAAATTCCTTATGATTTTCGAGATACCCTATAAAACTATCAAAAATAGAACACCCTGTACAGTGGTCCGATATGTAAGTAAAAATAGGATTTCTATTATTTGATTTAATTTATTAAAAATAATAATTCTCTTCAAAAATAAACCCTAATGTTTCTGGTCGGATGTTTTCAATTTGTATAAATAAAAAATGCAACACAAAATTCGACAAGTTATCTTAACGTCATATTTTAAACTTTCCCAACATTTGGCCTGATATTTATATATATCAGACCACCGCACTAGCGTGTGTCATCATCCGCAGTAGTCGGTCTGGTCCCGCGGTCCGTTTGACTTTGATCTCTTAAAAAATAATAATATTTTTCTAGAGAGAATTTTATTTTTAAATTCAATTGTCTGCTTTATCTAAAAAAGTCAGTCGCAACTGACCGCCTTTGATTTGCGTGTACTGCGGCATTTTTTGTGACTTATTTCTTGAAATAAAACAGGGCCACTTCAGGAATAATATTTTACGAATCAGTGTTTATTTAAGGCGGAATAAAAATGAAAGGAATGTATTTGAATGTATTTCTTTGTTTTTAATTTAGGAAACCAATTTTTTTAATTGCCTATAAGAAATTATTTTGTTTTGAAAAAGTTAAGGCGGTAAAAGTGATAAACGGTTCAAAGGCGGGGGGGGGGGCAGACTGCCCCCTTAGCCCCCCCCTAGGGACGCCACTGCTACTACTTCGTTTGTCATTTTATGGGGCCTATTTAAGTGATGCCCACGTTGGTCGGGTGATGGTGCTGATGAGCCTTTCTGTGATTTTTTTAAAATTATTTCTACTTTTTTTTGCTTATTTGAAGAAGGGTACAGAATGCTGTCTTACATACTTTAATTTGTTAATTATCTTTTGTTATTACGTAATCGTAGGCAAAAGATTTGTGTTTTTTTGCCAATTTAATAGTTCGTGTAGTAGGCCTGCCCAAAATACTTTTAAATAGGAAGGCATTTTTTGAGTTGGTATCAAGCAGATAAAATTCATTAAAAATGGATTGTCTTATGTCGATGTTAAAATTCTTACTATATTCCAATCTACATTTTTTGTTACTGCATAAACTTTCAAGGCATACCTTTTTTCCGGCCACTTCATGTTCTTTTTGAGACATGTACTTCTTTCCCCGTGCTCTGTTTGCTGCAGCTTCAACTCTTTTCCAAGTTTCTGGTTGTCTAACCCTTCTTTTACAAATTTTTAGTTTATCTGAAAATGTTTTTCATTGTTCTGCTTTACCATTTAATGATATATTTGTGTTACGTATATCTGGGTTTATGTTTTTTGATGTGGAATTAGCTACTCGTTTTGGAATATTTTCAATGGTTTCCTCATTTTCAGAATATTCACTTTTACTAGGTGAACTCTCACTCACTACTTTCATTGCCTAAAGGAACGTACTCGTCACTAGAAGAGACATACACATCACTCGACCCTCCAGCATCCCTAGGATCTGTAATATAATAAAATAATATTATATAAAATTCTTACAAGGCAATGTGTATTTTCTTTAAAAAATATACCTTCATTTGACAGATTGCTTGTTTCATTTAGGTTTGATTTTGTTAATACTGATGGGTCAGAGGATAACAAATAAGTACTGGATGTACTCTTATACATGTTGTCCTCAATATCGGCTGAATTTGTACATACAGTAGCTGGACGAACGTCTTACGAGGCAAGTTACGTAAGAGTAGGTTATGTATTATGTCGGGTCCGGGTGCCTTGCACAGGGGCAATTGTTTTATCGCCCCATGCAAGGTTCCGGGTCGGATTTGTATTTTTGTTAGTACTGTCGGAGGTATCGGGTACTTTTGTCTTGTTATGTTGATGATTTTGTTTGTTATGTAGTTTTGTTCGTCTGTCACGTTGTCGGCAGAAACATAGACTACAGCCAACGATGTGGCGATGCAGTCTGCTTTCTCCTCGTCAGTTTGTACTAGGTTGTTATGTAATGTTGGAATATTTTTGTATTTCCTCTTTAGGCGCTTAGTTAAGCGCCATAAAGAGGAGTCCTGTGCCGTTACTGCAGTCAGTGTGTCTGTCCACATGTCATTTTTGTACGTGTTGATTTTGTCTCGTATGGTGGTGCGTTGTAGTGCATTCATACGTTGTCGGTCAATTATTGGTCTTTGCAACCGTTGCCATTGTTTCCTGATTTTATTTTTAAATTTGATAAGATCCAGGATTTCCTGTGGAAGTTGATCTTTGTGTTTTATTTGGACAACGGTTGCAACTTTGTCTCGTGCGTATTGTATGTTTTTAGTCATTATGTCAACTTCGTTTTCAAGTTCTCTGATGTTATTAATATTATTGTTAATTGTTGTGCGTTCGTTGAGTATTTGTCTGTAGTTGTGCCAGTTTATGTTTTTAAGTAAATGTGTTGTCATTGGTGCCTCGTAAGGGTGCGGACACGCTTGCGAGCGATTTATCGTGAGAGATAAATCGTTCACGACTGAACGACAAAAAAATATTTCAAACCCATTGAATTTCATTGGAATGGCCATACCTACAAAATCGCTCAGCGAGAAATCGCTTAGCGGCTAAGCGCGTCGTTCTGTTTTCAATTCGGTTTGATTTTCTAGCGACTTTTGTTAGCGACATTTGTTGCATTATTTGGTCTTGTAAACTGCACGTATACGCATCAACGGTCGACAAGATGTCGTGTTTTAAAGAAATTTAATTTCGGAAGTTCAAAGTAGACCCATTTTATGGCAGAATACTAATAAGCATTTTAAAAATAAAAGCATCGCAAACCTGAAATAGTGTAAAATTTTGTTGATAATAGCTAATATTTAGATAAATGATGATAAAAACAATGCTTTAATTTGTTTTTTATATAGATTACTATTTTAAAAATATATGGATCTGGTCTCCCCTAAGAATTATAATAAATAAATCGTTTTTTTACTTACCTTATTGTGACCACTAATCTTTCTTCAACTGAAATTGGTTTTCCAAAGTTGGTAGTTTTTTTTACAAGACTGGTTCTAATCTTATTTAGCAGTAAGTCAAATCTGTTTATGCTCATTCTAGTGTACTCGAAAAACCTGTCTGGGTATTTTCCTCAACTGCTTATACAAGTGATGAAATTCCCCATGTGCTTTTCTATATCTATTGATAGGATGAACACCATATTTTCTTTTGCGTTTTAAAAAGGGGTCTATAAATGGATCATCTTCCAAAAGAAGGGCAATTCGACGCGCTCGTGTGAGACGCATGACGAAAACTGATTTATAAGTCGCTTTCCTGTGGACAGGTTCTCGCCTGTCGCCCGCTACATTGTCGTGAACGATTTATCTCTCACGATAAATCGCTCGCAAGCGTGTCCGCACCCTAAGACATCCGCACGTGCCACTGTACTATTATGGGTAGGTGATCTGACGAGAGTTCGTTGAAAATTGTTGCCTCAGAGAGGCCTAGTACATTTTTATTAATAAATAAATCAATATATGTAGGTGTCATCCTATTTGGAGGATAATGACTGTGCGTCTCTAAGGCAATTATTTGTAAATGGTTATCGAGAGAGTATTCAAACAATAGATTACCATAATGGTTATTTTGATGGTTACCCCACATATCGTGCCTTGCATTTAAGTCGCCGACCATGAGAACCTGCTCAAAATTGGCGAAAAATGGATTCAAATCAGTATTGTTAAGCTGCATACGCGGTGGTGCGTATGCTGCTGTAATAATTGTATTGTTTTTCAGACGTATTGAAGCGTGTTCTATGTGTGATTTAACGTTAGGTATTTGAGAATGAGGGAGGGCGTTCCTTATTATTAAGGCCACGCCCCCTCCTCGAAAATTACGATCCGCACGATAGATCGTAAAATTCCTGATTTTGAATTTGTCATTTTCCGCCAAATGAGTTTCGGTGACGCAAGCCACATCTACCTCGTATTTTGATAAGAATTGAATAAATTCTCCTGCACTGTAAAAAGGACTCCATCAAAATTACCACAATAATCGTTGGTTATTTAATGCCCATAATAATCGCCGCGATTTTACATGTGTTGAGGTAATTTTCAGTTAGCATGTAAAAGTCAGTTAATTTTAGGGCTGTAATTTTACAGTAGTGGTTATGTAAAATAATATTAAAAATACATGACTTTTCCACAAATTTTCCATAAAATCTTTTATTTTTACTTAATATCTCCCTATAAATTACTGTTTTTTAATGTAAAATTCCCCATTAATATTGTAATATTACATTAGTTTTACATTAGTTTTCTTTAATATTACCTATTATTTCCTTAGAAATTACTTTCTTTTTATGGAATTTTCATGTATATTTCCACCAGCTTTACTTGAAGGACTGTAAAATTACATCATTATTAAAATTGTTTTTACATATTATTAAAAATGTACAGGGTCTTCTCCTGTATTTTGACCCACCAATATTTTCTTACCTGTGACAGTTAGAGGGTAGGTATATTTAAATTTAAAAGGTGCTTTATTTTATACAGGAATCGCCAGGATATGTAACAAAAAAAAAAGATAGGTGATTCCTATGAAATAAAGCAGCTTTTAAATTTAAACATACCTACCCTCTAACTGTCACAGGTAAGAAAATATTGGTGGGTTAAAATATAGGAGAAGACCCTGTACATTTTTAATAATATACAAGGTGTCAATTTGAAAACTTTCAATGCGAATATTTCTGAAACTAAAAAAGTTAGAAAAGCGCTATTTGCTACAAATATTATACAGGTAGGGGGAACCACAACCACCATCATATGCATTTTAAGCATCTTATTAAATAAAATATCACTTCATAAAAACAGAGTTTATTTTATTTAAGTTATACCTTTTTTTGACCCTGTATAAAATTTAGAAAAAATTCTTGTGCAGGTGAATACTACCTCAAAGACCTTTAATATAAGGTATCACTAAAGGGTTGGTGCCATTTAAAATTTTGGGGTTGGGGTCCCGTCGTCCGGCAGATTAAAAGTACGAGTTAAAAAATATCAGAAAATGTAGTTTTATTAATGTATAATTGTTTATTAAATACACACTTGGTCTAAACATATTATACAACATAATCAAAAACAAATGCTAACATAAAAAGTAAAAAATCTGCCCAAACATTGTGCAACGTACTCTTATGAGCGCACAAAAAACAAAACAAAAATAACACCACGTTGGTTTTATGCTTAAAGTAGCAAAATGTGTAGTAAATCAAAAAAAAACTAAATAGGTACCTACATTAAGTAATTTGTAGGTAAAGTTAATTTTTTTTTTCTATTTTCCAACTGACGCGACGGCCGAATTTTAACCTTTAACCGTTACTTTTGGCAGATTTTGCATGCAAAAAATGCCAAAAGTAACGGTTAAAGATTGAAATTGGGCCGTCATTTGGAAAATAGAAAAAAAAAGAACCTAATGTAAAGTTCTGGTCGTATGGAATAATGTACGACTCAAAACTGCGGCGCACTTGACGTAAAAAAAACTGTGACAACAAATAAATAAATGAATACATATTAACAAAGAACATTATAAACGTGTAACACAACATAACATTTATCATATAAACAACAACAGTGTTTTAAAAGTACTGACCATATAAAAAAATGCATCATCAATACCTATCGCGATGCGAAGCTTTGACAAAAATAATGATAACATGAACAAGTTTAGTGTGCATTTTTGTTTATTGAAACGCTGCGCTCCGCCCGGGCACGCAGCATAAAAACAAAAATGCGTCCTGGAACAGGTTAAACAATTTTATTATATGTATATTAACTAAAAGAGATGTGAAATAATTTTTGTACGGTCTGTACTACTTAATACAAATTAAAAAATAAGTACATATATATTACTTTAGGATTTTTAACTTTTGAATAAAAGTTATAACTTTTTTTTTTTTGATTTTGATCCAGAATCTGGGTGTAGTTTGTAAAAATAGCGTTGCACCATTTCTAGAGTATCGCTAACGACTTTGGGGTATTGCGTATTAAAAATAAAATAAAGGAAGAAGCACAGTTGGAAGGCTTCCTCGAAGGTCTCAAAGGCATTTTTGTTCAAAATTTGTCTTTTTATGCATAGAAAGTATCCGGGCTCTAAAAATAAAATAATAATTATTGATATTGGGGGTTATGATTAAAACACTTTATGTTAACTTAACGTACAATAGTTTATGTTTAAAGACCTCAACAGATGAATGGGCAAAGACCTGTTAATGGAAACGTATCAATCGGCGTAGAATGATCGATTTTAAGGGCAACGGCTCTCGGTAGGTTTGCTTGGACGGTCGCGGCGAGGACCGACGCATACTAATGGGCGGTGAAATAGACTTCCAGGGCCAGTGTTATCGCGTGCCTATTTTGCTAGCTAAGGCGTTTCGATTCGCATTCAGTGCTTATTAATCATTTATTTGTTGCGGGCGCGGATACATCGATAAGAAATAGTTAGCACTTACGATTTTCAATATGGAAAATTATAAATATGTAAGAAAACGGAATATACGTTTGTCCTTTAACGGGAAAATAGGTTTTGCTAAGAGAAGAGAAAATGTAAAATTCAATTACTATATTTACGAAGATACTAAATAATAATCTTATGAGTAAGATTTCTATTCTTATAGCACAAATAAGGAGAAACCTGTTGTTATAGTAACACCCAGATGCTATTTAGTCACAAAAAAAAACAATACATTAGATTCGTTTTAAAAATATAACCCGAAAATAACATTCAAATTTCCTAGATAGAATAAGAATCCATAATTTTTTGCAAGACTTTTTTTAATAATTTTCTCAATTTCTTTAGAAAGTTCATAATAAAAACAAAAATAATTCAATAGAAACAAATGATTTATAAGAGCTTTTTTTACATGTCAACCATTTTTACTAAAAAATCTCAGAGATTCTATTAATTTTCTTAATAGGCAAATGTTGCTGTTTTGTTTTTGTCTAGTAGTGAGTAGTAGGTAGGTACATATTTTTAGCCTCAAGGCATGCCGCATAGAGCCGGCATTTTTTGCGGAAGTTTCTATACAGAAGAAAGAAATGTGAACAATAATGTTATATTTGTGGCGCTTAATTTACCTAATACTGCGAATTTTCCTGTTACGTACTTGTTTTCACTGGCACATTATAATATAGACATAATATTATAGTAATAATAATTTAATTATACAGAGTTATAAATGTATGACTAAAAAAATCATTGCCAGTTGCGATAGTCCAACAAAATACTATGAAGTACTATGAACGTACCTAAACACTATTGTTGTGGTGTTTTCTGTAATATATAATTACACAGGCAGCATATCACTTTATTTAGTAGGTAGGTATGTAAATTTTAATAAATTAGAACTATAGTTTTGAACGATTGTCTTTTTTAACGGACGGTTTGTGTATATTAAGACTCAAAGGTCAAAGACTGATATAATATTAGTAGTCTCTATACAATAATAGCTGCTAAACTTTTGACATAGTTTGGGCATATTGCATTTATAATATTAAATTTGCTTGTATAATAACAAAAAAGTATATTATATAGGGACGAAAGGAAAATCTGGTGGAGAAAGACTTTTTACTTTCGTCCCCATACTTTGAACTCCACTTGAGCATGGGCTATTTCTTCAAAATAAAAATATATACATATACAGTGTGTCCCGCTTTTCATAAATACACCCTAATATCTCAGTTATTAATAATAAGATTTTCTTGAAATTTTGGTGGTAATTGTATGTTGGAGAAATGAAGTATTTGGCATAGTGAACATTTTAATTTACCATTGGCGTGCGTGCGGTGTTGGTGGGGTAAAAAAGGCTTTTTTTTTTGGAAAAGGATATTAGGGCTTATTTTAGATAACTGTTTCTATCAGATTTAGAATCAGCATCCCCAAAAACCCCTAATTCATATTTTCAAAATCTAACAAACAAAACTTAATCTTTCAGTTAGTGGTGCCCCCGCACATTGTTCTATGATAGTTTTTAAATGCAACTTTCCCTATGAAGTGGATGGGTAGAAATTCTCCATTAGAACCATATATCGAGATTTTGAAAATATGAATTAAGGGGTTTTTGGGGATGCTGATTCTAAATCTTATAGAAACAGTTATCTAAAATAAGCCCTAATATCCTTTAAAAAAAAAGCCTTTTTTACCCCACCAACACCGCACGCCAATGGTAAATAAAAATGTTCACTATGCCAAATACTTCATTTTTCTAACATACAATTACCACCAAAATTTCAAGAAAATCTCATTATCAATAACTGAGATAATATTAGGGTGTATTCATGAAAAGCAGGACACACTGTATATTGTTAATTTATTATTATTCATTATGTTTTTCTTATAAAACACAAAAGCAATAGAAAATAAACTGTTGTTTTTTTAAATTTATTTTTGGTGTATATATAGTAACTATACCTACTTTAGTAAATATATCAAAGCAAAAAATAAATTTTATTCAATAATATATTATAATTACAATAAAATATCTAACAAACACTTAAAAAGTTCCATGTTCAAGGCGGGATTCGAACCCGGGACTTCTTGATCGCCGGGCGAAATCTCTACCACCCGACCATGGAGGTCGACATCGCGGCGCATTCAGACTTGATACCTACTGCACCGTTCGGAAGTTGAGATTTTATTTCGATTTACCGATGTTTAAAATAAACATCGATGTTATCAAACAAAGATTGAAACTAATCATCGATGTTAATATTTCTTTAAAGTAACACATTATAAGAGATACATGCATATTATAAAGATTAATAACATTTTAAACAGAACCTCCTTCACCCCTACTGCGAGATGTGAACATACTTTTATCGTTTTTACTGAAAATAGTGAAAATCAGCTCTTTTATAAAATTTGTATATTCTTCTCACAGAAAATAAAACCAAAAACTACAACATGTAGGCATTGACAAACCCTATCAAACTGCTAATTTTGGAAACATCATTAAACTTATTCTTAAACACGTTTTTAATCTGCAGACACGACTAACCACGGAAAATTACATTAAAGTTTCAACATAAAATAATTAATAAACGCTCCAAAATCTCTGAGTCCGTTCGCATATAGTTGGCCCCGCCTTCCAGCGTAAAACGTGCGATTGCGGTAAGTTTCGCCTTGAAATCCGCAAGAGGTCGTTAGCCGACGGCCGTATTTTGAAAACGGAGGGAAAATAATTTAGGCAAACTTAAAATTTTTTTTCTTTAATTCGTTTAGTTTGGTTTTAAAGAAAATGGTAAAAGCCATGCCGATGCGGAACGTTTTTTACATTTTTTTAATAGTTTATTAAAAAAAAAACTGAGTACGTCGGCCCTAGGTCGTCTAAAAAAAAAGGGACAACGCATCGGCGTATATTAATATTTACCTATATACCATTCCAAATTTGAAATCTATTGGACTATAAATAAACTCACAATTCATTTTCTGCTATGTACCGTCCACAACCGTAGCCTTTAAGTCCTAAAATAAAAGTTTCCATTACTAGTCGTTGGCGATTGGCCTGTGGAGGTCTCCAAACATATTGTAAGTTAAGTTAACATAAAGTGTTTAATCATAGGCCCCATTATTCACCAAACATATACACGCTGTTAACGTGTTTATGCTGCAAACTTCCAGTGTAAATATACTTAATCTAAAACTAAAACAGTGGCACATCACAATGCCACCACCAGTAAAACGCATAAGATGACGCATGTGGTGTCACTGACGACGTGCAACGGTTTTAGTTTTAAGATTAAGTATAAATTTCGTTCAGAACAAGTAGACAGTTACGTCCGATCATCATGACATCTTTTTTTACGTTTCTATACGTAAAAAAAGATGTCAGGATGTGAGGTAACTGTCTACCTGTTCTAAAAAAATTATTATAAACTTCTTTTTTTTTTTATAAGAACAGTGACAGTTCAAAATTGTAGGTTAAAGGTTGTCAGAAAAATAAAAATGTTATAACGTGCAAGCAATTTGTGATGGTATTTTTTTGTGATACGTGTTATTTGCAATTCTGGTCAATAATTATCCTGTAGAACTGATGGATAATCGATGAGAAAATTTAAAAAACACAATCAAAGTGAATTCTCCTATGATTGTCAGTTTCAAAAATTATTGCTGTCATTTTTTGAACGGTTCAATTTGTGATCCAGTTTAACAAAAATAGTGTTGCCAACCTTTAACCTAACTTTTTGATCTGTTACTGTTGTTCCAAAAAAACAGACTTTAGATATAATAATATGCAATTTTATACTTTATCCTAATAAAAACGGGATTTGACAGTTGTCTTATGGCATATTAATTTAAATTTAAATGAAACATCACAAGAAAAGTCTATAATCTCTGTTTTATTAGGATAAAGTTGCTTATACTCGTATAAGTAAAGAAAAAAAGTTCCCATGAACATGGGTACGCGAACGCTTGCCCAAGAAGATAAAACGGTTTGACGATGACTTTCAAAGGGCTTTAGCCATAGACAAGGGATTTCGGGTTAGTTTATGCTAGTTATAGATAGGCAACTTAGTATTCAAGATTTGTTCCGTGACTACTGCGCCCTCCAGCGGGTGTAGTGCGAAAGAGACATTCAAATATCTATTCAAATTATTTTAAAAAGTTTTTACTGGATTATGCTAATCCTTTTTTTTATTCCCACTAGAGAAATAATTATAATATTTTTTTTTAGTGAATGTTAAAATAGGAATAATAAACATAATAAAACTACATTATTGTACTTAGCTATTATTTATTTGCTAAGTTAAGAAGATTATTATACTTATTATACAGTTTTTCTTAATTAAAATTAGCCATGGAACAGTTTCCATTTTGCTGCAAGAAGGAGAATTCCAAATTTATATAAACACAAATATTGAGTTAAAATCAGTCTACATCAGTCAATTAATAATAAAAATAATAATAAATGTCTTTTATTAGCAGATTAAATAGATTAACAAAATAATTATCCATAAGTTTCAATATTTTTTTTTATAAATTATCTACATCTAAATAAAATAGGCAAAGCCCACTTTGGCGAAGTCTAGCCATCTGGCTACTATTACTTAACCAAAGGTATATATAGGCTCATATAAATGATTTTCGTACAATTATTATCGAGATTATTATACATACACCTTAGATTAAGGAAGAGAGAGGATACCGCGCCTGCTATTAACCGCATAGGTGAAAATTGAGACCAATTTTTCTACAGAGGCGGCCATTTTATTTGTGTACAAGAAACCGAGTGCAATGCGAAATTATTTTGTGGATTGTTCTGGGTTTAATAAATATAGTTATATAATGTTTATAATAGATTTTTTTTAAGGTTTTAATTCGAAAATTTTAACTAATATCCGTAATTCAATACCTTTTTGTTCTTTCAAACCGCCATTTTATTTGGTGCCAAATGGTAACACACCGGCCTATTGCGTTACGTATCCTCTCTCTTTCCTTGTCTAAGACATACACACAACACAATACAATGCAATACACGAGAAGAAAGAAGAAATTCGACTCAATAAGCCACTATGCGTGATGAAATTCGTAAGAAAATAACAATACATATCTAGATTTCCAGCAGCATGTTACTATAAACTTAGCAAATAATCACGTAGTTTAAATTTAAATTTATTAATATTGTATATACAATTTGAATTCCTCAGGCAGAGAGTTATATATAGACTAATGGCGCTAAATGAAAAACTTCTCTTAAACATTGCTGTTCTATGTTGGGGTAATGTGTACTTATTTCTAAATGTCATGTTCCTATTATGAACAATCGTTCTAGGAATAAATTTACTGTTTACCAGATTGGAAGAGTCAGGCGAGGTAAGTAATCTGTGGACGAAATTACCAAGGTGGTGGAGTCGGCGATTGTTCATATTAAGCCAATTGCATTCAGTTATCTTATGCGAAATGTGGTCATACTTGCGAAGACCATAAATTAGTCTAAAACACATATTTTGCACCATCTGCACTTTGTACCTGTCCTCCTCGCAGAGGCACGGGCCATAGATGAAGTCATAGCAAGTGAAGTGCGACAACACCAAGCTTTCACAAAGGGTTTTCTTTAATTGAGTAGGCAGTATGTGGCGATTACTGTATAAAAGAAGAAGCAAATGCTCTTTTGTTGAGATTTTTTATATGTTCACGAAAGCGCAGTTCTTCATCTACTATTAAGCCCAAGTTTCTAGCAGAATTGACAAAGTTTAGAGGAGTGTCTGAAACTTGCAGTTTTAAGCTGTTCTTCACATAGTTTCTTTTAGCCTTGGTACCTATACATAGTATAACTATGAACCTATATCCAACTAAAACGCTAGAAGGTAAAATGTTTATAAATATAAGATACAATATAAATTTGAAGAATTGGTGCTTAAAGAATAAATATATTTTTTTTTTGCCACTTGGACAAATTTACATTTTTAACCCTCTGGCGGGCGCGTACGCGGCTAAAAGGCGCAAATTTTAATTTTTTGCTCACCAAATAATTCCAGAAAATCGCAGGTCTTCGCGCGCTCAGGTGTGTGTTATTCGAATCGTCTACCCCCGCCCAAATGCATATACAGCTTTCTATTTGACCCTTTGAAAGAAAGATCGATAGAAGAAAAACGATCAGACAACTCCAATAGAAACTGCAAAACCGGGGACATGTTACATCTGTGGCAAACATAAAAATAGTAAAACCAAGTATGTCTGTCATCAGTGCGGAAACAATGTTTTACAAAAAACATGGTAATATAAAATAAATAAAGGGGAAATGGAACTATAATAAACCTTTTTTTATATTTTTTTATAACAAAATGTATTTCTATATCCTAACTTTTTATTAACAAGAAATTTAAAAACAACGGTTTTATATTTTACCAATTTCCCCCGCTGTTAGGATTTAAAACTGAAAAAGTGAAATGCGGTGTAAATGCCGCAATGCGCCCGCCGGAAGTTTAAACCACTGTGTGTTAAATATTAAACAACCTATACTAAAATATAAAAAAAGATTTATGTCACCATTCAACAGTAAAAAGTTTAAAACCGATTTGCTAAGAAACATTTTGTGCCTTTAGAACCTAACTACAAAAATACAAATACATGGTAAAAGTATAAATAATATAACATTTTAAATTATCCGGATATTTTTCAAAATTTATTGTAAATTTTTCAAATCTCGCATTTTTTTTTAAACTTTTTTGTGAATGTGATATCTTTTTGTTGCTTCTATTTTCATGGGGTCTTTGGTTACAACATTTTCAGCTTTGCCTTTTAATATTTTATTGACATTCTTTGACCATGTCACAATGTGAAAATAGCATATTTTATTAATGATATCATAAAATACATTATGTTGGTCGCATATAAAATGATTTTCAATATTTTGTGATAAAATAGTGTTCAAAATTGATTTTATGTTTTCTTTGTAACACAGTTTAGGCAAAATGTCCGAAAGAATATTAACAGCTCTTTGATACAATATATCAAAATTTTGAGATGGACATACTAAATTTTGTCTTTGAAATTGACGACTTTCAATAGTAAATATATCTTTGGGATTACGTTCTTTTTTATTTCCTAATAAATCGCTTTTACATTTTGAACAATTATTAATAGTTTTTAATGTTTTTTTGGCAATATATCCTGCAATATAAGTCAAAGTACCTCTACTTATTATTGATTGACTATTTTGAGGTAAATGATCAGGTAAAGATATCTCTGGCACTTGTAATAGAGGTAAATGTTCATCTCTCGAGTTAGAAAAAAAATCTCTTAAGGGATCTAGTGCGACAGCTTCATCATTCTCGCAGTTTGAACCCGGAGAATGTGGTGAAAGAAAATTATTTATTAACAAAGCTTTAAATGAATTAACAAATGACTGGCATGTTGGATTGATATTTCTAACACCATGACTTCTTATACTGCCAAAAAAATTTTCTAAAGGGTCCTGGTTAGAATTTCTTACAGAGAGGAATGTAAATCCCTCTTTTTTTAATTTTGGCCAAAGATACCTAAACCCTTTTAATGTATGGATATAGTTGTTTACTGAAGGAGGTACATACTTTGCACAATTACTTTTAATAAATTTAACTGACTGTAGAGTCTTTATAGCCTCTATCCAAAATGCCATATGGGGAGAATCTTCATCAACAGCACATCGAAGGTAATTTTCTTCATTTGATGTATTAACTTTAACACCGTTTAGACTGTCGAAACATTTGTCCATAAACAAAATAAACTCTGCTGTTTCACTCGCCTCAGAAGGCATTTCTTCATTTGGAGCTAAAAAGTAAGATTAAAATAATATTATGTCACTATATGTACTGCGTATATAGTGTAACATATTATGTACTTATAGATATAATGTAAAAAAAATTACCTAATCGTGCTAGTCCTTTTAAGACAGCTGCAACTCGTCTACTAAATATTTGAGCAGCCATAGATACTTTCATTTTTTTTGAATTGTTAATATGTTGTTCAGAAATTTTATGTAACATCTTATAATCTTGATCTTCATTGGAATCGAGGTTGTACAGTTTCCTTAAATGTTCCCACTTCGCAGTCATCTCTCCTGTAGTCCCAGTAAATATGCAATTACGTTCAAATAGATTATTTCTCATACACTTTAATAGATGAGGTGGATCATATAGAGGAACAACTTCTTCATCATCAATGAAAAACCAAAACCATGATTTTCTTTGTTCTGCAAGGCAAAATTTCTCTTTGTAACTTCATACAGAGAGTTTATTGCCGCTCTGTTTGGTCCACCCTGGTCACAAACTGTGGCAACCACTTTTAATCCAGATGCTCTTGCAGCACGTATAACATCTTTTGTCGCTTTCGCCAGGACTGCAGATTTCATGCCACCACTATTAAAGTAATAAGCCAATGGTTGTTTCCATTTTTTATGAATGCCTCGTGCCATAAATACCATAGCTTTATCTGCTAATCGTTGATTTCTATTTTCACCTCCATTGTCTTCAAAGCCATCCAACATATCTTGTCCATGATTGTACTGGACAGATGGATCTAGGGATATTTCATCAAAAATAATCGTACAGTATTTGTCTAATTTTTGCATTGTAGATACAGTCTTTTCTAACTGTTTAAAAATTACATTATTAATGCCAGTTCTAAAGGGCACACTACTTAGCAAATCGGTTAAAGTCTTTCTACTTGGTAATGCAAAAGTTTTTTTAAGCATCTTATAACGCTTAGGACTTTGCTTTAGTAATCCTAAAGCAAAAATTTTATCATCCAATGAATACCTCCGTCCTTTTGGAGCAATTTTTTGCTGCTTTAGTTGAGTCATAACAAAGTTAAAGGACTGTTCATTTAGCTTCGCTCGCATATATGCACCTGATTCTGCGAACTTGAACGCTTCTTTCAAACGCCTTTTTCCATCCAATGCCCTCCTTTTCATTCTTATTGCATTATTATTTATTGAGCTTGCTATTTTATGCAGTTCTCTGGCTTGTGGACTAAGCTCACTTACTTTTCGAACATTTATTGAGTCGAGAAGTTTTCTTCTTGGCAAATCTGCAATACAGTGAAGTAACTTAAGGGTGTGTAATATTTAACATTTAAATAGATCACAAATATTTTAAACAGGAATCAACGGAATGTAAGTAAGAAAGTAACATGTAAGGAAATTATTATACCTATATTTAAAGAAAGATGTGATCATCGAATCAGTTTGTTACACAGCATTATCAAATTTTTTTATAGGCAATTAAATAAAAAACTAATATCATATTATTGATCTTACCTTGACGTGTTTTGCGGGTAGAGAGAGTCATGGATGTTTGGGTTTGCAACAGAGAATTAAAAACATCCTTAAATGGAACATGACAAATATCTTCATCAGATAATCTTAATCTTTTTGCTGAAGATCGCAAAGTAGAGCTTTCTTCTGAAGATCTCCGTCTTTGATCAAAGAAGTCAATTATACTGGCTTGATTCTCATCATTTTCCTTCTCTTGGTCGTTATCATTTTCATTACTTTGACAAAAAATCAGTAGTATTACACAATATTTTTTATTTACTCTATTTATTATTTACTTTTTCAAATATCATACGCTCCATCATACATTATGTGAATATGTTTTTTCCTAGTAGGTAATTATTTTAAACATTGAATAGCCACAATTATATTATTATAATTATAATAACTTACCTTCTAGGGCAAAGTCTGCTAAATAAAGAGTGGGAATGCTATCTAATTTTAAATTAGAGCCACTGCGTCCATGTAGGCGAGAATTACTTTCGAAATGTATATCGCACACTCTGTAGTTATTTATAACCAACTTCCGATCCTTTATTAACAAAACTCCATTGTTAATTTTTTGCAGCCATTTCATAAACAACTAAAGAAGAAATAAACAATTAGTGACTTATAATAATTATAAAATCAAATATCAGCTGGTAATTTTTTAAAATTATCTTAAATGAACAAAGCGGCCAACATACAGATTTGCTATTGTTACTTCAGATTCAAAATATAAAAAGCTGTAGATAAATACATACCTCATCGTTTTTGGGAAATCGATGCATTTTTACACTATCGCCCCTGCTTTTGCACTTTGGCACACAACAATAATACATAATAAGACACAAACTTAAAAGATTATTAATGAAGACTTCTGGTTCGCACAAATTCAAAATTCAAATATTAAATAATTTTCGCCGCGTCTGTCTATTTATTATGACAACTGTCAGGTCTCGGTGACGAAATAGCCATGTTGCCACATAGCAAAATTATTGGTAAAATTTCCCTATGTCTAGATTCTATGCTTTATAATAAATATATTTAATAAAATTAAACGATAAAAGTTGTAAATACGCAGTTATGTAATATACTGAAAATATCTTAATTGTAGGACAAAGAGGTTTTTCATTTTTGAAATCTTTAAAAGAAAATGTCGAAGTAGTAAGGATTTTTGCTTTGTAAATCTGACAATGTTGGTGACATTAGCGCCTCTATCGGGGGTTCATTCTGAAAAAAGAATTTTTTATTTTCAATTTTGATTAAACTAACGAAAAAGCTCAATACACACCGTAAAAATTAGCAAATAAACTGACAAAATTAAAATTACAAGTTATAGGTATAGTATATCCAAACTTGATTGAAATAGTTTTGGGGCTCTTAAACCAGTAAACTCTTTGTCGGCATCGTTTTAAAAGCCTTAAACTTTTTCAACAGAGTTCAGTTAAACTATACATACATGCCAGCAACATGTGTAGTGTCTTTTTAAATGGAATCAAGCTATATGATATAAAATAAACGGTTCAAGAAAAACTTAATAAAAACAAGTTTGTTATATATTTTGAGAGCAGTAGTATATAGAAGGGATATTGAGGAGGAAAAATGAGTAAATCTACTTTAAACCGCCAAGAATAGGTTGGGAAGATGAGGAGTAAATGTGCTTCAGACCATAACAAAACAGAGATGGAGGAGGAGGAGGAGGAGGAAGAGTAAAAAATCACAACCACCACCATTCAAAGAACAAGGATGGAAATTTCCACAATATAAAAGATGTTACAAATCTTTCAGGTTAGTTTAGAATTATGGCTGATTCTGTACGAGATGGGTTATTTGAAACTCTTAAAAAAATTGAAAATGATTTTTGTGATCTAGTTAATGAATGTGTAGAAAAGACCATGCAGAGTAATCCAGAGTTCTGTCATATGTATAATGCTGATGCTGATTATTTTAGACGTGGTGTGGAAATGATACAGAACTACTATGAAACAGAAGATATGCTCAAGCTTGTTGAAGATTGTAGGACAAATGGTTTTATTGAAGAGTTGTTCGAGTTTAAAGAATTTGTGTCACCAAATGATACGGCTGCATATAAACTAATATTAAGTGTTGTGGAAGAGGCGCAACTTGCTGAGATGGGTCCCAGTCCGTTATTTCGTTATGTGCGATTAGTGAAGTGAAAATATTAAACATGGAGACAATAGTTATTGAAATGTATGAAAACTTTATTATGTCAGAAGCTTGTTCGCGTTATTATGCTCTAGTGGGTGATGATGATGATGCTGAAGCACAAAATTTTCCGTGGTACATAGACTATATGGAGCATGCTTCTCAGTGTAAAAAAGCTTCCAAAGCATGCTTGAACTTTTTAAAGACAAAGAATTTAATAAAATTAGTTATAGAACTTAAAAGGTTAGGTTTATATGAAGATATTAATGTAATAAAAACGAAATATAATGAAATAAAACAATAAATAAAATTTGATTTTTTTTATTCATTCATAAAAAAATTATCATACAAATAAAATACATTATAAAGAGCACACATAGCTGGTGTCTTAGTATGAAAAAAACATTTTGGTGTTGATAAATGTAGAAGTGGTTTTTCATTTAATTCTACTATTGGTTTGGTACAATACTTCTTGATATAGTCAATCTTTTCACCTCCTTTAATAAAAACAAATGTTGCATCTCTTGTTAGCTCGTCAATAATGGTGGAAAAATAATGAAGGGGTGTATATCCAACATTCCAGTTTATGCAATGATAGTTTTTTATCAACCACAAAGCTTGCTTGTGTAAATCTGGTGAAAGTAAACGTAACGGAAATGGTTGCTTAAACACATAGTGGCCAATTCTATTCCCATCATATGTAGCCAACTCCTTTGGAATAAACTTGTTATGCTCATCCTTAAATCCCTGCACATCCAAAACTAATCGCATATTTTGAACAATGAAAATTTCTTTAAGATAAATTTTTTAGATGTATACTCTCGAATTTGATTTTTTAAAACCTTTAATTTTTGAATAAAAATTTCAATGTGTTGCATGTTAGGTGAAGACATGCTTATGACTACACAAGTACTAGTTAAGAAACTTAAATAAGCTTAGTTTATAAGGGAGGGGATTATAGTTGTTTAACAATTTTTGTGAGTGGATTATAGCTAAAAATTTTATCATGTATTATGAGGCAATATGCTGATGTTTTAGCAACCATTTTTTCTTTTGTTTCAAATTCAATCCTCATAGTTACAGGACCAGTTTGCAACAAATCCCTTTGATGTGAACAATTAATGTATGTAATAGGTGCATTACTCTTAAATTCTGCAGGATTAAAAATTGGTTCCATTGAAGAGTTATAATACACTTGACGAAAATCAGAAAACATTTCATACAGTGTGGCAAATTTGTTGTTTTTGAAATCGAGTTGAAGATCGTTATACGGATATCTTTCAGAGTTTAAAAACACATTTATATTTCTTAATTCGCAATGATCAAATTTGCTCATATCCATTTTTATATTACCACGTCTATTTTTCTGGAAAGCGATTAAAACATGACGGGGTGTTTCAACCTTAGTGGAAGTTTTTACAGGCCAGTTGTGTCTTGTTGTTTCCAATAATTCAGGATATTCAACCAACTCCCAACTGCGGAAAGTAATTAGTATGTCACTGTTCCTATCGATAAGTTTTGTTAATGCTAATTCTTGTGGGATTGCCACAGTAAGGTGAGGAACTCGCCAACAAAGCCTCGTTATTACAATTTTTGATGTTTCATTTTCCTCACTGGTGCGCAATAAAGCGTCAGTGGTATCATTATTTCTAATGAGTATAAGTTCTTGTTGAGCATTTAAAATAATTTTATTACAATCTTCAAAAAATCCAGAATACATCTTTAATGGTACACATAAAGAAACACTCCCTTTGTCGTCAGTCATAATTTTTTCTGCAGCTTTTGCTTTTGGATACCATCCCGCATTTTCTAATTTTGCACTCTCATTTTGATTAAACGATGTATATCCCTTAAGTGTTGAAGTGATGCCAATATCCCTAACAGAGTCAATAGTGACACCATTTAAAACATAACGCATTTCCTTAAACAAGAATGCTGGGGCATTGTTGATTAATACAGTGTTTCTTAATGGAGTACCATCCTCTTTAGTAACTTGTAATTCTAAATATATTTCACTTTTGCAAGGTAATGGATACTTTCCAGTCTGCTGTAAAGCAATCCTAATTTCATCATTCGGTCCAAGTTTTGTGGGATTAAAGGGGTCAAAGGAAAATACCTCCCAACTTAGTATTGAATCATCAACAAGAACATTTTCTTTAACGTTTAAAAATTCCATTTTTAACTTTAAACCCCAAACTTAATAGAAATTGACGATTTGAAGGTGTTAGTCTTCACGAGTTTGGTTTATTACTAAATAAGTTTCGATTGATTTCATTCTTATTAAGCTTTCCACCAAAGTGACTTCTGTTATAAATGATCACCATCGCTCATCTAATTTTTTAAGATGTAGTCTTAGCGTTATGGTTTCTTCTCTAAAATTAACACGTTCCTCCTCTTGATCCAATATTTTAATAGTAATTTTATCTATTACTTTAGCAGTAACTGGAAAATATATAACGTTTTGGGGTGATTCTATGATTTTAAAACCAGGAGCTACACTGGGAAAAAATTGATGGATTATATGAACAGGATCACCATTTAAGTATGAACCTTCAGCGATACTACAATCGATATTTATAGAGTTTACTTTAATTATTTCTGCAGGTCGTTCAGAAATATGAACTTCTTCTGAATCAATAATCTGATTTTCAAATCCCAACAATGTGCCTATAGAGCCCTGTCTAAAAATAATATTTTCGGAGCATTTAATTACTGAACGCAACGTATTATTATTAGCACGAAGATAAAACGAAATTTCTTTTTCCTCCAATTTGTTTTGAAGCAATTTATTAATATTATCAATTTCATAACTTCCCGGAGGAATAGTTACAAAATTGCCTGATTCGCCGTAAAAGAAGCGATTATTACTCTCATCAATGTTGGGAATTGCATTAAATGTTTCAAAATTTACAAGTCCTATAACATAGTCGATATTTTCTTCTAGATAAATCGGATGATGAAATTCAGATGTTAAAATGGCAGAATTGCCACTAATAACAAAACTATAGGACATGTCACTTTAATATTTCGACAACGAATAAATCTTTATTGCACATCATGTATTATTATAAAGAAATTTTAGACATAATTGGCCACAATTTGTAGTGTTAAAAGTTTGATACCGATTGTAATTATAATTTATAACATTTTTATTTTTGTTACTGAAAAAATATTTTATTAATTCAGCTGGAGGCCGTAAATTGCCATAGCTGTCAAAGTATGTTATTTGTGTTTTTTTTTATGTATGCAGTCCAATGAGTCCAATCACCATTAAAGTCATCTAAATTAATAATACCACATTCAGTTTCATTTATTTTTTTTGGAAGCTTATTTCGCATAAATATACCCCTAAACATGGGAATTTTTAGAAATTTGATGTATTTAAGTAAATCAAAATTAGTAAGAGTATTTAGGGGTATATGTTCTAGCAGTTTTTTGAATATGGTTTTAAATACAAACCACATCCCGTTTTATATGGCTTTAGATACAGACCGCTTCCTTTTTGTCCTACTGCTATAGACTCCATCGTTTTATTGTGTCTTTTATCCTCTTCTAATTTTTCTTTGGCAGATTTGGCATCATTCACGGCTTTCGCAATACCCGCGGCCCCTCCTCCAAGGGCACCTAAAGCTGATAAACCCGCAAATAATGGTATAAGTGGTAAGAATCCCCCACTTTTTGGTATAGGTATTACTCTTCTTTTAGTAGGAATTGTCTTACCAACTTTCCTAATAGACTTCACAGCTGTTTTAATCCCCTCATTTAAACTTTTAAACCTTTTTCCCTTAATTCCTTTTCTAGCTTGAGCAATAGCTTGAGATAATGTGATTCCTCGCCCCTTAGTCTTTTTTCGTTTTAGTCCCATTCCTAACTTTCTTTTAACTTTCATGGTACCACTAATACCTAATGCTGCCACTCTTTCTCCAAAACTAGCGTCCTTAGCTCTGAAGCGTGCTATGGCTTTCTCAGACAGTAGTTGATCTGCAACGTTCCTCCTTTTTATATCATTTGATTGTGAATATGCAATGTCATGCTCTTTGCACGCCTCGTCTAATAAATTTATTCCCTTGTCACCCCTCGATAATCTTTTTTCTAATTTTGTCCCAGGTCCACAGAAATTGTAACCGGGAAGGAGTAATTCAAAGGGTAATTTATTGATAAGAGTGTTTAGTAAACCTGATCCCCGTTTCTTACCCCAAGATTTGTATGGTACCCGTTTGGGGGATGATTGGAACATTATATAGTTAAAGTCTCGATACAAAATGATTAGTTTTACTTTGACCGTGAACTTATGTACTTTTTATAACATGAGAGTTGAGAAACAACCCTACACTGTAACAATTAAGGATCATGAAACATCAACAAATAAATTTAGAAAACATGGAAAATTGTTCGAGGGAAATAGCAAAAGAGGTTTAATTGTTGGCCCCTCAGGGTGTGGTAAGACTAATGTTTTACTTTCCTTGATCGAAGACCCCAACGGATTACGGTTTGAAAATTTGTATATTTATTCAAAATCTCTATATCAGCCCAAGTACGAATATTTAAGAACACTTTTTAAATCAATAAAAGAAATTGGATATTACGAATCTGAGAATGAAGAAAATATAATTTCACCACAAGAAGTGTTGCCATACGCTATAATGATTTTTGACGACATAGTATGTTGCAATCAAACCATCGTAAAGGATTATTTTTGTTTTGGAAGACATAGAAACACCGATTATTTTTAGTTATGTCAAACCTATGCATCGATCCCCAAACAATTGATCCGAGACAATACGAATTTAATTGTGATTTTTCAACAAGACAATACAAATTTAAAACATGTTTATGATGACCACGTCAACGTCGATATGAGTTTTAATCAGTTTAAAGAAATGTGTTTATTGTGTTGGAAAGATAAGTTTGGGTTTCTGGTACTAGATAAAGATTCCACTATAAATTCAGGCAGATATCAAAAAGGATTTGATTCATACATTTACTTATAAAAACAATAGCATTAAGCGAAAACTGGTATTTTAAAATAATCTGCCATGAATGAACAATTAGCGAGACAACTTGTAAAATCAAGGAATGCAGTTAAGAAAAAATATCAAGCTTTAAAAAATGCCGAATTTGAGTCTCATTCGAGACTGGAAGACACTTATAAACCAATAACACAACCATTGTAAGAATTAATTTCAACCATTGGTAAAATTGAACCCCATGAGGAGGATCCATCCTTTACCAGATATTATAAAACATCAACTCCCCAAAGGACAAAAAACGCGAGAAAAACTGGAAAAACCCCAGTTTTACCCACAGAAGTACCATCCTTTTTTGACGATAGTATTGCCTCTGTGAGTCAGATTCCAAGCATACAGGAAACGAGTGTGATAGCCGAAACATCACATGGAACTTCATCCTCATCTGGGTCGACAATAGGAAATCTTTCAGACATATTGGAACAAACTAGACAAACGATTCAGACATATGTGGGCACACCAGCCTATCAACAATGGTTACAAGAGTTTCACGAATTACCGCGCACATTCATTGACAATCAGGTCAGAGACACCGCAAACACCTACGACCACACATATGGAATAATACACGACCTTGAAACTGACAAATTTTTCTTAGGTCTAACCCAACAGCCTGTAGAAATAATTGGGAAAAACGTCAAAATACAAGGTATTACATATCTTGGCACCCCTGGTTTATACGAATTACTATTTAAAAAGGAACCCAAAGGCTACAGTATTAAAGATTTAGACAACTATATGGACATTCTGGGTCGAACTAACGCTTATCGTAGGAATAACAGTCCCAATGAACAAGTTCAAGGAAATGGTTCACGTAAATATGTTACAATAATAGGTCCATACTTACAGAAGAAGGGAATAACAAAAACAAGAGCTCTTAACCCTGCCTCAGAAAACCTATTTCAGCATTCGACATTCACAAGACTGGTGGCCCCATATAGAGCTCAAAGAAAAGCACCGACTACACAAGGATCGGGTTTAACTCTAAAGGATAATAAAAATGACATTGATTATGTTTATTGGGATAACGTTAACGAACTTGTTGACAGACTTCGTTTGTTGGTAGCCTCAATGAATGCAGGTCACACCGGTCATAATAATGAAGTTATCTCCATTATAGAAGAACTACGAGAAGCTAACATCATCATATAATAGAATGTAACATAGATTTAGGCACATTTAAATAAAAATGATCGATAAGTTTGGTTGTCATATTTCACAACGGTACAAAATAACTGATATAGATATTAAAGATCTTGTCAAAAAAGTTGAAAATGAGGTGACCAACAATATTTCAAAAAATTTAAACTATATTGAAAACAAAGTTGTTGAACACTTTAAATATGGATTGCAACAAAATCAACTGGGAATTTCAAATTTCGAAGAAGAGCTAAAGTTGCAAAATAAACGCTCCCTTGAAGTTTTCGAAAATATTAGCAATATAACGAAAAAACTAAAATTTTGTGAAGATCAAGTAACAACATTAGAGCAAAAATATAAACAGGAAGAAGGGCGTGGTAAAGAAACTCTAGAAAATATCGACAAGAAAATATTACATTCTGAAGTAAAAGTAGGTCTCATAGAGAAACAGATAAGTGGCATTGCTAGTTTACAACAAGAAACTCAGAAGGCGCTATTTAAATTACAAACTAATATAAAAGATACATCAAAAATCGACGACATTCAAAAAATGTTGACAAAGGATCTTAAAACAAAGTTTGAAAAATTTTCAAGTATGGTTTATGATAGGATTTCAATGGAAGTGGAAAATTTCAAAGATGTTCATGATGGAATGAATAAGAATACAAAAAATATTGAAAGGATGTTGAATTTACATTTACTGACTCACAAGAAGGATGGGGACAAATTAGTGGCATTAAAAGAACAATTCGAAATTATGTCACAACAATATTCAGAATTAAAATCTATAGAACATTTGAATAAAGAAGACATAGTAATTATTAAAACAACTTTACAAGAGAATAATAATATTTCAAAAAATATTTTAGACATTGAGAAAAAAGTTGATGAAATAAAGAACTTGGGTGCAGATTCAGATATGAATGCCAATATTAATCAAATTATTAAAGATGTTAAATCATTGGAAGAATTCATCAAAAATGAAAATATAATTTTAAAAGCGAATGTTGAAAGAATAAATGAAATAATGAATCCAAAATTAAGGAGGTGGTATTTTTTAATACAAAAGAAAAAATTAAAGGATTTAGAAATGATGTTGAAAATTTAAATACAACTATAGGAGAAATAGTAGATAGTTTTCTTAATGGTCGACAAATATATGAGATATCTTTGATAGAAAGGCGAACTGTTGTTGGCATTCAATTATCCATAAAAAATATAGTTAAGAAATTAACTGAAGAAATCAATAAAATAGATGAAGGAATGGGTGAATTGGACACCATACTTAATCCAACATCACTAAAATACCTAAACACAAAAATTAAGGAAAATTTGGATAATTTAAAAAAAGAAATTGATAAAATTAAGGAATACTTAAAAGAAGAGGATAAAGTAATTTTAAATCAAAGCCTTAAAGAATGGGATGATACGTATAAAAGCTATTGGGACAATTTTTTTCTTAAATCATAATGTCTCACACTAAAGAGGTGGTTGTGAACGAATTACATAAACCTGCTAGAAAAAATTACAAAAGGAGAAGAACAATCGTTAAAGGATTAAACGATCTTTGGCAGGCTGATTTAGTGGAAATGCAACCATACGCCAAAATAAATAAAGGATATAGATACATTTTAGTAGTAATAAATGTATTTTCAAAATATGTTTGGGCACAACCACTTAAAAGTAAACAGGGAAAAGATGTGACTCTAGCTATGAAAGTTATATTAGACAAGACAATTAACCCAAAAAATTTGCAAACCGATCTTGGAAAGGAATTTTATAATAAAAATTTTCGTCAGCTTATGAGTGATTTTAAAATAAACCATTATAGTACTTTTTCCAATCTAAAAGCTAGTATAGTTGAGCGGGTTAATCGAACTATCAAAAATATCATGTGGAAATTTTTTAGCAACCAAGGTAGTTATAAATGGTATATCGCTTTGCCAACTATAATAGAAACATATAATAATACTGTTCACAGAACTATTGGATATAAACCTATCGATGTTAATCTCAAAAATGAAAAATCAATATTATTAAATTCATACACTTTTAAGAAAATTATAGATTTGGAACATAGTAAATTTAAAGTGTATGATTTTGTTAGAATTTCCAAACAAAGAGAGGCGTTTGATAAGGGGTATACTCCGAATTGGTCCACTGAAATATTTCAAATAAGGAAAGTGAAGTTGACAAATCCAACCACATATCTCCTAAAAGATGATAAGAATGAAAATATTGAAGGTGGGTTTTATGAAGAAGAGTTACAGAAAGTGAAATATCCCGATGTGTACTTAGTTGAAAAAATATTAAGAAAAAAAGGAAGTAAGGTGTTTGTTAAGTGGTTGGGATTAAATAAATCGCATAATTCATGGACTCTAAAAAAAGATGTATTATAAAACTAACATTTAGATATTTAAAATAAAACAATGAAAATATTCAAACCAACTTTTTTATTATTTAAACCTTTGACTGTAAATGAAATGTCTATGATTTACATCTAATATTTTACATATTGTTTTTTCACATTGTTTTATCCTTTCTTCAAAACGAAGTCTATCCAGATAGTGTCTTTGATAATCTCCTTTTCGTGCTTGCCTAGACGCATAGTTCCACACAATTAAAAGATACAGTTTGTTTTCACATTCATTAATATTCACCGAGTTCTTCATAGTATTTTATTTTTGGGGGTGCTCTTCTTAATTTCACTTCCATTGCCTCTGGGTGTATTATTAGCATCTCTAGCATTGTACTAACATTTTCACTATTAGAACATTGTCTATGGTTTAATACATTGTGAACATCCGTAAACAAGTCTCGAGAAGTATTTAAAGTATTTTGAAACACATTAATATATTTTTGAAATTCCTGTTTCCTAAGGATTTCTATTCTGTAATCAATTAACTCTTGTATTTCAAACAATTTATCCATAGTATCTCTAGCAAGGTATAGATAATCCACATCACCCACTTGAAGTTTAATAACACAACACTCATTAATTTGTTCAAAATGTATTATAATATCACCAAACTTGATCGGAAATGGATTGTTATTTGATGAATAGAAATAGTTGACTATTACTCCCTGATACTTTAGAATATTTTTCCAATCCTCTTCACTTAGAATAATATTATATCCTTTTTGACTGCAAATAGAAATTTTTGGAGAAAAATCATTTAAGCTAATTCCAACAGACACATATTTTGAAAATGAATTATTCAAACTGTATACCTTACAATTTAAAAGCTTTTCTTTACATATTTTTTTTAAACTACCACTTTTAGGGTTACTACTATATGCTTGAAATGTCGACATCTTAAAGAACTAAACTGTTAAGGTTACATTCCTTTTTATAGATTTCTCCCCACCCGAAACTAGATTGAGGAGGGTGTTGGTGTTAAGGAGTGAATTAAAATACAACTATACCATTATCTAAATTTATTAAATAAGATTGAAATTATGCTGTGACAATCCCACAGCAATATCATTAGCTTAAATGGCTAAAAATATTTTTACCATTGTCAATACAATACACAACACAACAATTATTGGATCAATCTTAAAAATTATTGGAGAAGTGTTACAACTGACACTTTCGTTAGTTTTATACTTGCTATACCATAAACATTCAGCAAATTCACAGTTTTTGGACAATCTATAATGTTCAATAATAGGACAATCATAACTAGTCCACTGAAATATTTCAACACCACAGTAGAAACATTTACATACATCCTCGATTGATGTATAATAAAAACCAGAACTCGCCAACATATCTGGAGATGGTTTCCCAATCCATTTCTTAAAAGAGGATAATCTTGTTTGATACTTTTTAAATAAGCAATCAATTTCTTCGTCAAATGATTCTAAGCACATATTTGATGTGAGCAAAGATTCTTTATAAATAATAAAATTTCTGAATGATTCTTATATTTATTTATTTAACCTATGTGGAGAGGGATACATCATTTTCATATTCCATAAACCACAAATAAAATGGAATATCCTGGTGTCCCCATGCTAAAGTGTCAAAACTGTGTGGTATTTTAAATCTTTTATTATCAGATGAAGTTAGTGCCAACTTGTTTACCATTTCAGTATAAATATTATGTGAGCGAGATCTAAACATATACATTGAACAAAAGGTTCTCGAATTTTTCTCTACAACTTCTTTATAATGTACAAGATCTAACTGTTTATTAATACTACTTTTTTTTAACCCCTTTAGCTTTTTTAAGTAAACAAGTGAAGCGAACGCTTACGTCAACCTTCCCAGGTAGCTCCGACGCATGCGCACTCCAATTCTTAATACGCTGGCGATCAGCTAGTTCGATATAAACTTCTTTTCCTTCCTCTTCACCCAGCATTCCCCACGGCTGTACATCTTCACACCACGACCAGAGATCCTCTTCTTCAGGCTTCGTTGTTAATGCCCTTTGTGAGCCATCCACGGGGTTTGGGTCGCTTGCCACTTCTATGCCACTCGGCCGGCAGTCGGACGGAGGTTTAGGGAACCCTAACAGGTCCTGGACACCAAGTACAGAGTTGGCATCTCGGTCTGGGCCCTTTGCCACCTCCGCATCGTTGACGGAAAAGTCGTAGCTAACTCCCTGGAGTTCTGATTGTCCATTGGGTAAATGAGATCCCATGGCATCGATGATCCAGGCCTCCAGGAAGCCGCTCGGCGAAGACGGTAGCAGCACGTCTTGCATACGGTCTAAGACTGTTGCGAAATTTAAGGCCATGTGTCTGACTTCCAACAGCTTAGTTAAAACGTAATTAAGATATTTGAGTTTTATTCTAACTCTGTATAATATTTTATTTATTAACACTTTTTATGTCTAAGTATTTTTTCTAACTTAAAAACACAAAATAAACAACTTTATAAATTTTGTAAACTTTTATTCATCCGATCTGCGATGCTTTGAAACTACCAAAAAAGTCCCAGATTATGCTTTAGGGAACTTTTATTTAAATGCGTAAAACAACTTTTAATTATTGTGAAAATAACTCATCATCTCGAGTTATGACGTCATATGTTGACTGCAGCTAATTAGATCTTATTGCTTTGAACCCCCGTGAATGACTGATTCTATATCAAAATTGTCGGCTATTTATAGTAAAATCCAATACCAGAACACCCCCCCCCCCCCCCCCCTTAAGAGATCCAATTAGCTGTTGTCGAATAAACAACAACAACAAAATATTTACATTTACAATTCTACTTAACTATATACACTTTTTTCTTTTGTCTCTGGAGGTTTGTCCTGGGGTTGATCACCATCTCTCTGGCCGTAGCTCCATTTCTACTCTATGCTACGCTTTAGAACGTCTTGTTCTGGAGGATTGTCCTGTTGTTCGTCACCATCTCTCTGGCCGTAGCTCCATTTCTACTCTATGCTACGCTTTAGAACGTCTTGTTCTGGAGGATTGTCCTGTTGTTCGTCACCATCTCTCTAGCTGTAGCTCCGTTGTGGTCATCTCTGCGGCTCCTGGCTTGGTTCAGCAAGGACTGCAACTGTAGAGGCCATTCTTCTCTGGTCATCGTTAAAATTCTGGTTTGAAACTGTTCAAACGGTATCATCGTGGAAGTCACTAACTTCTCTGCCGTGCCAATTGTTGTAATATTAGTTGCATGGGCCATCTTCTCCCTGTACTTCGCCACGTCTGGTGTTAGCACCAACAAACTGGGTGTTCCCCATCGGCTAATCACCTCGGCTTGTACGAATTCTATCAAGGAAGCTGGGTGAATATTCCTGTGTGGTCTTGCTTCCAGAAATCCACTGTATACGTCAACAGCACAGTATAATGTTGTAAACCTACTGTGTCTGGTCCTTGGCAAATCTTCTATAACTGTTACTAAAACTGTGCCCCACGGTTTTAACATTCCGTGGCACAGGGCATCTTCTTTAAAGTGTTGGCATAACACACATTGGCTGAAATGCGTGTCCACATCCTTGTCTATCATCGGCCACCATAACCATCTCTTGATAATATCTTTCATCCCTTCACGAGTGTTGTGGCGTATTCCATGTGCCAAATTGAGTATATTCTGCCTGTGGGTCCTCGGACACCACACCGCCACTCCATCTTCCTCCTGACGCCCCACAACTCCAAAGCGGTCTACCAGCGGCACCTCAGCTCCTCTTCGGATACTTTCCTTCAGGTCCCTGGCAGCCGGGTCCATTGCTTGCGCTCCAACGATCCCTAGGAGTGCGGTTATCCACCGCCCATCTCCTGGGGCCTCCTTCTCCAACTTGCCATGTAGCCACAAGACTGTTTCCCTATCTACTTCTTTTTGATGGGACACCACTTCAGGCACGTCATATTTCTTCAAAACTTCTTCTACTTTAAAATGGGTCTTTGACCTAGGCGTATCGAAGGGCTTTAAGTCTTCCTTGCCTTCAACGGTCTTTTGCTCGGGCGCCATGAAGCGAAACGATAGGCGTCCGAGCTTTCCTTCACGTCCGAGCTCTCCTTCAGGTCCCTGCTCGGGCGCCATGAAGCGAACGCTTACGTCAACCTTCCCAGGTAGCTCCGACGCATGCGCACTCCAATTCTTAATACGCTGGCGATCAGCTAGTTCGATATAAACTTCTTTTCCTTCCTCTTCACCCAGCATTCCCCACGGCTGTACATCTTCACACCACGACCAGAGATCCTCTTCTTCAGGCTTCCTCCATTCACACAGTACCCGCGAGATGGAAGTACCGATATATCAATCATGGAAAAAAAGGGGAAAAAAAAATCATAATCGATAACACAGTAAAGGTATACTTTCAAATAAAATAGAAATTGGTAGTACAAACATGTAGTGTAATTTGTGTTTTTCACGTTCTATTAATTTGTTGTCCGTGTTATTGTGTAATAAATGTAGGCCGATCACTGCCTTTTTAAATTAGTACCTATTACCTATCCGTGAATTGGAAACTCAGCTCGTCAAGGTAATGAAACTTATTAAAAAAATTCTTTTGTTATTGTAGATGTAAGCCCAGTTTTTCTTATTATTACAGCTGATTAACTTTTATGTTGCCATTCTGATGAAGGCCATAGCGTAGGCCGAAACGTTAATATACAATGTGACATTTTTTCACTGTTTTGATTTTACACAAGGACCTAATCCCCAAGAACCTCAGTGCATAAAAAAAAATATATAACAAAGTCCAAGAAAACTTGAAATACTGTAAATATTTTATTTATTAACACTTTTTATGTCTAAGTATTTTTTCTAACTTAAAAACACAAAATAAACAACTTTATAAATTTTGTAAACTTTTATTCATCCGATCTGCGATGCTTTGAAACTACCAGAAAAGTCCCAGGTTATGCTTTAGGGAACTTTTATTTAAATGCGTAAAACAACTTTTAATTATTGTGAAAATAACTCATCATCTCGAGTTATGACGTCATATGTTGACTGCAGCTAATTAGATCTTATTGCTTTGAACCCCCGTGAATGACTGATTCTATATCAAAATTGTCGGCTATTTATAGTAAAATCCAATACCAGAACACAAGTTTCTGTTTTAATACAATAAGCTTTCGCCCCCGTACCATAAAAACATTGAATTGGTTTACCAGCATATTCATCCTTAAATTTACCGACAATGGACTTAGTTATGGGCATATTATGAATATTATCTTTAAAGTTTGATGTGTCATACATATCAATATTATTTTTTATATCTTCATATACATTGTCAGTTTCAATTTCTAAAATAAGGGAGTCTGTATCTGTATATAATAATTTCACTTTATCTTTATATAATTCTTTCAAAAAACCATAAAAAAATTCATACATAACATTTTTAGATATATCTAAAATAGAAAATCCAACATAAACTGGCTTGTTATATTTAACTAATACTTTTTGCATTTGAATTGCAACTAAATGTTCTGAAAATATAGTGTGATCTTTAAAGTATGGTTTTGCTATTAAATTTTCAGCACCATTTTTATTTTTATTTTTAGCCCAAGTAGTCACCAACCTTACATCTGTCCTAGTGTCAACATTTTCCATAGTTTTACCATATATCGTCGGCTTCATATGAAAAGTGCATAAGTCCATAAAGTTCTATTTTACAGGAAACGATAAAAACTGTTTTATTGCTGTTTTTGTTTTACTTTAGGGGTATTTTATTTTTTAGTAATATTTGTTTTAAATGTGTTCCATAAAAATAAAAGAATATTTGTAATTCTTTTTAGTTTAAGAAAATAAAAGGACTTATGCATTTTTCATATTTCGAGACTTACAATTTTTGGACTTATGCATTTTACTGAAAATATTAACAAGTAGTGTTTTCAAAAAATATTTTATTTATAAAAGGCATATTATTATAAACGTACAAAACACTACAAATATGAATAACGTTCAAAAATTATTCGTGATGGTAATCTTGCTCCATGGTACCTTTTAAAAACTTTAAATGCTCAAACTTTTTCTTTTTTATGTTTAATGGACCCTTATAGAGGTTTGGTAAGCTATGAAATGGTATGTTTTTGGCTTTTTTATTAATTCTTATAGGTAAAGATTTGAAGTCATCTGTATGACGAATTTTGTAGTCAATGGTACCACAACTGTTATATTTAATAGCTCGAATATCTTTAACTGTAGGATCTCCTACTTTAAATCCAGGACGTATAGAATTAACAAAGGTTATTCCCGAAAATGTCTTAAAAAAGTCATGAAGTAAATATTCGACCCTATAAGGCTTTGGTTGTTTTCTAGCTGTTTTAATAATAGAAACGTAGTCGGCTGGTACATTAATTATTCTCCCCTTAAGCTTTCTTTCAATGGTTGAGTGCATTGAATCGCACTCCATTTGGGTATGCCCTTTCTCCAAATATTTCTGAATAATGCAGATGTTATATTCAATGGCGCAATTTAAGAGAGCATTGGATAAAATAGAATTGCGGTTTTGAGCTCCACAACCATCACTATATAATATTAAAACAGGCTTGTTGTTTGGATCCATGCTTGGTATTACTTCGTTAACCAAAAAATTGCAGACAATAGAAGCAAAACAATTTGCTTTCAACTCTCCCTCTCCCTCGTGCCACACGAAACAATATCCATCTTTAGACTGAAGGTCAAAAATGGTAAAATTGTGTACTATTAACTTGGTTCGATAATATAGTGCTGAAACATTAGACTTGGGACATAACAATACGGATTGAAGATCCATTGTAAAAATTCTATTGGTTGACAATTTGTCCCTTTCCTTCTCGTTGCGAGCCTCTTCTTTTTTAAGGATGTGTGTTTGATATATTTCTTCTTCAATATTTTTTGTCTTATAGCCCACACATACGTCGCATTCATCCTTTTTAGGAGAAAATAAAGCTAAGTTCATTTCCTCGAAAACGTACAAAAACAGTGTTAAACTTGTAGCTTCCATCTGATTATCCTTGCACCAGTGGTCTTTATATTAGGAATAGAGTTCGGCTTTTGTTTTCCAATTTGGCTCTAGGTATAACTTTGACGTCGACTTACGACAGTAATGAGATTCCAATTTTGGTAGGCTATCTAGGAAATTCTTGACTCTTGATCTCTTCTCATTTCCATTTGAACGGGTTTTATTTAAATTTGTGTTTGTCAGTGCAGAATTTTGTATCAAGGCCTCGTTATCTTCATTTGAATTAACATCCTTTAAACTGGTGTTATCTTCACTTAACCACTTAGAAATTGTTCTAACTGATACACCGAATGTATTACAATACATTGTTTTACATACTCTTACTCTTTCATACTTCTTATCCATAAAAAACGAATATGAGCACGTTCTTTGGCTCTGGTCTTGAGATTTTCTATTTCTTGCTCTTTTAGTGTTTTGCATAACTGCCCTTCCTCTAACGAAAACCTTTTTCTCGTCCCAAGTTAACCCTTTATAGGATACTGGTTCATATTTCAACCAGCGTCAAAATAATTATTTTCTGTTCGCACACCGGTTTGATATTCGGCCAGTTTGTTTATATGTAACTGCGCAAACGAATAATGGTTCAATATTCGACCATATACTTACGTAGTCTGAATTACTGACAAAGTGGTCGAAATTTCAACCAGTGTCCGATTAGGATAGTGATCAAAAAGTCACATGTTTACGTGCTTGTCTGAAAAAAACTGTTGTTTTTGTGTTAATATTGCTAATAATTTTGTGAAGATTTGATGGTAAGTACATTAAAATACATAGCTTTCGATACGCTAATTATAATATTTATAAAACTTATCGGCAAGATAATATTTTGCTTTAAAATTAAACAACCTCAAAATTTTTAAATTTCTAACATAATTTTACGTTTTGCATTCTTATGACATTTATTTTAAGTATGTAACATACAGATACACATAATATATAACGTAATGTCATTGCGGCAAAAAGAACTAATCATTACAAGGGTTTGTAACCAATTCACTACGCGTTCTGGACTACAATCGCCTGTTATGACAACCATTTAAAAAAGACGAGAGAGGACGTCAGATCCTAGCCTTACTGATGAGCGTAAGGAAACGACTAAACATTTTAATTTCCACTAATTAAAGGTTTCACAGCCAGTCATATATATAATAACTTGCTATAAAATTAAGGAAGATCGAAAAAGTTGAAAGGGAACTTTATTGTCGGAAATTAATTGATGGGGGTGGTTAGGACTTTATTCAGTTTATAGAGATACAACAGAGGATTATTTTTCTTTACAGGGGACAACAATGGAATCAAAACGTAGAATAAATTTGGATGAATTGGAACATGGAAATCCTGCCGACGTATTCGACTTTATCGATGAACTAGATGACGACCAAGCCTTCGATTCAGACCTGGGTGGAGATTCAGACGCTGATGATAATGTGGAGCCTTATTCTTCTTCGCCACGTACATCTACCCGACTAAAAAGAAGTTACGCTGATATGAACAACGGCACAGATTATGATAGCGACGATTCTATAGCTGACCCCAACTTTGAACCAAATTCAAAAGCACAACCAAGAAGAATCTCCTCCTCTGATGAAGACGAGCCTGTTGCCAATTTGATTTCTTCGCAAATGCAATCCAATCAAAGTCCTACACCTAATTTACCTCAAGGAGAACAAGGTTATAAGTGGTCAAAAGTCCCATACCTACCCCATATTTTTGAGGCAGTCAGGTTCGTTGAATCTGTTGGACCGAATGTAGCAGTGAGTGATTCTCCTATTGAAATTTTTTTAGAATTGTTTGGTGACGATTTTTTGCATCTCATTGTGTCTGAATCAAATCGTTATGCGTTACAAAAAGGTTTCTAGGAATGCTGATCATTATGGGGTTTCATTCCTTGCCTAGTTTACGCCAATATTGGTCATCAGATATAAACTTTCATTTCTCTAGAATTTCTGAATCATGCCTTTGAAAAGATTTTTAAAAATTTTACGTTATTTACATATCAATAATAACGAGTCTATGCCAAAGAAAGGGGAAAACGGTTTCGACAGACTATATAAAGTAAGGCCCATGATAACTCACTTAACACAGAGTTTCCTGAATTCCTACAATACAAGTAGAAATCTCTCAGTGGATGAGAGCATGGTCGCTTTTAAGGGTAGGACCCACCTAAAGCAATACATGCCCCAAAAACCCATTAAAAGAGGACTCAAAGTTTGGGCTGTAGCTTGCGCTGAAACCGGATATCTGCTGAATTTCTTGGTATAAGAAGGAAAGAAGCAGAGCGGCGAAGAAGGTTCTTTGGGCGAAAAAACCGTTTTGGAGCTAACACAGCCTTTTCAGGGCAAATTCTACTGTGTATATTTTGACAATTTTTTTACCAGCTTCCCATTGCTGTCAAAAATGCTGGATCGAAATCTATTTGGATGTGGAACAGTAAGGTCTAACAGGAAGAACTTTCCAGGTGATTTTTTGGTTCCAGATAAAAATCTTAAAACTGGAGAATCAGATTCTGTTGGTACCAGCTCTATAGCAGTAAATAAATGGAAAGATAGAGGCAAGAAAGGTGTTTTAGTCCCTAGCACTATTCATACTGTCACAGATAAATCAACTGTAAAACGTATGACAAAAGAAGGAGTTAAAGTTAGTATCCAGTGCCCAAAAAGTATAGAGGACTACAATATAAATATGGGTGGGTCGATTTGTTTGACCAACATCATTCTTGCTATAATATAGCCTGGAAGTCTAGAAAAAGGTGGCTGAAGCTATTCTATTATCTTGTTGATGCGACCATTGTAAACTCTTATATCCTATATAAATGGAATTTTAATCAACACCAACCGAATAATAAGCCTAAATCACAGGAAGCAACACTCATCTTGGTTAATAGTTGGCAAAAATAAAATGAAGAAGCTTGACGGAAGGGCAGTTGGTGTTGAAAATACTACAAGACAGTCAAACGTTGGTGACCATTTGCCCAAGAGTACGACGTCTCGAAGATGTACCAGATGCAGCACTGACAAAAAGCCAAAACGATCTAGTATAGAGTGTATTAAGTGTGGAGTTGCCCTATGCATTCCTTGCTTTGTCCCGTTTCATAATAAATAACATTTGCAGTTTTTAAATGGTTTTTACCCAGAAAGTATTTTTTATTTTCCTGGTTTTTGTGTAAGAACAATACGAAAAATCTAGTTTTAAAAAGTGGTTTAAATATTGACCAGTATATTAAAATTTGTCTAAATAGATACTGGTTGAAATATCGACCTCCTCAAAAAAAATGTGTTACGTGTTTTATTTTTTTCTAAGATTTTGTAGATAAGGTCCTTAATGTTAAATAAAGCTATTCCACACAACAGGTTATGCAATTTTGATGTTTGATTGTCTGCCCTATAAAGGGTTAAACTCCAAAAGTTTTTAAAAATAAAATTTCTTTCTTCTTCGGTAAGCTTATGGCATTGGATAACACCATTTTTAGTCTCTTGACATGAACATCTAGGTTTAATACGTCTTTCATTTTTTTTAAGAGTAAATGTATTACCCTTTCTTCCCATATAACATGAACCTTCTTGCCTTTTCTTTTGATTACTGTTGTATTCCCATTGCAAGCGGTCACTCAATCGAGCCTTTTTCCTTTTACGTTTCTTATTTTCTTCATTATTAATCTCTTCATCTTCAGTAGAAATATTATCGCCCTGATCTGCAACCCATTCTTTGTCCAAACATTCTCTTTCGCTAAGATCTTTATTGTTGTCAGGTTCTCCGTTTTCTAAATTATTATCAATATTAAAGTTAGTGGAAGTAGACGGTACAACGCAAGCTAAAAACGAATTATCTTCATTAAATAAGTTATCCTGTTCCTTATTAGCATCTGTTGTAAACGTTTTTTCTTCAATACAATACTCATCGAGATTTAGGATTTCATTAACCACTTTTTTTTTGGTTCTTCTAATGGAAATAATGTATCTAATAAATTATTTTCTGATATAATACATGTCACGTTTTTACCAAGTTCCTCGTAGTCAAAAAGTTCCTTGGTTTTGGTACATTCGTCTTGAAGATTGTCAATGGCAAGAGACAATTCGTAATTTTCGGAATTAACTATTGTACATTGTTCGGGACTATCTACTAAGGGTATGGGGTTTCGGGAAATATTGCTTAGCATACTTTCTTCCAGCTTGGTTGTCTCCTTGTGTAAATCATTATTATGTTTTTTCAATATTTTGCTAAGTATTTTAAATCCTCTTGATTCAGGATTCATTCTATAAGAAAATAATTGTTTAGGGAATCATCGCAACGTTATTGTAATAGAGCGCAAAGTATAATAATTAAAACTGAAATAGGTTATTACCACTAAAAGTTTCTAAAAAACATAAGACTAACTAGAAAAGGTATGTTTTTACAACTTGGTTTATTAAACTAAGATTTTTTTATGTTAAAATTAGAAACTGGTTTTATGAAATTTGCATAACTCCACCGAAACATTAAGAATCTATGCAAATGAAAGTTGCATAAGTCCTACTGAGTAGTAAAGGCATTTTATAATAACAATACGGCATATTTTATACAATTTTGATATAATAAGGCAATATTGTAGTACTTACTTTATTTATTTCACAATTTTGCTTAAACTATTTAACTATTTAACTCCAAACAACAATTATTAATGTAAAAACCGTTTGAACTAACCAAACGGCTGTTTAAAACGACGGACTTGTGCGTTTTTCATATTAATGTACACGACACTGGACTTGTGCAAGTATTTATTTCCGTCCCTAGAGTGACATCTAGCAATTTACGCGTGAATTATCTAGTTCATTCGATAGAGATCCGATGATCTACTAGATGGCGTTAAAAATCTCAATTTATGTAAATTGTGGACTTATGCACTTTTCATATGAAGCCGACGATATGCTATTATTTGCCAATTTATATGTGCTTCTTTCAAACTCGTTTTCAGATTCATTTCTTAGTTTGGTGTTAAAGTCAATATATTTTTTTAACCATGGAGATTGGGTGAAGCGTATGACTCTATGTATTTTAGTTAGTTTCACTCCATAATTTATGCATTGTTTTAAAGATGTATAATGAATTATATATTTTTGTTTATTATTTAAATTTGGAATTAACTTAAAACTTTTCGAGTCTGGAGGTTTTATATTTTCAGGGCAAAATGGATATTCATTGTGAGATTCATGTAAATTCTGAGGATATTCTAAATCAACCTCCAACACATAACCTCTTTCGGATGTGTCAGAAACATCCATTATATTTAAACTTTTAATTTCTTTTTCTGAGAGCCAAGCAAAATTATTTTGTGGTAGATATTGTGACATTGCATATCCGTAAAGGTTGGTGGCGTCTAGGTACATGATGTATTTATTTGGTTGTGATTTATCATAACCTGATAAGAATTTGTTGTTTGCTATAGATTTTCTACTTATACATGTACTAACTCCGCCCCTTATATTATTTTTAAAAAAATGTAACATATCTGGATCGGTTAGTAATTCTAAACTTACATTAGTCATGCGCATGCATGCATCCAGGCTTAAACCTGGAAAACTATAATACTGGACAACTTCTAGTTTATACTTATTCAAACAAGTCTTTCTAAAATTTTGAAATATATCTGCCAATAGCAATACATCAGATTTGAGATATATGTCTGAATAATCACCAATTGTAGTACAGTGAAAAATATTCCAAACATGTTTTGCGCGCTCATATTCTGCATCGGTAATATGCTCATCTGTTAAATTATTGTAAAATTGTTCTTTTTCTGGTAGACCAACATTATCTAATTTATGAAAATCGTCAATGTATCCATAAGGGAATACACCCTTTTGACGAATATATTTAAATTGTTCATAATCAGTAAAATATTTCCTAATTTCGCAACATTGATTGTCACTAAGTGTATCAGATAATTTTGCCAAAGAATATGATAAGAATTGAAAAGAATCTATAAATCTAAGTCTAATATACTTTTTCTTTGGTGTGTTAGTTTTTTTATCAATATATGTGCCAACTTCGATACACTTTTCAAATGAGATATATTTTTCTTTATTTTGTGCAATAACAGATAACTGTTCTTTGTTCTGGCATAATTTTTTTATAAATAAATGTGAATCATAATTTCTCAAGTTGTGAAACACAACTGGAAAAAAATTTGGAAGTTTATAATTTAAATTACATACAGAATGGGCAGGACCTCTATATTTGCCTGTTATGTGGCAGTGGTCTGCAACTTTAATTTGATTATTTAATATTGGGTTTTCACAAATATGACAATCATTGTTGTAATTGTAACTTAATTTCTCCATTCCATTTAATTCAAGCATAGGTTTAATTGTTTTTAGATATTTATTATATAATATGTGAACATCTCTTTCCAGAAAATGTATAAAAGTTTGATCACAATTAGGACCTCTAGAGAATTTATATTTCGATATACTGTCATCAAAAGAGCACTTAATGTAATATGCAAATGAGTGTGGAATGTGTTCAACTTTTTTGATTGTGTAAGAACTATTGGGATCCAAATTATTTTCAATATTACTAAGCGGTTTTAGTATACATTCAAAATCTGCATATATGACAAATGGAACTTCCATTTGTTTTTGAATGTTTTCAAACTTAAGAATATTTTCTGGAACATTATTACCATATTTATCTATTTTCAATTCCGTTGACGGTAAAGTCATTCTAACAAAATCACAATCATTCGCAACATGTCTAACCAATAATTCTTCACTACCAAAAAATTGCAAACACCCATCACAAAGATATTTTTTGTCATTATGTTTAGACAATTGTTTATTAAGTAATTTTGATAAATCAGAAATATAGCAATAATGAAAATTTCCAAAGTCATCACCAATTAGCAGTAAATTAACATGGTGATCTAGTTTAGTTTTTGTATAATGTAGTGGTCCAATTATTTCATACTGTTTTTTAAAAGTTGTTTGAATTTTTTCTAATGTATAAACATTAATTGAAATATTATTTTGTTTTTCGAATTTTGGGATATCTTTAATATTTATAGGAAAGTCAATACCTGTTAAATTTAAACTGTTGAATAATGTGGATATGATGTTATTGCAAAATCCATTTCCGAGGGTTGGAAGAGCGCTGCTACTACTGACCAAGCAAAACAGTATTCATCATTATTTTGAATATTGACTACAACTTTTTTCATTTTGATTTCTTCTGGCAGGTGTATGTGTGCAGTGGCTCTCAAGGGATTGAATTTGTTAATGTTTATTTCCAAATGTAAAAATTGGAGTAACATCCAACCTAAAAAAAAAAATATTGATATAATGTGGAAAATGTCATGAGGTGTTGTGCTTATGTTTATATTGCTAAATGGATTACCTGAATCTTTTTTCGCAAACTCACTCGATTTCCCATCAACAATTTTAATCATTTCATCCAATTCGAATGATATATTTGAACTATTACACATTACTCTATATGGGGTGTTAAATGATTTTATTTGCTTAGTTTCATCTCTCGGATTCATGTATAGACCAAATAATTCCAAGTTTAATTTAACGCAAGTGTGTCTTCGGATTTCATTTGCCATTATTTTGCTTACTTTGGGTGTCAGCTCATTAAAGAAGTCCACAATGTTTAAGTATATGGAGATTGGTGTAACGTTGTAAGAAATTATTCTCTCTTGAAAAGCTGATTTAATTACTTCTACTTGATCTTCAGTTGTACTGTGACTTGCATTTTTTTTATGTGAATTTGTTCTCATGTGATAAGGCCATAAGTTCCCAATGATAAATTTTCGACATTTTTGACAATATTTCCATTCTAAAATAAAGGATGAGAGGGGATGAGAGGGGGGTGTCACAACAATTGAATCTCTATATGCAGAAACAACACATGACTTAAATTAAAAAATATAATTTAAATTTACTAGATATTTTCAAAAAAATGGACATAAGTCGTTTTTGCGTAGCTTGGATTTTGAATAAGAAACGTTGTTCTATTTCAAAATAAAAAATATATTATAGAAAGTTTACAAATTATTATATTTATTCTCTAATTGGTGGTGGTAGGCCATAGAAGTATGGTTGCATAAAACTCTTGAAATTCTTCCTCCACAAACGCAGCGCATTTTTTTTATATGATTCATTTTGCTTGATTTTATTGCAAATTTTTCTAGTAGATATGCTGCAGCAGATGGGAAAGTCGTCATAATTTTACCAGGTTGCTGGAGTTTGAACGTATGCTTACTAGCTCCTTCTATAAATTGCAAGACAGCAACACATCCCTTATTTTCGCTATCGTAAATAAACTGCCAGTAGGTACTGATGTTAAAATTAACTTTTGAATTTCGTGGTACGCTTTTTGAAATCGTTTCCTCAGATATACAGTTTTTTTTATAAAACTATGGCCAACTACATCGCTTGTTGTAACTTCTTTCACTGAAAATTTATTGGTGGTGCTGCTAGCTACAATAAGCTCTGTTAGTTGATGAACTGTAAAAATTCTGTCGGTTTTTCTCAATTTGCGTTATATTATCGCAAAGTCTCCGTCGCAGGGGAGGAATGAATGTCCCCTGACTGGAAAATAGTGAATAATTTTCGAAAATTGGACAGTGTCAGTTAATGCAAGGAGCATGCGTATTAATGTATGATTTTTATTTTGTCCCCAGCAGTTATCGCTAAAGAGGTGCAGTTCAGTCATGTCCTTAGAAAACTCTTTTAGATAATTCAAAAGAAATGAGCAAATTTCATTACCAGCTTTCTTTGCTTCCCCTTCATGATATATATAAATTCTTGCAGTGTTGTTGTGAATACAAAATACTGAAACAGTTAGTTGTTGATAATAGAACACATCACCAACCGGTGTTTTTGGCAACTGAAATATTACCTGCAGATACGGCTCATGGCTTTAGCAGGAATATAAACTCCCTTGGAATTTTTATAGGGCTCGCCTTCTACACGTGATTTTTTCACAACATTGCGTTGGTAATCCTCGGGAGTTGCCCTTCTTTTTCCCCGTAAACTAGTATCTTCAATATTTTCCATCTCATCTATTAATAACTTATATAATACAGTAATAATAATTTTGCAATAACTTAAGCGAGGAAACAAGACCACATTCATCGAGCCATAATAATCTTGATAATAAGACAACCGCCAAAGCAATCAGCTGACTAACGCCTCACTGTCAAAAAACGCATCACGCATGGTCGCTAAGCGAGACAACACCACTGTATAACACGCGCTAAGCAACAACCTCACATGTCCGGGACGTATGCTGTTTCTGTATAGTATCTCTGAAATATATTGGTGTTTATTACAAACTAGGCATTAGGACGTGTGCGGTTTTTGCATAGTACGATGAATTTACCCATGTAGATGTAATTTTCGTCATAAACTCATTTTGGCCTAAAATGGACATGTGCTCTTTCTGCATATTGCGATTCAATTGTCTACTACTACTACTACTACTAGCTTTCAAAAATATTGTAAAAAGTTACCAGACTTTGAATTTGGTGTAATTGAAGGGGTTGGTTGTTGTTTTCCTTCATCCACCTCACAAACAGTTTTTAAATGGCGTTTTAAATTATCTTTCCTGGAAAATTTTTTCTCACAAAATTTGCACTCAAAAGTCATTTTGCCACTCTTGTAGGAACGTTTGCGGAGCAAGTAATAATATAAAGTTGTAGATTGTTTATGTTAAATACCTAGTGAAATTTAAGAGGGGGTCTAATTAAAAGAATTAATAAACTCATCGAAAAGTAACTCTAAACGTTTGAAATCTTGTTGACTTCGGTTTGTTGCTGAACTCTCAATGTGATCCAAATAAAAACGAAGGGATTTTAATTTTGCTGTACTTTTTAGTGACATTTTATCACTTGGTATTATTTTATTTTTTATTGGTTTAGTTGAAGGTGGTTGCACTGTTTTTGGAAAAAATATGTCTTCATCACTCATAATATCGTCATATGTCGGTAAATTTTGCGTATTGTTTGGTGAGATGTCTTCATCGCTCATAATATCGTCATATGTCGGTAAATTTTGCATATTGTTTGGTAAGATGTCTTCATCGCTTGTAATGTCATCATATGTCGGTAAATTTTGTGTATTGGTTGGTGAGATAATGAGATTATTTGAATATATCCCTAAATAATCATTAATTAGAGTTGAATTATTACTGTCTTGTGTGTTACTTTTTTCTGGTTCATCATTTGTAAAAAATATATCTTTTGTCATATCGTCAAATTCTGTCATGTTTATTGGGGTTTCCAATAGGTCAGAGTCAAATAAATTAAAGTTGATTTCACTAAATGTGTCTGAAATTATTTCTTTGTCTGCTATTTCATTGATATTACTTAACTACTATAAAAATTAAAAATTCGTTTAAAACATTTTTGATTTTTGCTGATTCACCATGTGCCATTTTATTAACTTAACTTAAGATTTTTCGATGAGTTTGCTACACACAAAATTTATTATGTACTAGAGTATTTATTTTCACGCACGCTAGTGTTCAAGAAGAAGATTCTTGATGGACTAGTATTATTTTAGATTGTAGGAAACTGGAAGTATGATTATTCTTATAGAAACGGCGGGGAGAAGGTTTGGTTTGGCTGGTCTATGACGCTCTGCGATTTGGTTGGTCTATGACGCTCTGCGATTTGGTTGGTCTAGCTGGTCTATAACGCCCTGTGATTTGGTTGGTCTAGCTGGTCTGTGACACCCTGTGATTTGGTTGGCTGGACTGGTCTGTGACACCCTGTGATTTGGTTGGCCTGACTGGTCTGTAACGCTGTGATTTGGTCTGTAACGAACACCCTGTCATTCCACCAAACTACTATAAAAGTGTATAGTTTAGCGATTTTAATGTTCTTTGGTTAACGAAAATATTGTTTTGAATATTGTGGTTGTGTAGTTTGTGCTAAAATGGATGCTGAATTTGATATTGATTTGCTCTTAAATATTGTGTCGCAGTTCGACTATGTGGAAGAAATGAATCAAGATAACTTTGACTCTACGCTGACCAATTTGTTGCAAGGGGATATCAACAATTCGGCGATTGTGGAAGTGGAATCTGGAGACGAAGACCTAGACCTAGACATGGAAGACGACATGGCTAGGATAAATATCAGTCTAGTCAATTCGCCGCAAGAACAAAACTATCTGGATGTTTTTTGTGTAACTCAAAGTTATGTTATAGTGCAAACTGCAAGAACTAATACATTGTGCCATTTTTGTTACTATATTCACCAATACTATTTAAATTCACAGGCGACACATAACCATGTTAATACCCATGTAAAGAGAAGGTTGAGGTATTCCAACCTCGATGTGCATTGTGTGCTGTGTTTAAGACCATTGTACCAAATTATTTTGCCCGAAGTTTGTTTACAATGTAATGTTGGGACTCGGCTCATTGAAGTTGATTGGGATAGCAATATCCCAATCATCCCATAAATATGCTTTACTAAAGATTTTATTTTATTTTGCAAATAAACACATTCCAAACAAATAATTTCGTTTTAATTTACTTTCAAGATATTGTCTTTAACTAGTTTTATTGTGACTTGAATTTGTAGTTTTTATTGATTGGTATTTGAAGCACACATCTAAACTATTTTGTGGTGTAGCCAATTTGTTTCAATTTACTAAAATAATTTGTATTTTAAAATACTTTTCAAGATTTGGAAGGTCTATGGTTGTATAGCAAAGTAATTTTGCTATGAAAACTTTTATTCTTGTAGTAATAGATATTCAATTCACCAAGCTTCTATTCTTAATAAGGTAGTATATCAAATTATTTTTTTCCATGGTCGTTCTAGTAGGAATAATACTCAAATTTTAAAACAATATTTTATTCAGAAATAAATGAAAATAAAAATTATGTTTGGATACAATTCACCAAGCTTTTATTCTTTTAATAAGGCAGTATATCAAATTATTTTTTCTATCTAATAATACTCAAATATAAACACAATATTTTATTCACATAATAATATTATGTTTGATGACAATTCACATAGCTTTTATTCTTTTAATAAGGCAGTATATCAAATTATTTTTTCTATCTAATAATACTCAAATATAAACACAATATTTTATTCACATAATAATATTATGTTTGATGACAATTCACATAGCTTTTATTCTTAATCTAAGACAATTATTCATTATTTCAAAAAAAAACATTGTATATATGCTAGTAAAAGTTTGGAACCTCTTGCCTATATCTTTTAAAACATTAAATGATAATCAAACAACAAATAAGGTTGAAAAAGTTTCTTGTCAAAAAAGTGCTACTACAGTGTCACTGAGTTCCTGAACGAAAAAGATTTCCAGGATTTTAAATAAGTGCTTTTCAGCGGCGGATGCCTGCAATTATGTAGGTCCTAATGCATGATTAAAAAAAAAACATTTTAATTGTCTGTTGGCTTTTAATTATTTTAATATGTTAATAATTAGTTGTATGTTTAGTTAAGTCTAATTAGGTTATCTTTGTTTTTGCTCTTGTTGACACGATCTACACCCTAAAAGGGTACATTGTAATGATCATGTATTGAAAATAAATAAATAAATAAATAAATATAGCTTAATGACAATAATACTGTCAATCCATAAATATTTTAGCAGGATGAAGACAAACTTTGAATGTTTATAATACACTTTTCAAGACCTGACCGCAAATCTGAATTACACACCTATAACATTGTGACAATGGGTATACATATTTTATTATTGTAAAATCAAAATTTTGACTAAGAGCGTTTTATGGGGTTCAAATTCATATTTAATTGATTAGGAACAATACTACTACTATTTACTAGTTCTAACTAAACACAACACGCGCGCACATAGAATATGGAGGCACATTATCTGGTTGAAATATTTGTGGTGTTGTCTATCACACTATTGTTGTTGGCTTCTTTGACACAATCGGCATGGAAGCTTCATTTGTTGGGGACCAACTTGAACCGTCACTTAATTTTGTGAGGATACAGTATCATCTTGTACCGGACCTGGACCATATGACCAAATAGGATTTATTGGTGGATCCGTGTGATCTGGCACTGTAGTACTAATAATGTTATACTGCACCCTCACAAAATTCCTATCCGGGTGCGGTGGTGGCACCCTGGGTCGAGGATAAGCTGCTGCTTGGCGACGCCACATATTCCTAATCTGGCGACGTCACTCAAAAAACATTTCATTGTTATTATTAACAACTGGTCTAACGATTTGAATATTGCCTTCCACAATTCTCAATTCTCTCCCGTTCCAATTTTGTTCTTCGTTTTGCATTTTAATTAATCACTTTATCACTTTAAACCACTTCACACAACTTCTCGAAAATACTAAACTTGAGAGTCGACTGAAATAATGAATGTTTTCGCTTTAAAGGTGTGGCTTGTAAACTTTATCATTGATTGGTGACAAGGTACCATACCTTGGGTACCAATGAAAGTTATTTGCGACGCGATAGGCTGCAAAGAATGAAGCTCTAAAGAAGAATAAGAAATGGGTGCGGCCAATAAGTGTTCATTTCGCTGTTGGGAATTGTACATTAATTTATTAAATTTAATTAACATGTGAAGCGTGTCTCTTGCGATAAGTATCTTGACTTGTTTGCTGAAATTGATCGTTGTGCAATTTTGCAACAGCTGTCTTGAATTTCTTTTCTTATGCGTGTGTATAATTTTCACACCACATGTTTCTTATCTGATGTGCAGTGCCAATTAAATACTAATATGTTTGATACTTTAATATACTGTGTTTAATTAGTATTGCTATCTCCTTATTAGCATACTACATTTTATTAAATTGCTTGTTATTTCATATTTATGCTGTAATATTTCCTTTAGTTATACTAATATGTTTGATTTTGGGGAGATAACTTTTAATATGGTGCATATATTTATATATATTTTATGTATGTGATAGTCATAATTAATAATTTGTGTTTAATGAGGATACTTATTGTTATCTGTACATCTATTTTATATAAGCAGTGGTCGTAATTATCTGTTTTGTTGCAGTCTAAAGCACATATTTTACTCCTCATTTTCCCGTCATATTCTTGGCGATTGGCCTTGTCTGTCCGTCTCTGTTTTGTTATGGTCTGAAGCACATTTACTCCTCATCTTCCCAACCTATTCTTGGCGGTTTAAAGTAGATTTACTCATTTTTCCTCCTCAATATCCCTTCTATATACTACTGAGAGCTAAGCTAATTTAACCGGTGCGGTGGTATTTTTTTGATATCCACAAAATTAAAAACTTACCTCGAATTTGTAAATAAGCATTGGAATATCTTCCTTAAAATACGTTGCAAGGACCTTTAGGGCGTTAAGCAATTCACTGTCATCTTCTACGATACAATCAAATTGTTTTTTTCTTCCAAACTTTAGGATTTTTGAAATTTTTGTAGCACTTAACTCACAAATTTCTACTTTGGTGAGCTTTTTAAAGTGCCATAATATGCAGTCAGCATTGAATAGGACAGGCCATTCTGTCATTGTGCTTTGAACTGTGGCAGGATTGTCAACAGAATTTAGAAAAAGTCTTTGCTCAGGATAAGTTTTATCAAGGTAAGTGTAAAAGTCAGGATTTTTTCTGTCAATAGTAGCCAACATTTTTTTGTTTTCATCTTTATCATCTTTGTCGCTGCTTGAAGGTGGTTGCCAGTTAGAACATCCTGCTTTTAAATTACTAACTGTTTTAAGCATTTTTGCAGGTACAGCTTGCTTTAGTGAATCCCCAGATGGACGTTTATGCGGTCTGTTAAGGTAATTGTTCCTTTCAATCAGTCTGTTTAAAGTACTGCTTAGACCATTCCCTAGGACGACTCCGTCGTCGTCTACATCCAAAAAGGTCTTCGGATATTTTTCCGCCATTTTCCTGGCAATACATCGAAATGCACTTCTGGGGATGCTTTCCTGGACTGCCCGCATTTCACCAATAAATGTATTTATCATTTGCGTTATAACTGATTTGGAGGCATCTCCATTTTCACAACATTTAAGGAAATATGATGGGGCTTTGTCCCAAGGAATAACATAATTTTCCCACCTGTATTCGCTATTTTGTGGCGATATTGAACACTCTGCTGGGTTGCGAGATTCTGGTGCATTATTTTCCTTTGGGGGGACAAATATTAGAATGTCATTTTGTGGTGTCAAGGTCGCATTTCGGGCTTCGTTGTCATCATTGAGGCTTATAGTGGATGTTCCGCTTCCAAACTCAGACGCAAAATCACTGCAATACCTCAAGGTTGACGTCGAGCTTGCAGCAGTGGACAACACATTATAATTTTGCTCTGCTGGTTTCCACGTTTCGTTACTATCCAGAACCATAAGAGTTTCTTGCTGGAGCAAAAGCAATATTTCATCATCAGTAATTTCGGTTCCATCTTTTTCAAGAACTAAATTGCTATCATTTATATCCATTTTTTGAGATGCTAAAAATTAAACCGTATATAACATTGGAATCATTTTTGGGACAAAAGTTGTCCCCCTTACAAACAAAATTAAATTTTTTTTGGGTTTTTTTCTTAGAACAAAATTTATGCCTTGTGGGATGTTTTCTATATGGGATATATAGATAAGAAATATAATACTCTTCGTAAAAGCGACAGAAAAGAACGATGTGAGTGGGGGGCCCTTAAGTCATACTTGCCTTGAAGGATAACATGGTTAAGTATGTCGACAGTTCCATCCTTAATGGCGACAAATTTTTTCTTAGTTCTATTTTCATTCCATACTTTGAATACGTGTGACATTGTGCTAAAAATTATTAATCAAATTAATAAACTTAAAATAATTATATTTTATCATGTACCAGTGAGGGCCCAAAGTCTGGAAACCTTGAGATATAGACTATATACAAGTTAGGCAAAAAAGTTGTAGATAAAAGTTGTATAGTTTCTTATGATTTATGATTTGAAAATATTTCGAAATGTACAGGGTGTTCTAAAATTAAGTTACAGGCCAAAATTTCAGAATCTTAAATGGGACACCCTGTATATTAATTTATTTTTGGGGTTGTTTTTTATATTTAGACAGCATATATCTCGCTTATGAAGAGGGATAGAAAAAAACTGTAAATACGAAATTTATGTGAACCGCCAGAAAATATAACTTTTATTATACAGGGTCTATACACAAAAGTTCTGGCAGATACAACTTGCATTTTTTTAAATGGAACACCCTGTATATTTTTTAAAAATCGAATACTTGGGCGTTTGTCTTTTATGGGTATATTGTAAACTAAAGGAGATGAAAAAAATCTGCCCTACCATCCTAGTATTAATTTTTCGAGAAAATAACAATGACCAGACCAGATTTTGGCTAAATTGATCGATTTTGAAGCTACAGGGTAAATTTACAATTTTGCCAGAAACTCGGCCAAACTCGAAAATCGCCCTGTAGCTTCAATACCGATCAAGTTAGCCAAAATCTCGTTTGACCATTATTATTTTCTCAAAAAAAGAATCCGAGGATGGGGGGTCAGATCTTTTCTATCTCCTTTAGTTTACAATATAATAAGAGAGAGAAGCAATTTGGTCCACCCTGTACATAGGCATGAAGTTAAAAAATATTTTCTTGAAATGGCACTTTTTTTTATTCTACATGAATTCAAGAGGAGCCGAATTAAAATAAAATAAGTCTGTATTGTCAGTCACAGTAGCATGCACAAGTGGTTCAACTGTCAGAAGTTGATTAAAATAAAAGCACCATAATTTATTTTGTTCACCTGGCTTTAGTAAATAAAGACCAGATTCGCTATCATAGTAAATAAATGACTCGAAACCAAAAAAACATAAATTCTCAAAAGACTTGTCTAATATTATATACTTAATTTTGCAAATCGTGTAAAAAGCATCGCCTTTTTTTCCTGTGCAAATAAACATATTTTCAGAATAACAAATGCCTCTAAAAGTTACAGAACTAGATATATATTTCACAGAATCACCAAAAATGTTATTTTGTTTAATAGTAGTGGACAAATTTTTAGGAAACTGATCAGCTATAAATAGTTCTGCATTAGCGACTGAAGCTTTCTCTTCAAATTGGTTACCTTGGGACACTTGTAAACTTTGCAGCATCTGATGTTTGTTTGCCAGGGAAAGTAAAACATTTTTAAAATTTGGACAATGCCTTATAACGTTTTTGAAATAACTATGTTTAGATTCGAATCGCAATGTAAACAAATGCCGTAAAGGTCCATACAATTTAGTTAAATATGGATAGTGCAAGAGGTAATGGTGTTTGGGCCTGAGCGGGATAGTTTCAAATAATTTCACTCTAAGTTCCAAATATTCCTCTATTAATGACTTCAAAATTGCTATTTGATCTATAGAAATTTGTAAGCACAACAGTTAATTACAAATTTTTCGTAAAATCGGTATTGCGTGCCAATATTCAGAATTAAACAGCCGATTGGTATCGATTTTTAAAAAAACCAGAAATGGCAGGATATTAATAAGGTATAAATTCTGTGAAGCTGTCCCAATTAATTTGTCACATTTTTTTAAACCAGGAATTATATTTTTTACAAAACCTTGTGTAAAGTTTATATTTTTAATATTCTGGTTTAATAAATCATACGAAAAATGTTTTTCATGTACCAATTTATCTAATAAAAGTGGCAAATCATATTGAATAACCCCTTCAAATAAATCGTGAGCTAAGCATGGGGGGAGGCCAAAATTACAGACATGATAATTATCAATTGAATTTAAAGCAGATTGTGATTTTACTCCCAAGTATACCTGATCAGTGGTTAATGCAACGTCGACGTCATCATCATATGATTGAGGGGTCCGAAGTTTGAACTCTTCGTTACAAACGTAAGCACATCCGAGCTTATAACAAAAACGGCACACATACTTTTTGCTACCAAAACTTTCAGAAAAACCACCAATCTGGTGACTGCCTAAGTTGTCACCGGCTACAACTAATAATGTTCCTTTCAAATGTGTTGTATTAACAACTATACCATCTCTAGCTAAAATGTTTATGTCAGAAATAATAGGCTGCAATATTTCAGAAAATCCATAAGTTTTAATGTCCTTCTCAAAACAAAGTGCTACAAGTTGTATTTGATCCACTTTTGACCTTTGCCATGGGTTAATATTGGCCAGTGTCATATATACTCCAGTAACCTTATACTTTTTTCTTGCTGATCCTATGGGATTGCAACATTCAAAAGAATCCTGATATAAAATTATTTTAATGTTAGGTGCATTTTTAAACACTGAGTCTACTTTTTTAACGCAAATTCCATCTAAAATATCGGATAATACATTATCTTTTGCGCTACTTTTTGTGAAACACTGCTCGAAGACATTTTGATTCTTAAACAATAATTTTATAGTTTCAAGAACGGGAACGTAATAAAAAAAAGACGAATTGTTTTCTTTTTTTAACTGCACTTTTACAGGAGCGATATAGGTAATCAAAGTTTTTTGCATAATATTTTTTTCTTTGCCACTCTGAATTTAATTGTTTATGGGCCAACCCAAAGAGACTGATGGAGCCTAAAAAATTTGTATCTATGTTATTTATTCCCTTATCACGAAGACACTTTGTTAAGTAATCTGTATTAAGATTATTAATATCATTAATACCAGTAACCATTTTTTGTATTGCATTTTTGCTAACAAAATATTTACATTCTAACGTCATAAGTAAGTGGGAAAATAATTTTAATGCAATTTCTCTTGATTCATTACACTCTAATAAATCAGCGGCTTCATTTTCCCCTCGGATATCCTCAAAAATGTCCTGATCACACCCCCTAACAGAAGCCTCAAATGTGTCTTTATTTTGAACAAAATTGTCAATTTGGCCGGGGTGACGTCGAAAAAAATGATTTCTCAAGCTTGCAACAGTTGAAAATGCTACTAAAGTTTTACACACCCCAGAAAAGGGACATTTTAAATTCTCCTTTTTCTTAATGTGGGAATAAACATGGGATTTAAATGTTTTGTAGCACCGAACTTTAAACAAACAGTTTACTACGGCACACTGAAATTCTAAATTATTTTTATCCACAACGGCTACTTTCTCAGAATGCAAACGTATTAAATGAGACTGAAATCCAGAAAACCTATTAAATTGTAGATTACAGTTGGCATACATGCATTTAAATCTGGCGCTAACATTGTTTCTATGCAAATACTGATGTAAATTGCATTTTCGGATACAATTAAAGGAATGCCCACAAAAAAAACATTTATACATAATGCCTACTACCTAAAATATATTGTACCAAAATAAAATATCTTACCTTTGTAATATTCAAACAAAAAAAACTCAAAACACCTTACACAGTAAAGACACCGGTCAGACAGGTCGCGACTCGCGTTGATGAATGAAATAGTTATGACAAAGCGGCACGACCGACGGCGTCTATGTGGATTCCGAGAAACCCTTTCAAAGACGTGTATTTTCGCAACGATTATTGCTGCGATTTTACATGTCACGAGTAAAAGTATAGTAATTTTACACTACTTTAGTATTTTTGTATGAAATTTACAAGTTGGGTTTGTAATCGTAGTGTAATTTTCCCAGCGAAAATGTAGCTTTTAGGAAAATTCACAAGTTACTGTAAATTTAGGTTATATTTACTAAAATGGTGTAAAAATACACCATAAAAGTGAAATTTTTTGGGAAAATTACAACAATAAACAGTGTAAATTTCTGTGATTTCACAGCCTCTTTTTACAGTGTGTCTTATTTTTTATGCCATTGGTGACGTTTCATCAAAAAGTGTTTCATATAAAGTTCATAGATCTTTTTCCAATGCATATGCACATTAAGAAAAGTTTGTCAAATATACATAAGGATGGTAGAGAAAAAAGTTACATTTTCTCAAATGGGAGACTATACTTTTTGATGTATTTTCGAATTCTACACGAAATTGTAGCCTAACTTCATGTAGCATGTGCTTTACCTAAATTCACTAGTTTAAAAGATATACCAATTTATAAATATATACTTGTTTTACATTTCTTACCATTTAAAGTTTTTTTTTAAAGTTTTTTATTGCCTATAAATTTACAATTCTAATGGTATTCTAATTTAGAATATTCTTAAAAAAAAAACAATAATATATTATTTAGAATACACATGCTTTATTTACTTTATATACCTTTATATTATCTTAAATAAAACACCATCAGTAATGTGGCGATGGCGCTGATGTTTTTTGACATTGTCAGTTCTAATATTACCTACTAGGTTAAATCAAAAATGTAAAGAAATACCAGCACCACAATGGTGATACTTTTTTTTAAGGCGATAAAATGGTATAAAAGGTAAATGGTAAAAAATAATGTTTCGTAATACTTAAGGTACCTAAACTGCTGGCCACTCGAACTTACCGATAGAGATTTTTAGGCAAAATTTAAAGTTTAATATTTTCAACAGGAATGTAAATTTTTCAACGCCGATTGCAGATTTTGAAAGCTGGTTTTTTTCGGATTAAGCTGCATGACGTATATTTATTGTAGGACCATAGGTTTATTATATACGGGGTGATCAATAATGTCATGCAAAAAATCAAAAAGTTTGTATGAGTGAAATTTCCAAAATAAATTTTTTTGGTCGTTGCAATAGGGTCCGTTACTTAGGTAACATCAATATCTCTAGACGTTTTTGTCAGTTTTTGGATTAAGGACGTTAGGTCTTGTACACACTACTAAACATAAAATGTGGGTAGCAAAATTTTTAAAATGCTATAACTTGACATTGGATGGACGGTTCTTGATGATTTTTGCGGATTTGGAATCCTTATTTCACGTAGATTTTCTACGATCTAAATATTTTATTTGAGGGTGGAAATTTACACATTATACCGGGTCGAAAATATGTACCCCGATGCCTATATTTATGATCGACTGTAATTTCTACGCGACGCGTCAATTTCAAAGTAGGCATTGCAAAAACAAATTTGTTGCTATGGAATTAAAAATAGTTAACATTATTTTAAAAATAACCTGACACGTTTCAATGTTATAATTTTGTAAATTTTAATTAATATGAGGCGTTTAACCACGACAGAAAGAGAAAATTGCATTCGACTTCTCAACGAAGGAATGCTAAAAAAGCAAATTGCGCGCATTTACAATGTCAGCCAAAAGACAATTTATAATTTAAACCGTCGCGTCGAAACTACTGGTGATCATAATTATGGGCATGGGGGTGGACATACAAAAAAAATAAACCAAAGAACCCAAAGAATTTTAATTCGAGAAGCTATGGTGAATAGAACAAAGAACTCTAGGAAACTAAATGACTCTTTAAGGCAACAAACTGGGGTGAGAGTTTCGAACAGAACAGTAAGAAGAACATTGAATAAAAACAACTTAAGGTGAGAATTTATTTTTACAAAAACAACATAATGCCAAACATTTTAAATTTTAGAGCCCGTCGCAGAGCAAAATGTGTGTTGTTATTACGACACCATAGAGCGAATAGGCGGGCATGGGCAAATCGGCATGCGAATTGGGGTAATGCAGAGTGGAGCCATTGTTTATTTTCTGACGAAACAAGATTTAATTTGATTCACTCCGATGGCCGAATATTAGTTTGGAGAGGGCCAAATCAGCGGTATTTGGAGGAAAACATGGCCCCTCAAGAGGCATTTGGTGGCGGAGGTGTAACAGTATGGGGAGGTATCATAAGAAATGGTAAAACCGAGCTATTCATTACCAACCAAACTGTTAACGCTAATGTTTATCAGGAGGAAATTTTGCAACCTATTGTTGTTCCTTTTGCTCGAAATTACGGTCCAGAATTTCTATTGGTGGATGACAACGCTCCACCTCATAGAGCGCGAAGGATCACAGAGTTTTTGCAGGCACAGAACATCAATAGGATGGACTGGCCTGCAAAGTCTCCGGATCTTAATGTCATCGAACACGTTTGGTCTTATTTAAAACTTAAAGTAAGATCGCGTGATGTACCCCCTGCAACCTTTGCAACGCTTAATGAGGCCATTCGTGAAGAATGGGAGAATATTCCACAAGATTTTATAAATAATCTTGTGGATACTCTACCAAACAGATGTCGGGAAGTAATACGTCGAGCAGGAGGACCAACAAAATATTAGTTCCTTTTTTTTATAATGCACCTACTTAATTTCGGGTAAATTATTACCAAAGATTAGGTATTTAAAGATAGGACACTTGGCATTTTTCCATTGATATTTGCCGGTTGCTTTTAATGACCTCGTCCTTTTAACACGCTATTGCCAACAAATACCCAATTTCATTTTAAACTCCAAAAATGCAAGGTTGTAATTCCCATCTTTGACGCAGTGGGTTGAAAACAAAAATTAATGGACAAACAATTTATGTTTTTCAGGCCATTTTTTTTTATTAACTAAAAATTACCAATATCAATTATCACTAGGTATCCTTTTCCATACATACCTAATCTTTGTTATTACAGTATATCAGATTTTTTTAGGGATTGCAGTAACCTTTAAATTAGGCTTAGAATTAGAAATTTTGTAAGGATTGACTTTGGGCCGTTGTTAACCAATCTTGTATATTGTAGAATATAATGTAATAAACTTGTTCTTGTCGCTATGTTTTTGTCTATTATCGACCCGGTATAATGTGTAAATTTCCACCCTCAAATAAAATATTTAGATCGTAGAAAATCTACGTGAAATAAGGATTCCAAATCCGCAAAAATCATCAAGAACCGTCCATCCAATGTCAAGTTATAGCATTTTAAAAATTTTGCTACCCACATTTTATGTTTAGTAGTGTGTACAAGACCTAACGTCCTTAATCCAAAAACTGACAAAAACGTCTAGAGATATTGATGTTACCTAAGTAACGGACCCTATTGCAACGACCAAAAAAATTTATTTTGGAAATTTCACTCATACAAACTTTTTGATTTTTTGCATGACATTATTGATCACCCCGTATATAATAAACCTATGGTCCTACAATAAATATACGTCATGCAGCTTAATCCGAAAAAAACCAGCTTTCAAAATCTGCAATCGGCGTTGAAAAATTTACATTCCTGTTGAAAATATTAAACTTTAAATTTTGCCTAAAAATCTCTATCGGTAAGTTCGAGTGGCCAGCAGTTTATATACCTATATACAGTGAGGACATAAAGTCTGGAAAACTACCTTTTGCAAGTAAACGAAGCACCTGAATAAAAAACGCTCGGACACGTCGATTTTATTTAATTGTCTTCTATCTTCTAAGATTTCTAAGATATATACAGGGTGCTTCAAGAAAGCTGGGCAGCTGTTAACTTCTTTTTTTTTAATGGAACACCCTGTATATTATTGCATTTTTGGATTCTACGGAAAATTCTAAGTATATTTCATATAGGATGTCCTATACCTAAATTCAATAGTTTTTAAAATATTGCCAGTTGAAATTATACATTTTTTCATTAAGAGAAAACCATGATACAACGTAAAATCTAGGAGAAATGTAGTAACTTGATGTCACTTTGACTCGTTGTCACTATGAAAACTGTGCCAATTTTTAACATACTGTAGGACAGTTCTGTTACTGTCAAGTTATTAAAAATGCTCTCAGAGCGAGAAAGAATGGAAATTCTGATGATGTTTGGCTGGGGAGATCGCCAAAGACATTTGGGCGAAGTTTGTGAACTTTTTAATAACACATATCCAGAGCGCGGACAAGAAATTACGATATCTACAGTCAGCAAAATTGTCAATAAATTCCTTGAACATGGTTGTGTAAAAGATCTTCCCAGGACAGGTAGGCCGAAACTAGATGATAATAAGAAATTAGATGTTTTACTCAGTTATAACGAAAATCCACATTTACCTACAAGTTAAGCAGCATCAGATTTGTCCATTGGGCAAACATCGGTAAAAATTATTTTAAAAAAGGCAAAGTATCATCCATACAAAATAAGATTAATACATGAATTAAATGAAGACGACTATGACCGCCGAATTCAGTTTTGCGAAAATATGCAAGAGCGGTGCAATATAGATCCATTTTTTTGTAGAAATATTTTATTTTCCGATGAAGCTACCTTTTTTCTTAATGGTACTGTCAACCGACAAAACTGTAGATACTGGTCCACAGAGAATACTCATTGGGCTCAAGTGGCTCATACGCAACATCTCGAAAAAATCAATGTTTGGGCTGGAATATTTCAAGACAGGATTATAGGTCCGTAACTAACCTGAACTAACCTAAACTAGTAAGGTGTGTTTTATTTTAAAAACAATTGAATTTAGGTATAGGATATCCTATATGAAATATACTTAGAATTGTCCGTAGAATCCAAAAATGCAATAATATACAGGGTGTTCCATTAAAAAAAAAAGTTAACAGCTGCCTAGCTTTCTTGAAGCACCCTGTATATATCTCAGAAATCTTAGAAGATAGAAGACAATTAAATAAAATCAACGTGTCCGAGCGTTTTTTATTCAGGTACTTCGTTTACTTGCAAAAGGTAGTTTTCCAGACTTTATGTCCTCACTGTATAATTCTGTATAGAATTCGAAAACATCAAAAAGTAGATTCTCCCATCTAAAAAAAATTAACTTGTGTCTTTACCATCCTTATGGTGCACCCTGTATATTTGAGAAACTTTTTATAATATACATTGAAAGAGATCTATAAACTTTATATAAAACACTTTTTGATTAAACGTCAGGTTTTCGAAATATTGGGGGGTCTGGGACTTTTTTTACGGTGTATATTTATGTTAAAGGTATAAACAGCTTATCCATTATAACCGAGTATAACAAAAACTATAACTAACAAATATAAAAAAATGTAACATGTGTCAAGTTATTTTTTTTTTATAGAAATAGTAACATAAAACCCAAAAAAAAACAAGTCTCCAACAAGCATTTGAAAGTTTTTAAATAGCTTTTTGTTAGTAAAGAAAAAAACTTTAAAAAATGCCTATTTTTTGGCATATAAGTAGGTACCTACGGAGATATTTGGAACGCTAAAATAAATAGTATACACAAAAATATTAAAAAAACAACCTATTTTATAATATAATCAGTTAAGCTTAACCCTAGAACACTGTTGTTATTTTATGTCGCATAATACTGTTGACACGTAAAATTTACGTAGGTAGTAAAAATATGAAAATATTTTATGATTATTTACTTAAAGGAAAAGAAAACAACAAAGATAATAATAATGATTAAATGTTAATTATAAATTGTAACGACAAACATTAAATGATATGATTTTTTTTTAAAACATGGTTTAAGTGGGACACTTAGGACATATTTTAACTGTGTGCTCTCCACAAATTGGTTTTCTACACTTTGGGCAGTAAGTTGTGGTCATTCTTTTCTTTGCTATTGGACATATATGGCAATATTTTCTTGGACCTTTTTGGTTTTCCACTATTTTCGCTCCTTGATCTTCCTCCTCGATTTCTCTTTCCAATACTTCTGAAATAATTTTCCTTAGGTCTCGTTTCATATTAGGTGTGTTTTCCAAACGGTAAGTTTGCTGTTGCATTGATAGCTTTTTATGCAGTTCTATCATATACAAATCTCTTTTCATCGGCTTTCCACCATATGATAAAACATTATGACAATAAATTACATATGAATTAATAGAGGCCATGTTTATCATATTGTAAAAAATGCACATTGGCCACCTTTTGGTTTTTCTATTTGCGCACATATTTTGACACATCTGGTCAAAAGTATCCACGGCACCCTTCGTGGAATTGTATGTGTGAATTATTTCTGGTTTATGGGTGTCATTATTGATTGTTCCAGATGTGTGCATGGTGGACAACAGCGTTCTGTCTTTTTTATTTTCTATTAACGCTGGTGGAATTTGGGGCTTGTTTTTTCGTATTGTTCCAACCATTGTCATTTTGTAAGGTCTCTACAGCAGTCTATCAGCCAAAGGCACATTAGTGAACCAATTATCCATAGTTAAATTACGGTTCGTGCCATAAATTGGTCTTGTAAGAAGCTCTACAAAATAATCGGCTAAAGGTTATCCATTCGTCTGTGTGGATTTCCCTAAATATGGACTGGCATTTATTAGGTATTTAGTTGATACGTCACATAGTAATACTATTTTCAGTCCGTATTTGTTAGGTTTATTAGGGATATACATCCTAAAAGGGCATTTGCATTTCAAATGGGCTCTACAAAAATTCAAAGTATATAAAAAATTATAATATTCAAAAATGCATGACTTACCACTGGCTGCATATGCGAACAGGAGGGCATTTGTAAGTCAGGAAGTGCCACTCTTTGCTTTTTCGCAGGCGGAGGAAATGTACTGGCTTCTTCCTCTCTCCAAATTTTCGTCAAACCTTCATCTAAGGTCTCAACATCTTCTTCTACATAACATAACATTGTTCAAGTTCTGCGTCGGTTAACCCTCTTCTGCACATTTTTAGAATACACAATGACCACAAGGTTCTATCGGCACGTCGAACTAACTTACAAAAGCTTATCACATAATACTGTTGACACGTAAATTTTACGTACCGATTTTTGTAAAAGACTTTGAGATGACCACTCACGGTTGCCAAACTAAAGTGATTCACGCTGGAGACGACTAGAACACTTGACATAAAGCACTGCTGGCTGCTGGAGCGGAGGGGTCAAATGGCTTCGTTATCGCAAGGGAGTTTTCGAAATTATACGTAATTTTTACGTACAACAGTATTCCAGGGTTAACTATTGCACTTTTTTTATTTGGAAAACAGTTTATTAATACTATTAATTAAAGTAATGACTCTTTTCTTTGAATTGCTAATTTTTTTCTTAGATTTTCTGCCCGAATCCGGATGAATTTTATAGAAATACCGTTGTATAAACTCCAACGAGATACTAACTGCTTTGGGGCACATAACATCAAAGTTAAAATACAAAGCAAAACAGTGCTTAAATGCGTTTTGAAAGGTTTCTCCATTGTCGGATAACGCAGTTTTTTCTAGTACAACATAATACTGTTTGTGGCCATTTACTTCTGAAAAAAACAAAAAAAAAATGTTTATGGATCAGGGAAATGTTATGCCTTGCCATAATTATGAAGTGAGAATGTATGTGTCCATTTGATGGTTTAACAAGGTAGGTACCTCCCTTTTTGGTAAAGATATAGAGAGTTGCGGTTTTCACATTACTGTGCTACTTTTTGTAAAACTAAAGATAGGTACCATAAACAAAATTTAGATGGGGGACACCCTGTATATTGAAGTTATCTTTAGTTTAACTGTTCGAAAAGTAAGGAACAAAATACTCAGTTCTGACTATCACTTTTTTAAAAAATACGGCAGCTCTATATTTTTACTCACCTATTTCCATGATGCAGGGTTCCGGGGTACTGATATCTTCAAGCGCGTCTTTATTAGTTGGCAGCACCTCCTAAAAGGAGAACATTTTTAATTTGAAACTAAACAGAATCTAAAAAATAATACCTTGAACTTGAATAGGAAAGAACCTAAATTTTCATTAAAATGGAGACAGAGCACTTCTAAAGCCTTTAAGAGAGTATTGTCTTGTTCACTTAATTCGTAATTTTTCTTATCCCCGTAGTTCAAAATTTTATTACATTTCTTTTTAAACTCTTCGTCATCCGGAAACTGGGCATGAGTGAGTTTCTTGAAATGCCATAAAATAGCACTTGAGCGATACAGGACGGGCCATTTATCTCGAATTAGAGCTGCTGTTGAAGTCTAAGGGTCTGATATAATAGAGTTTATGTATTTCCTTTGCTCTGCATACGTTTTTTCTAAATAGGTATAAAAATCAGGATGCTTTTCGGTAATGGTTTTTAATATTGCTTTTATTCTAGAAATATCATCGTCCTTTAAGAAGTGATTTTTGTCAGGCTGCCAATCAGAACAACCAGCTCTCCTATTGCACATTTCTTTTGCTTTTGACACAGACGGTGATGCTGATAATTCATCAAGGCTGTTCCTTTTGTGGGGTCTATTTAAATAATTTGATCGATCCTGGAGGCGACATACTGTACTGTGTAAGCCATTCCCAATAATTGTGCCATCTTCGTCCTTATCCAGAAAAAAATTCGGAAATTTATCTGCTAGTTGTCGTGCAACATGTCGAAATGCCATAGCTGGTATTAGAGTTTTTATGCCACGCATTTGATTTACCACGATATGTATCACCTCGGTTGTGATTCAAAGGTCTGTTGTTGCTCCTTTCTCACATGCATCGATCATGTATTTTGGAATTTTGTCAAGTGGCAATTGAAAGTTTTGCCATGTAGACTCATTCACTGGCACATGGGTATCTTCAGACGGAGGAGAAACAACGATGAAAATAGGTTGGGAGTCATCTACTTTTTAATTAATGTCTATTTTATTTGCCACGTTTCCATCAGAAATTGTATCTTGGTTTCTCTCGACGTAATCATCTTTTATATATGTTAATGTCAATGGTTGTTCAATTTTTGTTTCATCACTTTACACTCGCCCAAAAGTGTCAAACTAGATAATGAGTCGGATTGGTATGTCAAAGTCGATGTTCCATCACTTACATTATCCCCTGAATCGTCGAATTTCCATGTTTCATTGGATTGTAACAAAATTAACGTCTGATCTTTTAACATTTCTAGGACTTCATCATCACTGATTTCTGTACCATCATCATTAAGAACTATTGAGCAGCCATTAAGGTTCATCTTGGCAGAAGCTAAAAATGAAATCATGATAATGCAACTAATAAAAACATGGGATTTTTCGAACATAGGTCTGCGTCACCTTTCCTTCAAATCCCTTATGGCCGTTTCCACCGACATTTGGGAGAGGTTTAGGGAATATGACTAACTTTATAGTCACATGACTGTACTATTTGATTGACAAGAGTATGTCACATCATGTCAAATTTAGGTACACCTTAAAGCTGGATTTATAAACTCGAAAAGTTGGCGAGGTTGAGGTTCAGTTGGTGTTGGAAATATGAGTTCAATTTAAACTAATGGAAACACTCAGTTCCATTTATACACTCGTTCATGTTGTTGATGTAAAGCTCATGTAAAGTTCGAAAACTTCCCGGGTAGTTCGAGATAACCAATTTTAATGCTCGGAGTTTGGAATATCTAACCTCACAAACTTGATCATAACTTCAACCTCACCAACTTTTCGAGTTTATAAATCCAGCTTATACCATCCCTAAACGTTCCCTAAATGTCGGTGGATATGACCATTAGAATTCTATTATAGAGGGTGTTACTTAAAGGAATATACTAAATTTAAGGTTTTTTTTTCTCATTTTTATATTAAAATTTTAAAATAAAGCAACTTAAATTACAACTATTTTGTCTCTTAATTTCTTTAGTGTCTTGCTTTGTTTTTACGAGAAAAAATAAAAGCTAATTTTCTTTTTTAATGTTGGCCAAGCTTTCATGCAAGAAAATAGTTTTTATTTTTTCTTTCAAAAACGAAGCAAGGTACCAAAAAAGTTAAGAAAACAAAAAAGTTGTATTTTCAATTTCCTAATCTAAAACAATTATAAAAATAAGCAAAAAGTCAAAAGTCAGTGGCGTACACTTTTTTGTTGTTGTCCAAGAAAATGCAATAAAATGGTTTTTATTTTTCTCTCAAAAACAAAGCAAAATCCTAAAAAAGTCAAAGGTATAAAAAAGTCGTAGTTTTAGTTGTTTATTATAAGAGAATATAAAAATGGCAAAAGGGTCAGTGGCGTAATTTTTTTTTTACAGGGTGCCCCTGGGACGCCACAGCACTCGATGATTTTAATCTACTTGGGACTAAAGAAGCTCCTTATTATTACAAATAAGTCTGGCAAATTTTAATAGTATCGGCAAAAAAAATGTTAAAAATATTAATAAAAAAATCAATTTCAAAAGAAAAGTTTGACAGCCTGTATTTTGAAAACCAGACATTTTACGACACCTGTTTATATGAACTTTTCTACTTAGAATTAGCACAGGAATACGCCCTTAAATTTACTATATATATACCTTCAAGTAACACCCTGTATATTATTCATTTTAAATCTAAACCAAAATTATACCTTCAGCAATAAGATGTTGTATAACATCCGTCTTTTCCTTTACCGCAATGAATTTCCTAATGAGTCGGTTGTGGGACCAAATTTTAAATACAGCCAGGGGCGTCATTTCACATTTCTCTTGGGGGGGGGGGGGGCACACCCAGGGCCGCGCCAGGCGTAAGCGCCGCAGGCGAAAATTTTTTGGGGCCACGCCCTAATTTTGCTTTATTGCCGGTTTTTAAAATAAAGAATATTAATAAAACGCTTTTTCATACCTTATAATATATTAAAAAACTAATTCAGTTTTTATTTATTTATTGAACAAATTTTTTATACCGTTTTATTTTGACTCTTTTAACTCCTGAGTACGGCCCTAAAAGAAGTATATTTTTATATATTTTTTTATGTAATCTTCACAAAATCTTCATTAATTCAATACCCCACAAGAAAATGTTTAATATGACATGCTTTGTCTGTCTGATGTCTGACACAACTTTTATAAAATTAACATATTTTCTCCGCCCCGCTCTTGCGGTTTCCTCGTTATTTCACGCCGCGCGCCGCCATTTTAGACTTGCCGCCCGTGTGCGGTGCACCTATTGCACACGTGGTTGGCGCGGCCCTAGGCATACCCAATTAACAAAAAAAACTTTTTGGACGAAAAAAGAAACACTTTATTAATGAGAAATTTAGAATATAAAATAAATAAACATACAAACAAAACAAATTTTTTGGTAATACATTAACATACAAAAAAAAAACAAAGAAGCTTAGACCTAAATAAACACTAAATTAGTGGTTTAGTGGGTAACGGCGATGCCGTATTGCGGAAAATTGGTCAACTAGTTTGTCTAGGTCAAACTCTTTAACCATGTTTGGTTCAGATGCTATCAGCATTAATGAACGAAGTCTTTCGTCTCCCATAGTTGTGCGGATATAGTCTTTTACCCTTTTTAATACTGAGAAGAAAAGAACCTCTCATCACTAGCCGTGGTTACTGGAAGTGTACAGATTATTTTTAACACTTTAATTACCTCCGAGTATGCTACGGGAAGTTGTTTCAGATGGTCCAACATGTTAAGTGCAGTGTTAGTCTGTGCCGACTGTCCAACCTCCAATGTATTTAACAAATGTGTTTTTGCTAGTGGCAATTGGGTATTCAGCAACGACCTGTCGATTAATGGCCGCAAATTTGTAAAAATGGCGAAAGTTGCTTTGCTTCTAAAAAGCAAGACGTGTCTTCGTTTTTAACAAATTTGAAGGCTGAAAGAATAAGGGCATTATTTTCTGAGAATCTCTGCCCAAATTCTAATAAAAATCGATCGACAACAGCAACATATTCACTGGAAAAATTTAAGTTGTCTGTGCTATCTCTGTGACCAACAGTAGTCTCAACAAAGCTATCAGTTTTATCTTTTTTGACAAAACTCGCGTTCGCTGTACACGGGTGTGGGTCCATTGAAAACTGCAACTGCTTGCCATGCTGTTAAAAGTTTCGTCGGATCGGGCATTTTCCAAAGCACTTCTTGTGGCGTTAACAAGGGATATCGTGGAACAGATATCTAAATTTTCAGATTGAAGCTTCTCTGATAAATTAAATGTAATTCCAAGCAACGTTTCCATGGCGTGTAAATAAAACATAAAAACAGGTTTTGTTACTTGTGCTTGGAGACCAACCGCTTCAGCGCTGCTGATACTCTCATCGCGAAGTACTTCGACTATAGCATTGTACCTTTTCCTGATTTTTTGTATTGATCGAAACCAGTAAAACCATCGCGTAGGAACAGTTCTTTCAAGATGAAGAACTTTTTGTCATCAATGAGGATTGATGGCGTTTCATTGTGACTTTAAGTATCTAAAAATAATATTTAATTACAATATTGGTTCTAGTCTAGAAGTAAATTACATTTCCAAAAAAGAAGTTCTAGAAATAAATATACAATATAAAGACCAACAATGATCCTAATCTACCGACTATAGTTTCTTAAAAAACTTTAATTTGAGTTACAAGTTACAGCAAGAAAAACAGCAAAAGAGAGCAAAGAGAAAAAAGATCAACAGACAACCCTAACCTAACCTCACTTACTTCATTCTTTACATTGTTTACTTAATCTTTACGTCTTTTTTAATATTTACTATTCTTTACGTAGTGTTTACACAATCTTTACGTAAAGAATGCATTTTTAATTGTTTACGCGTAAATGCCCAACCCTGGCATAGGTATAGTTTTATTTTTGGGCGATATTTAAGTAATTATTATAATATTTGTTGTATGTTGTAGAAAGCGTGAGGTTATTTTTATTTGTTTAATTTAAGTATACCTACCTAGTACCTAGACTGAGATTGTTCCAAACAGAAATTAAATCACAATAAAGCACTATTATGTGAACTAAAGCATCACTCATTCATTCATTGCCTTACGTAAAACAATACACGTGCATATCCATCATCACTCATCAGTCTCTGGTCGCACAATCGGCACAATGACAAGCTCCGACAAGCAGCGTGGAGCAGGAAAGCTTACGCGCGACGTCCGTTGATTTTCGCGGAATTTCGCTCTACGGGACTACGGACGCGGAGCCGAGTAAAGCTGCTGCTAAACGATAGCGACTTGCCTGCACGGTATAGTTTGCGCAATAAAGACGGAATACCATACGGTGGCCACACGTACAAGCGAATTGGCGCAAACCGCAGTGCGTGATAAAATTCGTTGAAGGGATCATCGATCAATTAATTCCTAATAATGTGGCCAAATGACGAACTGTTTTTGTTAAGTACATTCCATTATTTTTTGTTGTTGAAAAAATATAAAAATAAAAGGTACAGATCGATCTGGAGCAAAAAGTGGTTCTTAAGGAGAAGAATGTATTCTCATATTAATCTTATTAACGAATTAAGAGAACAACCAGATGACTGGCGCAATTATTTAAGAATGGATGAAACCGCATATACTGAGTTACTATGCTTGGTGACACCCTTGATTCAACGACAAAACACTGTGATGCGCGAATGTATAAGTCCTCATGAGAGATTGAGCTGTACTTTACGGCTACTGGAAGACCATACAGAGATTTAAGATTTACAACTGCTATTTCTCATCAAGCTTTATCTAAAATCATCCCGGATACATGTCGAGCAATTTGTAAAGTTCTGAGAAACAAATATATGAAGGTATGTGCCAGTTCTTATATAACCATTTATTAATTTAGAATATATGTATAATACTTAGGGTTTAAAAGTTGTAAGATAAGTATTTATATTTGGTGGGGTATCTAAATTAATAAATCCGGATACATTGCTATTATTGTTCGTAATGAATCCCCCTTGAGAGTTAGAATACAAATTATTCATTTCCAAACTTGGTTGTACAGAAGTGTTTGCCATATTTTGATGCGGCTGCGGCTGCTGTATCGTCGGAATATGTATGCTGCAGTATTTTGTAAGATTTCCTAACTCCGCCTCAAAAATGCCCTCATTGATGAGTTTTTCCACATAAATTCGCTGCTCATTAGGTAGATTCCTGAGTTTATGTGCCAAATTTCGTCCAAACACGTCGTGTCTGTCTTCCACCTTTGTTTCAGTCATTTCAGTTAAGCATTTCTCCACCGAAGTTATAACATTATCAACTTGTCTCTCTCTTTTTCCACTGTAGAGTCGTCTAGGTGGTCCAGAGATATTTAATCTCGGGTTAGGTGTAGCAGGAGATGTGACCATCAGCTCGGTATATGGGTCATCTATTTCAGAAGTGGCAGTAGAAGTTTCCGGACGGCGATTTTCTGAAGGAGAGTTAACTGATAAAAAATCTGTATCGCTTTCATCCTGCAAAAGAATATTAGTATTAAAATAAAAATGTCTAGCATAAAAATAAAAAGCGAATTGTACTAGGGTAATAATGAACCGTACTCTATGACAAAAGCGTAGTGACCGGGACATAATTATTATGTGTTTGTATATAGTAATATTTATTATTACAATCACTATTATATTATAAATATTTTTTCTAGATACCACAGACACAAGAAGAGTGGAAGCTGCTAGCAAAAGAATTTGAACAAAAATGGATATTTCCTTACTGCCTGGGAGCCGTTGACGGCAAGCACGTAAAAATAATTCCCCCGCTGGGGGCCGGTTCGTTTTTTTATAATTATAAGGGGTACCATAGTATGGTTTTAATGGCGGTAGTCAACGCTAATTATGAATTCATCATAGCAGAATTTGGAGTGAATGGGAGAACTTCGGATGGAGGGGTTATTGAACACACAACATTCTACCATAGATTAAAAAATAATTCCTTAAACATTCCTGAACCGGAGAATCTAAATGGGACACGTAAAGTACTTAACTATGTTTTTGTAGGGGACGAGGCATTTGCGTTAACCCCTAATTTTTTTAAGCCATTTAATCAAAGAGAGTTAACAAAAGAACGCAAAATATTTAATTACCGCTTGTCACGAGCTAGGCGCATTGTAGAAAATGTCTTAGGAATTCTCGCATCCAGATTTAGGATTTTTCATAGTAGTATAAATTTAAAACTAGAAAATGTTGATATTGTAGTTATGGCATGTTGTGTGCTTCATAATTTCCTACGACGAAAATATTCTAACACGTATACACCAACTGGAATTTTGGATTATGAAGACACTATTGAAGGCACGTTATCGTTAGGATTAAGAACAGATGAGACGAATCTATCTGATGTAGAGAGAGGACATTACAGAAACATTTCTACTGATGCCAAGCAGACTAGGGAAGAGTTCTTACACTATTTCAATAATGAGGGCAGTGTTCCCTGGCAGAATAGAGTTTGCAACATAAATGAAACATAAAATAATGTTTTTAGTTGGTCTTTAGCATACCGAACCCTATCAATAAAAATATTTCATGAAAATAATATTACTTGTATTCATTCCTTTTTGTAGCCTACCTGCGATAGTTCATCAAAATTTGATATCGGTGGTCGAGGAGTTTCCTGGTCGTCCAAAAATGCCAATAATTTATAGTACCATAAGGAAGGTACATAAACGTCATCGGTACCGCTACCTGACTTTTGTGATTCTGCCACTTTTTTCTTCTCCTTTCGATAGGAACTACGTAATGAATTCACTTTTTTTGTTACCAAATCCCTGTTTGCGTTTGGTTCCACCTGTGAAGATAAATAAAGTATTTCAAAACTTATACAGGGTGGTCCACTTTTTTGGAGCAGGATGTTAACAGCGTATTCTACGTACAAAATAAGTTCAAGGTTACTATAGAAACATATATCAAAAATACTTCCTTCCCGAGATACAGGGTGTTAAAAATTGTAGAAAAAAAATCGTGTTTCATTATAGTTTTCATTTCACTACAGGGTTTACACCTTTTTAGCATCACAAGGCATTTCTTGATGTTAAAGATGTTTTAAAATTTCTTCCAGTGGCGTCCGTACGAGATTTGAAATGAATATATTTTTAAAAAAATGATACACTGCTTTTTCTTATAATAAAAATAATTTTTGAAATACTCATTTACTTCGGAGCAACTTTCGACCTTTGACTTTTTTCGTACGACGCGGACGCACGGATTTCGTGTAAAAAAATACAAACCATTTTCATGCTCGGCCAAATCGCAAAAAATTTCAATACCCTTTATCTCGCAAAGGGAGCATTTCTCGGCCTATGTTTCTATAGTAAACTTGGACCTGATTTGAACCTAGAATACGCTGTTAAAGTCCTGCTGCAAAAAAGTGGACCACCCTGTAGAACCTACACTAGACAAGTTAAAAATTCAAACTAATCTAAATTAACCTAAACAGTTTTCCATTGAACTACACTGCACCGGGCCAGTCAAAAAATGCCATTTTTATCTTGTTTTCTATGCTTAGCATATCAAGGTTCCAGCGATCGAATTCAGTCATTTTTTGCACTACCCTGGTGCCGTGCATCCGAATAAAAAACTACATAAATAATAAAGACTCTGTAAACAGTTACCGTGAATTACAAACATAAAATTATCACTTACCTCTTTTAATTTTTCTACCATTTTTTTGTAGGCTTCGTTTTTTTTATTACGATCAGAATAGTCCTTTGATTTAATCTTCCACAGGCACGGTAAGTATATTAAAGTTATAATGTATTTTTAAAATGTGTTTTTATTTGTAAGAGCCACAATTTGACTTTTGTGTGAGAATACTCAGAGGGGGGGGGGGCAAGTGCCCCCCCTGCCACCCCCAATTGACGCCCCTGAATACAGCCATTGCAAGAATTTGGAAAACCTATAAACGATGTAAGAAAACATTAACTTAATTTTTTTTTCAATCTTAACCCGCGGGCTATGAAATTTTTTTCTCAGTAAATTTTGATATAGTACCATATAAGTGAAGAGTGAAATATGCAAAAAGGCCTAAGTGCCATTTTTTGTCAAAATGGTTTTTATTACGAATTTAGGTCCTATGTGCCCTCTGTAAATTGCAGTAGAAAATTCAGATCAAAATACAGCGCCATGCGTACTGTTTTGGTATACAAGCTGATAGTAATAAAAAAAAATGCGCATGTCCACAACCACCGTTTTGATATATTATAAGCTCGTAGCCTTAAGAAATTTATCATTCGCTTGAGAACGACTACAGATAGCAGACAGTCGAAACGTTACGACAATAATAATATCTAAACTAAAAGGTAATGGAAGTCCAAAGTCTTTTTTTCATATACTTTAGTATATTTTACCAATTTAAAAGAAATATCTTTAGAAAAAAGTTAATGTGGAAGAATTGAAACAAAAAAGATCCTGATTATGGAATCTGGTAAACATTGGTTCCACGTTTAAAACTCCATTAAAATTAACACAAGCATATTGTTCCTTTATGTCTTTTATTGTTATGGAAAACCTATGATACAATCCTGAAGACGAGTCATATTTTGTTTCAAAGTACGGTCCTAAGAAGCTTATAGTATTAAAAGCACTATCTACCATATCTACCAAAATGTAGTCGATTTTACAAATAATATGTAAATTATCATTATAACTGCTCTTGATGCATAAATACATATTTTTGGAATAACTTATGCCTCTAAATACAACAGAATCCGAAATATATAATTTTTCAGAAAATAAAAATGCTTTTTCAACTGCTTTAGCAACATACACGGGATAGTTATTTTCTAAAAAAACATTTGCGTTCTCTGCAACAACTTTTTCACTAAAATAATTATCCTGTGTTGCCAACAAAGCTTGAGATAATTGATGCTTGTTTGTTAGAGTTTTTAAAATATTTTTAAAATTAGGGCAATGCTTAACGCAACGTTTAAAATAACTATGTTTGGACTCAAATCTAAGAGTCCACAGGTGTCTAAGGGGTCCAACCAATTTAATTAGGTGGGGAGAGTGTTCCAAAAAATAATGTTTGGGCCTTAGAGGAATATCAGGAAACAATTATTTTCTCAAAAAAATATACTCACCTATTAAATATTTTAAAACTGCTAACTGATCTTCAGAAATCTGAAAACCCATGACTATCTGAACAATATTTCTTAATAAAAGTAGCAACTTCCAATATGACTCGGAATACAAATTTTTATTATTTTCAAACAAAGCAAAGAGTAAAATGTACAATAAATATAGGTTTTGTGAGGCAGTTCCAATGAGTTTTTCTGATTTTTTTAAGTCTGGAATAGAAATCGTCTTAATTCCAACTGACAATTTTGTTTTCTTTAGTTGCAAATTAATGTATTCAAATGAAATAATTTTTTTTGATACAATTTTGTTAATAATTAGACATAAATCAAACGACACTATGCCTTCAAGTAGATCATGTGCTAAACAAGGGGGCAAGCCTGTGGCAATATGATAAAATTTTAAATCGTTCAAGGGCGAGTCAAACTCCACACCACGGCATATTTCGTTTGTTGTAAGCGCTTGTTCCACTTCTGCATTGTACGATTCTTCTGTTCTAAGCGCTATATTAGTTGCGCTTGTAACACTTTCTAAATTATTTATGTAGCAAAAACGACAAAAATAATTTTTTCGATCAAATTTTTCTGTAAATCCCCCTATCGAATGGCTTCCCAAATTGTCACCCAAAACAAAAATAACTGAACCTTTAAAAGTTGTATCATTAATTTGTATTCCCACCGTTTCAAGAAATTTTAAATCATCAATGATATGTCTGGCGAATAGGGTTATTTCTTAAACGCACATTTAATTTTTGACTAAAGACCAAATTGGCACGCTTTAGTCGGTGTATTTCGTAGGTAAAACTACTGGTTCAGATTATGTTAAACTCGAAGTAAAACAGCTTATTGTATAACAAACTGTATATTAATCAACTTTTAATTCTAACTTTACTACATAAGAGCAGATTTATTAATTTAAATTATAAAGGGCCTCAATTTATCTGAGGTTAAAGTGACGTAGCTCAAGATTAATGGTCTAGAAACTAGTGTCTTGCTACTCTTGCTAAAAGCTGAAAATAATGCAAATTGGCGGTTTTCCGTTTCTCTCCTGGTTGTCGGGCCAATCAGGGTTCATATACAGGAATCACCTGGAAGCCACCTCACTTTAACCCATCCAATGACGACTGATGGTGTACGTGACCGAATATATACGCGGCTGCGACGGCGACAAAGGAACCGCTTCTCGGTACAGCACTTTAGGCTAAGCCAACATCTTAGAAAAAGTCACAAGAAACGTTTTTAAATAATATTTTATAGGTTTAAATTCGCCGTCGAAATATTATTACTTGAATAGAATTATTTTGAAGATGGAAGTTTTGCATAGCAACAAGGATTTTACTATATGTTTTACTTTTAATAAAAATGAGGATAATTTTGATGTATTTTAAATTAGGTATGAATTTAAATTGAAAGTTTTAGATTTAAAGGTTATTTTTGCGTGTTTCCTCAACAATATGTTTTAAAATTATTGGCCATCCATAATATTTAATATCTTTTTCATAACATAAACAAACAAGTTGTATCTGATCAGTTTTTGATCGTTGCCAGGGCGGCAAATTACCTAAAACGATATATATGCCAACAATTTTGTGTTTAATTTTGGATGATCCAAGGGGTTGCATATCTCGAAAGCATCTTGGTAAAGAATGATTTGTAATATGTTATTTTGTTAAAAAAAAATTGACTTTTTGTTTTTTTGACCGTCTGTAAGATCTGCAAATATGCCATTAGTTGAATATTTTTTTTTACTAGACACTGTTCTAAGATGATTTTATTTTTTAATAATGTTCCGAGCGTTTGCAAAATTGGCACATAGTATAAAAAAGATTCTTTTTTGCCATCTTTAATCGTATTTTAGTGGGAGACACAAAAGAAAAATTTGTTTTGTAATATTTTTCCCGATACCAATATGTTTTTAATAACCCAGTTTTGGAATTAAATGCCGCAAAAAATAAATCTTTATAGATATATAGATATAGATATCCGATAATGAAATTTGACTGGTGCCCCGATTATTTAAATTTGTATAAATATACTTTGGATTTAAATGTATTACATCGGTGATTCCTCTAACTAGTGCTTGCAAAGCAGTTTTTGTAACCAAATATTTCGACTCTAATGAAATAAGTAAATGCGATAATAATTTTAAGCTAAGTTCCTCATAATTTTGGATATTACTTAACTGAAGTAAATTAATTTCCTCGTTACTCTCCCCAAAAATACTACAACTTGGTGCATTTAAAAACCCGTCCAAACTTTGGTTATCAATTTTTTTATTTAAAATTATTGAATTTACATGTTTTCTAAAAAAATGGTTTTGAATATTAGCTGTTAGTTTAAATAAAGTCTCATTCTTGCAACTGTCTTTTAGAGGGCATATCAAAAATTGTTTTTGTCGAATTTGTTCATAAATGTGTTTTTTCAAGGCAGAACAATCGTTCGCTTTGTAGGAACACGTCTTAGATGAACAGACATATAAATTTAAAATTTTGCGATCATTAGTTAATTTAATGTTTGTATTGTTTTCATTATGACTTCGAAAATTATGCGATTTAAAGGCAGCATAACAACTAAACTGCAAAAAACAGTCCTTATGGACACATTTAAACGGAACTGATGTTGAATTTCTGTGGAAAAATTGATGTAAATTGTAGATACGTATGGAAACACACATAAAACCACAAAATGAGCATTTATACATAGTAAAACTATACAATACTTACTTGCTAAGTACTTTCTTACCCACAAAATAAAACACTTAGAACAGACCGATGTCGTCATGCGCGATGCAAACCAAACAATGGACGCGACGGACGCGTCTCTTTCGTTGTGCCGAAAAGTGATGGGGAAACCCACAATTCCCACAAACTGATGTCGTAAGTTCACACCAAAATCACATAATTTTTACAGTGGCGTGTAATATTCATGTGATTTTCATATTTTATGTGTATTTTTTTGTGATATCACACTACTTACTGTAAAAATTATTTAGAAACACATTAACGTGTATTTTTAAAGATAATGTACAGAATGCATCTAAAATTACTGCATATATGTAAAAATATTACATTATTTTAGCTGTAAATATCTATTAAAATTACCCCTAATTTTTAGAGTGTAGGGGTGTAAGATCGGGGCTTCTCGGGGGCCAGTTGATAGTGCCTCGACGAGAGATCACTTTTTCTGGGAAGAGCTGATTGACAACCGCAAGCGATTGGTTGGAGGTGTGGCAAGTAGCTCCATCTTGTTGGAACCATGTTTCATCATTAAAACCTTCAAAGTCCTGCAGTTGTGGATTTAAAAAGTTAGTTAACATATTGCAATAACGTTCACTGTTTAGCGTAAGTGCCCGCCCTCGGTGGTCTTCAAAGAAATAAGGTCCAATGATGCCTTCACTAGACAAGGCAGCCCATACAACAACTTTTGGACTATGTAGTGGTCGCTCGTGTTTCTCGTGGATTTCGGTGCCCCAGAAGCGGCAGTTTTGTTTGTTTACGTGCCCGTTTAAGTGGAAGTTCGCTTCGTCCAATGATGCCTTCACTAGACAAGGCAGCCCATACAACAACTTTTGGACTATGTAGTGGTCGCTCGTGTTTCTCGTGGATTTCGGTGCCCCAGAAGCGGCAGTTTTGTTTGTTTACGTGCTCGTTTAAGTGGAAGTTCGCTTCGTCACTAAAAATAATGTTTTCAAACGTTGGGAAACGTTCAAGCATTTCATTAGCGAAATTTAATCGTAGAGGATAGTCGTTAACGTTTAGTTCTTGAACAAGCTGAATTTTATAGGCTTTTAAATGTAAATCCACTTTCATGATCTTGTGCAACGACGATTTTTAAATGTGTAGTTCTTGACTACGTTTGCGAACTGATTGGGACGGATTTTGAGGCACTGAAATTCTCACTTCATCAATCGTTTGTTGGGTTCGAACAGAGCGCGGGCGACCTTGATTGCAAATTTTTACACTTGAACCAGTATTCTCAAACATTCGAATGCATTTTCTAATGGTATCGTCCTTCGGTGCATTCCGTACATTAAATTCTGCGCGATATAAATGTTGGGCTGTCACTATCGAATCACCATTACGATAATAGGCGCGAATGCAAAAAGCACGATTGTTTCCGGGATACGCTTCCATGGCTACTAAATCTCCAAAGAGTAGCGCAACAGCCTATCCTTTCGCGACTCCCCCCAACAGAGCCGTAACATGCACAGCGCAGATACAAATACCCCCCACTCTTTGTGGACACCCTGTACTATACTGTTTCACGGTGAACTTTGTCTTTTGGTTTGTGCAAAAGTGATAGTAACTCAAATATGCAAATTTTTGAGATACTATAGTCTTCGTTGCAGGTGTCGAATTGACTTTCAAGCCATTGGACATGATTTTAATTTTTTGCCATGAAATAAAATAAATATTAAAAGTTAAGATATAAAAATAATTTTTAATTGCATATATTATAAGGGTGAGGCGGTGGATTAGGGGAAGAAGGGAAGTAATAACTCAAAATAGGTTTCTAAAATTAGGTTTGTTTATTTATATACTTCAGTAGGTAATACTTTCTAATTTACATTTTTGTTTAAATAAAATATCACAGTAACAGTGTCGTACCATCTTTGACTGGCTCACTTTTCAAAATATGAGGTATTTAACATATGAAAGAAAACACTAATTGTTTTTTGATTTTCACTTTAATATGTCAACATGGCACATGTTTCACCGTCACAGCGGCTTCTTCAGATGTAAGGTATTAAAAACAAATATCTTAATATATAGGTCTAACTAAAGGTAGCGATGGAGAAACCTAAGGTAAACAATAAGGTATTAATTATTATATTGACAATAATAACTAGACGTCCTAACGACCAAGCTTTAAGTTTAACAAAGGAGAGGTATAAATATCTTGTTTATCGTTTTTTTTTACGCGGATCATTTAATAACAGAAAATCACAATTTTGATAAAGATTATGACATATTATTATGAAAAATTCCCCTTATTTGTTAAACGATAAACAAGATATTTATACCTCTCCTTTGTTAAACTTAGAGCTTTGTCGTTAGGACATCTAATTATTATTGTCAATATAATATTTATACCTTATTGTTTACCTTAGGTTTTTCCATCGCTACCTTTAGTTAGACCTATATATTAAGATATTTGTTTTTAATACCTTAAGAAGCCGCTGTGACGGTGAAACACGTGTCATGTAGACATATTAAAGTGAAAATCAAAAAACAATTAGTGTTTTCTTTCATATGTTAAATATGTATGTAACGTTGTTACTATCAGGTTGTTCTGTTTGTATTATCTTGCGCCGTAGAATCGCAACTTTGTGGATCTACCTCCGTGCGCAGAACGATTTTCGATTTTAAGGTTTCTCGGTGACCTTTCGGTGGCGGCTTGGTTTTGACGGATGGCTGTCATCAGAGTCACTTTTAGTCACCGATTCTGCTAGCTGGCCGAATTTTCATTGCCTAGTGGGAAAACCTGGGAAATCGTTACCCATCTTTGTATTTTCCACCCTAAATTTAGATCGGGGCACATATAGGGTAAGTTTGCAACACATATTTTCCTCCTTCATAAATATTTTTGAGAGACTTTTGGCGCATAACCTAAAACTCTATGTTTTTCTTGTAGGGCCAGTTTTGATATGGTTTAATACAGCTTTGATATGAATTTTAATATGGTTTAGTACAAGTTTTGATTAGTCTTCATTGGTTTTGATATGAATTTTCATATGAGCTAATACAGTTTTGATATGAGATATTTCAATACCGTCCAGTATCCGAAATCAAGTACATTGTCCAACCCAGCCATCTAGATAGAGGTAGGAATATCAAAGGCCACTGTAAAGCCACTTGAGGGCCGGAATTCCTACAAGTTAAGCAGCCACGGGGATCAGTGATAAGTACCATTATGTAGTAATAGACAGTACTGATTTTTATCCGTTTGAATCGAGAGAGCCATAAGCAATTTTGCCTAGTTAGCCATACACGTAATTTATCTCATTAAAATTCACTTATGATTATAGAGCGGTATTGTAAAGTGGTTGCAACTGCTGCGCTGTAATAGTAAATAAACACTTTGGCCACTTTTACTTCTACTATCAAGCTACGAGATATATTAATAAAAGCTAACTAACTGTAAAGTATTTCAAGTGTTCAAATTAAATCATTACACATTGAATTTTGTTTTGTTTTGGTACTGTGTGTGGACCCCATTGTCTCACTCACAGGAATAGGTGTTGCTGTGTCAGGCCAGAGCTATAAGATACTGTGAGTGGCGCCCCAATTTCCATCTTGGATCTGGGCTTGCACGGCAGCATCCTTTGGGGGTCACACACGTGCAGACTGTTGTTGACCAAGGTAGGGACCCAATTAATAAGAACCACCCCGAACTTCAACTGCCCCGAGCAATTGAGCTAGCTGAGGCAGGTGGTGGCCGCACAATCTATAACACTTTTTAATAAAACATCAGTTGTATTTTGCCACCACCGAATAATGTTACATGTATTTTCATCAAGTAACGGTCGAAACTATAAGACATTAGGTATTTATTCAAAAATCTGTAAAATTGCTAAAGGAAGGTAAGAATTTAATGGACGACCTTGTATGGTTGTCCAGAAAAGCCACTGCGTGATTTCTATGTGTCCCTATTTGTCAGTGGCATTTTCGTTTAATAAAAAAAATGTCTGTCATACAACTAAATAAGTACCTATGTACAGGTGATCCCCTATAATGTCGCCCCCCTTTAACTTTTTTATTTTAAGTGTCTTAAAAAATTTAAAAGTATGGTTATGTAGGTACTGAAAAATACTATTTTTTTAAGTATAAAGATAATTTGAAAAATGAACAGTATACAAGGAAACACGAAAAGTGTATTTTTTTAAATGGATCACCCTATATATGAATTTATTTTTCGACTTCTTGTAAAGTTCTAAACATAATTCATATATCATACAACATACCTAAATTCAACCGTTTCTGAAATATTCGCATTTGAAACATTATTTACTAATAAAATATCATAATAATAATAGTTATTTGTGGTACTAGTGTGTTATGTTGAAAATAAGTCACGCGAGAAAGATTTAAATTCTCAAGTGACTTAGAAAACATAACACACGAGTGGCATACAATGTTTTATCCAACAAGTGGAAGAAATCGTTTTTTATGGGATAATAATTAATAAGTTTCGTGATCAAATCAAAGCAACTTGCGTCTCAGTACACTATAAATGTCAGAATGACTTGACTTTTTTACATTTTGGTCAAAGTTGGTTGATTGTTTGGTTGCCACGGGCATGATACATTGTTGGCAAATGTTTAAATAAATTTTGACACTTGTCAGTTTTCCCTGCAGAAAAGGGAAGCTTTTTTGAAGAAAAAAACCTATAGGAAATGGAGGAAACCGATGAAAATGACGTTCCTGAGGATATCCTTACGGAAGCGGAAGAAGCAGCGATGCAGATTTTGCCAGAAAAGTCCCGAGATGCTTACGACAAGGAGTTCAAAATGTTTGAGTCTTGGATGAATTCGCGGAAGATAAAAGGTATCGATGAAAATGTTCTATTGGCTTATTTTTTACATTTGCAAAAAAAATTAGCCCCATCGTCGCTATGGACCAAATATTCAATGCTTCGCTCGACTATTCACCTGTATAAAAAAAAAGACATTTCAAAATATGGCAAACTAACGAGCTTTTTGAAAATAGAAAATATTCAACACAAAGGGAAATATTTTTACGTAGTTTTGCCAGACACTAAAACCAAGAAATCGAGAAGTTTCACCATACTTGAAGAAGGATTTTCAGTCAAGCCGATCAATTTGTGTAAAAAATACATGTCTCTGAGACCAAAGAATACTGGTTCTAGCCGCTTTTTTGTTTTTTACAAAAATGGTAGGTATACCAGCCAGTGTGTGGGAATAAATACCAGGGTGTCTAGCAAAAATCGAAAACTAAATTCCCGACTGATTCCCGTTTTTTCCCAGTCGGTTTTTGAAGATTTCCCGGCTGGGTTTTCCTAAATTAACTACACTTTCGTTGTTAAATTTTAAAACATTTATTTGAAAAACACATGGCTTAAGCACAACCAAATAATATAATATAGTTACTTTTTTAAGTTTACGATTTCTTGTTCTATAGCTGCCAAATCTTTTTGTGATTGTGATAATTTTTTTCTTTATAGTTTCCAGTTCTTCTGCTTGCTTTTGAAGCTTCCTTTTTTCTGCTTTTTTCAAGTCGCTGTGAACCTCTTTTGCCTTTTTATCTTTTTGTGCTGTGTTGTGCCTTGAATAGGCATTTCTCATGGAAAGTATCATGGATTTTGTAATGTCGATAGTTTGAACTCCTCCAATTTTTTGTAGTGAATCGTACACTAATCTTTGGCCTATAAGTGACTCTTCTTTTAAATTTTCCACCAAAATCTCCTTATTAACAGAAAATTTCCTTTCTGCTGTGGTATTTCCATGAGAAATTGTTAGAAGAAGTTGCACCACGTTTTTTAAACTGTCATTTGTGATGGTTTCCATCCAAAAGTCATCTACTCTGTTACATCTGGAATAATTTTTCATTTTATTTATCATAGTCTGATCAGTAAGAATGTCTCTAAATGCTCTATCTGCTTCTTCCAATTTAGTCGCATTGCATCTGTTTGAATTTAACAAAATTTCAAATGCTTGGGACATCAGTTGCAAGGATTTTTTTGGATCTCTGCCAGTTTTATTGGGATTAAGGAAACTTATAGCTTCAGTTAATTTATATGCTAACGGACATTTTTCCAAAAGTTTGGAAACTGTATACATCAAGCAGTTTCGACCCTCCTGGTGAAAGATCATCATTTCTTTATCTTTAACTCCGACGCATTTGTTGATAGCCGCTCTAGTCCCATATCCTAGATCAATCTCTTGGACTTTTTTAAGGTTGCAATATAAACCATGACTTAAAGAAGGCTAATTCAGCTAACAGCAGTTTATTATCCATAAACTTTACTACAATTTTGTAACTTTCACACGATGGCTTTTGATTCTTATTCTGCACAGAAGATGTGAATTTTTTCAAGTGAGGGTATAGCGACTGAATTTTTTGAGACACAGGTATGTTTTCTAGCCATCTTACTGAACAGAATTTAGGAGGAAAGTCGGAACAACCAGTTATGGACAAGAATAAACCCCGTCCGGGAAGGACTGTCTTTGAACAAATTGTAACAAGCTCTTAGAAATGACACAATATTTCCAGCCTGTTTTTTTAATACCGATTTTAAATGCAACATTTACGGTATGTAAACCGCAGGAGCCTATGCTTAAAATTGCAGAAGTGTTATCGATCTCATTTTTTAATTCAGCCTCTAGAAGGCGTACCAACTTAAAATTTACATGAGGTCCATCCATTGAAATTTGAAGCAGTTTCTTTAAATCAAGACCTTGCAAACCATTTTTTAGACCTTCCAACAAATCCACAGCTTTCGCATGATGTAAAAACATAGATGAAAAATAACGAACTTGAACCTGATTTTTCACGGAATCCCAGTATCTTACGTAAATGTCCATTTGTTGTTTTTGCGCAACCTTATTTAGGCTTTCGTCAAAGCAAATTACAAAAGTATTGCATTGTTTAATAATTGCACTTAAGTCAGTTTTGAAATAAGGAGCCAGACCATAAACAATACTGTAGGAAACCTTATCTTATCCCAGCTTCATTTCTGCTGCAATGGAACTATCAGTAAACATATGTTTTATAACTTTAACACTGGTTCCTGCTGACCTTAATGAACTGTGAGTAGCTACTGCATTCAGACACCACAATATCTCGGCTCTTGTCACCTCGTCTTTTAATTTGTACTTCTCCAAGGTACCAGAAGTTGTAGGTTTAACAGCAGCTGCGCTTGTATTTGAGACATCCGCTTTAGAACTTGATGCCATCGTAGGGGTAGACGTTAACACATGTGTTTCCGTAGATGTTATTGCCACATTGGTTCTGCTTTCTTTGGGATTTAAACATTTTGCCGACGAAAAAAGTTTTTTACTGTACCACATGTTTGTAAATTTATTTCGACTTGCTTGTGTTTTTTACCAGCAGCGTGACTAGCCAGTGCTGTACGCCCCATTAAAGCGAATGTAAACTCTTTTTTACATTAGGTACAAAAGACAAGTTCTTTTTTAGTACTTTGTTGCGCCCATTGGAATTCTTGGGTCCATGCAGTTTGGAAGGTTGTGTGGCTATGGATCTTCGGCATTGTTTTATCTAAAAAACAAAATTTATGCAATGAATAGCTAGTAATTTAAAAAAAAATAAAAATTTTATTATTTAAAAATAATTTGCTAAAAAAGAGTAACGTTAGGATATTAGCCCGCAAACAAAAGAAATATTTTTTTATAAATAAAAATTTTAAAAAAATAACTGATTTTAAAAATGCACTAACAGGCATTTTTTACTTACGTTATTAAGGACTGATTAATAGAAACTATTTTTCAAATGGACAGTGGAATGTTTTAATGAATCGAAATAAAGAAAACTTAAAGTACACTGATTTAATGACTTAATTATGTGTGAGCTTCAGTGCCTATAAATTGGAGTATTTTCTTCCAGTCTCATCTGTTTATTAAAGTAAAATCATTTTGTTGGCCGTATATATAGACCATTGCCTATAATAGGTATATGGACCATCAATAATTATTAGTGCACGCCTTGTGTAAATTTAAAAAAAAACGGTACCTTTTTCGTTTTTGAATTTTCTTTAATTTATTTCAAACCCATAAGCTGTACTGATAATAGAGTTTTTTTAAGTTTGATGATAATTGCAGTGTAATGCCTGATTCACAGCTTTGCGTTCTGCCGCTAGCGTCTATCGATTTGCCACAAAAAAGTAAGAATTTTTACCTCTTATTGACGGTACAAGAAAACGCTGAAAATTTCGCCTCATTTTTACCACTTCAATTGTTTAAGTATTTTCTTTTATTTATTTTTAAATTAAAAAAAGTTATTGAGGCAATGCAAATGAATGCAAAACGCAAAGCTATGAATTAAGCTTTTTATATAACACATTTAATAATCTCATCCCTTAAATACCTACTGCATAAATAATTCATCACTTTAATTTCTAATTAGGAACATTAAAATTATTACATTTTAAAGTATATCGCAAGACTAATGCAAAATATATTCGGTTACTTACCATAAGCCTTTTATTTTAAACAGTTGCCACTTCACTTCACAAAAAAATAAACCGAAAAATAAACTATACTATTATAATAAACTGGTAACCTAAAAAACCAAACGCCAAACAAAACTTGGCGATTTAGAGGAATCCCAAAACAAATTAAATTGCAGTTGATATGCAACCATAAATACACAGCTAAACAACGCAAGGTGCCGATGATGCCGCTCCGGTTACAGGGGAGGTTCAAAGTGTTGTTTCGAATGCAGTTTATAGGAATAAGTAGGTGTACCTACTTCAAATTTTTAAGTTCGAAATTATCTGCTCATTCAAAATTCCCGGCTTAAACTTGATTTTCCTGTCGAATCCCCGTTTTTTTTCGGCTTTGTAAAATTCCCGTTTTTTTCCCGGTTTTCCCGGCTCCTAGACACCCTGAATACGTTGTCAAAGATACCTTCAAGAATTGCAATGTTTTTGAAATTGGAGAAACCAGCGCTCTACACCGGCCACTGCCTGAGAAGGTCTTCGGCGACTCTTTTGGCTCAGGGGCTAACATGACTACTTTGAAGCGTCACGTCAAGAGGATGGAAGTCCTCTACGATAGCAGAAGGATACTTAGAAGAATCGATGCATAACAAAATACAAATTGCAGAAAAAATACAAGGTTCTAATGTGTCGGCGTCTTCTAGCACTATCAGCAGCTGTACCGATATTGGAGCGTCTGGTTCCAATGAACCAACGAATTTTACAATGACTTCAAATTCGAATAAACCGTTTTCCTTTAATTTCAATATCAATGTGAATTCTGCTTGTAATAGTAATAAATAAATAGAACACTTCTTTTAATATGAACGTGAGTTATAATCCATAACTCACTAGTGAGTTATGGATTATAACTCACTAGTGTGTTATTTGATAGTTTACTTGTCTAAAATGACATTGATATTGACAGTCATAACTGTCATGTATTGGATAAAGAATTTTATTAAACAACTGCCAGATTAAGAAATGTAACAATAACAGTAACAAAAACACGTTCAATGGGTTATTAAACATAAAGATGCTCTACCGGGCCTCCATTTTCTTCAACACGCCGTATAAGTGTTCTTCGAAGTTTCTCTAATGCATCTGTTATGAATGCTGGGTTATTTTCATTTAAATTATTTATTTAATTCGTTATTATATCTTTAAAATGATTGAGGGATGATACCGGGATTATCTTCTATCATATTTCTAATGGCAGCGCGACAATTTAAATTATTTTTAATATAATAAGTTAAAATAATTTGTCTTTCTCTGTCTGAGTAGGGGAGACCGGTGTCGATTGTAACAAATTTAACATTTTTATATTTTATGAATTCATTTTGCTTTCAAAAATTTTGAATTTACTTTTATAAGAATCTGAGCTCCTAGGTGAATAATATTTTACAACTTAAACTTACTAAAATAACACAGATAAAAAAATATGCAACTCTTTAAGGGGCTACTACGAGTGTAACAATTGTCGTCTAGCTGGTGTCAATAGTAAGGTGTTAATTGTAACAGATAGTAGTCTATAATTTATCTACCGTTATTTCGACCCGACGCCGACGTGTTACAATAAATTGGACTTATTTCCCCTAACATTTCTGTAAACATCAAATTTAGCCAGTCCGTTAGTTTAGGAGAAAGTGATATATCATAGAAGTGACTACAGTATTTGTAAAAACATAAATTGAAAGTAGAGTTTTGTTAAAAAACATTTATTTCTTTGTCAGAAAATGTAACAACAGAAGCTTAAATCACTTAAAATAAAAGAAAATATGGATATATTCTATGGGAGGTTAACCATTATGATCAACCCCTTTAGTCGTCATCAGATTTACAATTTAAACAAACATAATATAGGCTTTTATCCGAACAATTTAAATGTGCCCAATTTTTACACTCTCTACATTGCAACCAATCTTCTTTGCTTGTAGAGTATGGGCCACTACATACCAAACAGAAAGTTTCTTTCTTCATTGGAAGAATCTGAAGAATAGTCATCGACTGTTAGCTTCGATGCTCTCTTCTTTTTTTTGCTCTTATTCTTTTGCGTTTTTAGTAACGAAGATTTTTTCTTTATTTCGTTATCTTGATGAAGGCTGTGCTTCATTGGGACTTTTTTCTTTAATTTTTGTTGTTCAATTAAAAGTTTTTCTGGTGTATCTATCAATATTGTCGTATGTCGCTTCATTCTTCCTCCTTTTTTGGGCTTAGCGAGATCTGCTTTGGGTAATGGCTTCAGAGTCTCAGGCGTAATTCATGTTATTGAGCTGTTGGAGATTACTAATGATTGTGGTGAAGGAGTAGCGTGTCTGGTAATGGACGGTCTTGGGTGACTTTCCGGTGGACTGGTTTGTCTGGTTCTTGATGGCCCTGGCTGATCTTCAAGTGTTAGTGATTCATTTAGAACTTTAGATACGTTATTTTCAGTTTTATTATCTAGCGGTCGGTCGGTTACGGTTGATGGAGCAAAGTCACAATCCCTAAAGATCTCTCGGTTAAAGGGCCATATACCGGTGCAAGAGAAACCAGCAATAATATTAATTGGTGTGGTAGCCAATGGAAGCGATGCTTTTACAATTGAAGGCAAGTCGTAACTTGTCATGCGTTTTTCGGGATTGCTTTTCATCTATTGATCTGCTGCATTGTTAAAATACTTTTTAAAAGGTCCATATACACCCCGATCCAGAAGTTGGAGTTTGTGGGATGTATGTGGGGGAAATGATAGTAAGGTAATGAAATTAGCTCTGCAGTAGTCTATTAAGGCAATGGAAACCTGAGAAGCATGGTTGTCTAATAAAATGAGCACAGCATTAGTTTCGCTGGGTTTGACATGTTTTACAAAATGTCTCATAAAATCAAGAAATTCATTTTCTTGCATCCATCCGGACTTATTTCCAGTCCCTGTACATCCTACAGGTCCATCTCGAATAAAATGTTCTTTAAAATGTATACGGGGAAATACAAACATTGGCGGAACCGTATTACCAACTGCGCTTACAGCTACACATAGAGTTACAAGTGTTCCGCGTTCTTGAGATGTTATAGAACCTACTTGCTTTGTCCCCTTTTTAGCAATTACTTTGGTTGGTTTTTGAACGGTGGATACCCCGGTCTCGTTAATGTTGTAAATGTTTTGGGGCTCAAATGATGTCTTTCCAAAACAGCTGACAATTTATTAAAAAAGGCAGATACGTTTTCTCTGTTAAAATTCATGGCTCGTGAGAGACTAGTAGCTTGAGGTGTTCGCAAAGTTAAATGACGATTTCGTCTTAAGAAGGCTGTAAGCCAATCTTCACTGGCGTATTTTGTTTCGTTCCATTTTTGGGGATAGGTGAGCTTATTAAAACTTGCAAACTGAAAAGCTAATTTTCGCAGATCCCTTGTAGTAAGCCCAAAGTACAAATCCACAGTATTTTCACAATATTTTACAAGCTTTGACTCCTGTTCGGCAGTAAACACTTTATTGTACGGATTGTACCCTACGTTAGGTTGTATGTTGTTACGCAAAAAGTTGACATAACGATTTAACGTTACATGGCACATCCTGTCATATTCTTTAGCCACCTTTCTAACGGCCTGGTTGTTGTCTAACACCTTTCTGGCTGCTTCTTCATAAATTGTTTTCGGAATTAATCCTCTCTCGGTTTTTCTTGGCCTGGGCTTAACCATTTTATATAGAACTAAAAACAAAAAAATCTTATTAAAAAAGCATGATCAGGTGTCAATTATTGTGAAGCTTAAAAATAACTGATTTTTAGATTTGTTTTCCAATCTGGGCACAGTTTTAATTTCCAAAGAACATTTTAACTATTTTTTATCTTTAAAGTACAAATATTTGCTAAAAGTTACTCTACTCCCTTACTATAATAAGCTTTACACAATTTTAATATATTTACTAAAGATTTTAAAAGAAGAAATTTTGTGAGAAATTTTCAAGAAAAGTTTTTAACATTACGCCTGTTTTCCACGGTGTCAATTGTAACACGTTACAATCGACACCGTAACATATGTTACAATTGACACCACATTACCTATAAATACGTTAATTGTTTTTCCTAATTATTTAGTAATAATTTAAACAGCTATCTATAAAAAGTCAAAGCAAATACAACACCCAACCGATACTTACCATGAAATATTTTCCAGGAAAGCACTTGTAGGTTTTAGGAAAAAATATATAACACCACGCTTATTTACTTTCGGGTCAATATAAAAATATTTGAGGATAAGACACGCGGTGCCTGCAAGACATGAAAACGAACTGAATGCCAAGGAGCAAGGATGTTGTCTGCTTTATTTTGTAAGGGGTATTGAGTTCCTTTTAAAAAGATGGCGCTGTTAGCTGCCCTGTTACATTCGACATCTGTTACAATCGACACCGGTCTCCCCTACGGCATTTTTACTTAATTAACAAGACAACTACAACAATATTGACATAATGTCACTATGGGTATTTATTTTCACCAAACATTTTGTTATCCTAAGGCTTCTTGATTTGTAACAGTTGTTTAAAAAAATATTTGATGATAATGTTTCAAATGCGAATATTTCAGAAACGGTTGAATTTAGGTATCTGGTATGATATATCAATTATGTTTAGAACTTTACAAGGAGTCAAAAAATAAATTCATATATAGGGTGATCCATTTAAAAAAAAAATACACTTTTCGTGTTTCCTTGTATACTGATCATTTTTCAAATTATCTTTATACTTAAAAAAATAGTATCTCTCAGTACCTACATAACCATACTTTTAAATTTTTTGGGACACTTAAAATAAAAAAGTTAAAGGGGGGCTACATTATAGGGGATCACCCTGTACAAAAACTTAGTTTTTATATAATTAAAATTAACATAAGGATACTGAACATAAATATACTTTGAAATCATACATGATTTAAAAATCAAAAATACTTGCAAAAGTATATCATTTCTTCCTTTCTGTCATTGGCTCCTGGAAATAAAAAATAAAATAAAATAAAATGACGAAGTGTAATATTTTGAAAAGGTTTACCTTCCGACGTTTATTTGTTGGAAAGTATTCCTGTGTTTCCATTTTACGTTTGTTGGTTACTTTATGTTGGGCTTCATCTGCTTTTCTGATTGCTCCTTGAATATGATTCATAAATTTGTTGAAAATATCATTGTTCAATGAATCTGTCCAGTTTTTAAATTGTGCCCGTCTAACTTGCATACTATTTTGGTCCATTAATTTTTTTGATACTTGCTGTGAATATTTTTCTTGGAGAATCTGAGCAATTTCTTCTTGTTTTTGAGGCTTAATGATAGAAATTTCCCCTAGTGTTTTCGCAGCATTATCTGCAACAGAGTTAGTACCCATGCGCTCCTCATACATCCGTACCAAGTGCACATGCTCACACAAGGTATTTTTTACAGTATATTCTGGACAATCACATGTATATCGATGTATAGAGATCTTACATACCCTACAGTACAATGTTCTACAATTACTCTCACAAATTTGTATTATATATATGTTGTAAAAACTATTATCTTTGGATGATTTTACCTAAAACTTTCCTAAATGTTCTGGGACCACAATTACCTTAACCTTATGCCTAATTTCTTCCGCTTTCTTGTGAGCTTTAATAATAATCCTGTCCTGATATTTATTAGCATTCGGTCTTTCAATATCTGTTATTCTTACCCACATTTTGATGTCCACTACTTCTTCTATCCCATCCAGTAGTTTCTCAATTGTCACTCTGGGATTCCTCTTCAATTGGTTGGTTTTAAGTACGTTGTTTAAAGATTCTATAGCCATATTAGTGTTAATGCCTGCATTCCTTCTGTAGCAATGTGCCCACATCCTTATTCTATCCTCACTATTAAAATAATACCTGAAAGAAAATAATGTGTACCTACAACTGCTTATGTCGACGCTGCCAAGCCAGAACGACATATACGCCATTTTTCAAATATTACAGGAGGGACAGTAAAGTTCCCTAGCTATTTTTCGCACACTGGTATTGTTGGTAAACATTTTTAAATAAAGCTAGAATTTTTTACAAGTTACTGTAAAAATCTGAACAGGCATATTTCCTCCGCGTAAAATAATCAATCAAAAACTGAAAAAATGGCTCTTGTGTCAAATAAGTACACGTCATTGGCATATGTGTCAAAACTGTTTTGGCATTTGCCCCACTCACACTTTGGGAGTACTGTCCATTTTGGCGCTTATGAAGCACATGTGTCATTTTAAATTAATTACGTGTTTCACATTCGAGTCGCTTATGCCAAAATAAAAAATAACAAACTTTGCCAAAAGATTTATAATTTTAAACATTATGAATAGGTATACAAGTTCAACTTATTGATAATAGGAACTATAGAATATTATTATCGACTAGAAAAAAAAAATAAAAGCGATTTTTATAAACATTATGGTTGTAACAAAAACAAAACCACAAAACAAGTGAACATTATGATAAAAAAAAGAGTTTTAGGCTATTCCATACCAACATCTTCAACATCAGTTTCTTCCAGCTCATCTGGAACTGCATTGCTGGTTTTAAGTGTTAAATATTCCACATGATTGCTTCCTCGTTTTCCGTCTCTTTCGCCCCACAAATAACAGTAACCCTTTCTGGTAGCTGTTTCATAGACTGTAAAATTGTAGACGGCATATTTTCTAGAAAAGCCAATGGTCATGCTGTCTCCATAAGGGGTTGACAATACTTTTTGTAGATCGAAACTGGCAACTAGGTATGTACTGTCCTCTTTCGCTAGCATCTGTTCTTGTAGAAATATTTTTTTTACCGCTTCTTTTTCCGCCAGGTGTTTGTTATGGTTTTCTATTACTTCAGGTGTTTTCAGATCGTCGGGCAGATTTTTGTATCTTTCACATTTTGAGCATTTATCTTTCTTGGGAACATGTATTCCAATGTTATAAGTTTTTTTTAGTAATTGCATAAACCTTGTTTTTTTAAGCAATAGAAAATTTTCTTTTTGGTTCTTTAACTCGTTTTGGTACATTCGATATACATTGTTCCAACTCCTTACATCCGCAGGTAAGCACTTTTTTGACGATGAGCTTCTACAATAATGTGAGGGGACAAGTGGTAGTTTTTTTATAAACTCCTTAAACTTGTCAATTTGTTGTTCAGATATTTTGTTATAAGATCGATAACGTCCCCTTTGATCCGGATCTGCAAATTTTTTTTCATCTTTGTTATTAATAACTGTTCTTAAAAGTCTGCTTGTTATATTCAGTGTACATATTAAAAATTGCTTACAAACTTTGGATCGTTTATTGTCTTTCTTCAAAAAATATTCATTGGTAAAATTTCTGGACAACATGTTTTTTGATTTTCGCCTTCGTTTTATTTCCCCAACAACGATGCAGTCGCTCAAATAGCTTTTTTGTTTGAGACTGTCTTGAAGGCCCCAATAAAAATTAAAAATATCCGTTCTTTCCTTCGTGGTGAAGGAGTTGCACTTATTGGTACAATTTTTATTGAAGCATGGATTAGATTTCATAATTTTTGAGGGAACAGCATTTCCACTACTGTTAATATATTTTTCTCCAGAGTCTTTTAGAATCTTGCGTTTCTCTTTCTTGGTCATTTTGTTGGTAACACTAAAATCTAAAATACCATTCCCATCATCTTGGTCACCTTCAACGACTGGCTTATTATTTTCTTTTGTAATAGTTGGTAACTTCTGCTTTATTTTTCTGCTAACTTTATTTTCTTCTTCACTACTATTGCTTCCTGAAATATTCTCATAGTCACTGTTATTGTAATTTGATACAGATTTATCAAAACCATCGTTTTCCTCTTGCTGTAAACTTACATCTTCGGGTTCCGTGTCTTGAAAGCTTGTTGAAGTCTCCATTACCGAACCTATTGCTTCTACGACCTGTTCTTCTAGATTGGTTGGTGCCGATAATATAGGATCACAGAAGATGGTATCTAACACCATTATTTTGTCTCGATCAAGAAGAACAGATGCCTGATCACTTGGAGGTAGAGGTGATAATAACTGGTCATAGGGAATTTCTTGTATTAATCCTATTTCTTCTGTAAACTCTTGGTTGGATAAAATAGGGTCATAGGAAATTTCCTCTATTATTAGTGCTGTATCCTCTGGTAAGGAATCTTCCTTTACGATGGATTGGTTGTTTTTTATTGCCATTTTTAAAATTTTCTTGCTTCTTGAGTTGTTCATCCTATAAAGTAATAAAATGACATAAGCGCCAAAAAATAATCGCCGATTTTGACAAGTTATACATACAACTAGTAAAATAAAAGTCAACTGCTAGTATGATATAACATAAAATTACCCCAAAAAGCAATAAAAATAATAGAAATTCCTTGTGAGCACATTTTCTTCATCAAAAAATTATTACATTAGATATCCATAAGGCAATGGCGTTTGTGCCAAACAGTGATTGCAGGTACGAATTTGGCACAAACGCCAACACTATTTCTAGCAAAAAATCACGATTTCTCTTGCTAACATCTACATTTAAACCTAACATACATGCAGATATTCAATCATACTAAAATATTATTTTAAAAAAACATTAGAATAATACTTACTTCGAAACAAAAAGCGCATCGACACTACCCCACGTAAGGCTTACGGGCGACTGACGTTTGGGCCGCTTAACCTAAACGCATATTGTTCAAATGGCGCTTGGGCAAGCTTTAAACCGTTTTGGCGCGTTAAATAAATTTTTGATGGCAATGCCACTTGAACCGTTAGACGGAAACTTAACAGGGCTATTTAAAAATACTAGAAAGTCGATAATGACCATTTTGGCGTTTGTGCCGTTCTGGCTTGGCAGCGTCGATGTAAATATGTATATTATTATTACAATATCACTAATACATACGTGGCCAAATAGTTAACAAAATCCATTTCATTTGCTTCTTGCAGACTATTGAATATTTCCATAAATCTGTCTTCATTGGTCTCATTAATTATTCTCGTCATCTCCTTTTTCATTTCTTTCCTTATTACCTCATCTTGGATTTTTTTCTTGTCCTTTATGTTCCAATTTCTAACAACACGCCACGTATACAAAACTCTTTGAGGTCTATTTTCCATAACTTTTACCCAAGCATTGTAATACTTGGGATCATCATCACTCATAAAGTAGTTCGCATTAATCTTTTCCTGCAACTTTTCTGTAAGTGCACCTAAAATGTTATAGATAAAATGTTTTTATTAACCTTTCGCACTCACACCTATTATTTTGTTACATATAACCCACAGCGGGGTGTATGACACCCCAAGTCCAATGCTTACCAATGTTCAAACTTAAAGGCACGACCATTCAACTTTTAACTTTTTGATGTAGCTAATGCATATTGGTCAACAAATTGTGTCTAATTAAGAAACAACATGAAAACAGAACCCCAAAACACATTTTATTACTTAAAGCTTAAAAGAAAAAACAGGAAGAGTATTATACGTTTAGAAACTAACTAATTTAAAAACTAAGCAAAATTTTTTTTTATTCTAAATATACGAAACCAAACCGAAAACTGTAAATTTGTGCGCGTTACACGGAAACACCGATCTTAGCCAAACACTTGAAGTTTACGTTTCAATCACAAATCTTCATTCGGCACATTGAACACAACTCATTGCCCTATGCTCATCACACATAGGTTAATGACAACGTATGCACATTTTCTTTGTTTTTCGGTCCTTCTTTCTTACACAAAAACTGCAACGTGCATATTTGTCCAAAACTGGCAAAGGAGCTTGCTCTTCTTCGACGCCTAATATGTCCTTAATAATTTCCCTTAAACCCCGTCTTAGCGACGGTGCCTCTAATCTTCTTTTAAGAAAAGGCTCAATAAGTCACCATGCTAAATTATTTAAAAATAATTTTCTCTTCATTCTGTTATCTTCATTCGCTTTAGTGAAGAAGGCCATAGCATTTATTCCACTGTGATCCAGCATTCCACAAAAAACTCGCATTGACCACCGCCTTGTTGCGCGAGCAGTAGTGTAGGCGTGACACAGTTTATCAAATGTGTCAGTTCCTCCTTTGGTATCATTGTAATCCATAATAATTTCAGGCTTGTTTGTTTCTTCATTTATAGTATTTGAGTAATCATTTGTGGACATCACCAATACAACTTTTTTTTTTTTGGCGCATATGATACAAATGTCTTATTTTTATGAAATGCAAATTTTGAGATGCCCGCTTCTTTTGCTACTAAAAAAGACGGAGGAATTTCTCTTTTGTTTTTTCTTACTGTGCCCAACATGGTAAGCTTATAATCTTCAAGCATGGAGTCAAATAACTGTACAGATGAAAATCAGTTATCTACAGTTATATTCCTTCCAGTTCCGTGAATGGTTTCAGTCAATTTTCGAACATAATAGCTTGGTACTGATTCGCCATTTTCCGTTTCTACTTTACCTACATATGGTATAGCATTTACCATATACCAAGTACGTGCATCGTTTAGCATCATAAATTTGATACCATATTTGTCGGGTTTGGAGGACATATAAATTCGGAATGGGCAATTTCCTCTATAACCCATTAACTGCTCGTCTATAGTGCAATATTCATGAGGAGTATAAAGTGCTTGACAATTGGAAATAAACATTTCCCAAATTTGACGAATGGGTGCAAATTTATCAGTCTCTTTCCTTTGTACCCTTGTCTCCTTATTATCAAATCTCAAGGAAGACGTTAAAAAATCAAAACGATGTACCGACATTGTTGCTCTAAAACCCGTTCCCAGTTTGTTTGACCACAAGTCTTTAATCGATACTTTGGATGATTTCTGAACACCACATAGGTATAGGAGCCCAATAACAGCTTTTATTTCGAGAATATCGGTCTGCTTATGGTAAGACTGTTTGTTGGCCAAACTTCTACGACGTCGAATAATTTCTTCATTTGTATGGACCACAACTAAATTCAATATTTCATTACTAAATAATAAATTCCAAGCTTCCAGGGGAGTAGTAATCTCTTTGGCTGCGCCCTTAACACCTGGCAGATGGGTCGCCAAATTTCGCTCTTGGCGTCTTCCACGTTTTTCAGGGATATCTGTGCTCCACTTGTATCCATTTTTTCCCTTTAGAATTGATAACCTCTTAATTTTTATAGGGACAGGTTCTTCTTCAGTTTCGTCTTCGGCACTTTGCTCATCAGATTGTATGACCACAAAGTCGGGATCATTATCCGAGTCTTCACCTCCAAGTAAGTGATCATTATTTTCTTCATCTGAAGATTCTATAAGACACTTCTCCAATTCTTTCTCGCTCAGAGGTCGATGCCGTGAGGTTGATGCCATTTCTATGCACAAGTTAGAAAAAAAAAACATGATTATTCAAGATCAGAAATTAGAAACTGTTAAACTTACCCTCTACTTCTAAAACAAACCGCAAAAAAAAATTACAAACCACTATGAAAACTGTTACTTAAAGCACACACTGGGGTGTGCGATACCCAGACTCTAGATTCGATGCGTATTGATCGACTATGGCTTACGGACTAACCACGACAACATCCTGCACTAGTAGTGGAAGGTATGAAGAAAATTTGCACCAGCGGTATTAATTCCAACTATGCAAGTAAAGAAATTACGTGGTAATAAAAATTTGCTGGGGTGCGTCACACCCCAGTGTGGGTTCTGAAGGTTAACTCTTTCAGGGGCAGAGAATTGTGCTAAATAAAAGTCCTAGTGGGGCAAGGGGAAATGTTTTATTATTGTAGCTTTTTTTATATATTAACTCATTCGTAGGCTTAAGGTGAATATAAAAATATTAAAAAAAATTAAAAAAAAACAACATGTCAAAAAATACAGGGTGGTACATTTTAAGTACCACTGCCCACAAGGGGCATACTACATTTTATTGGGAGGTGTGGAAATCTGCGAAGCAGGTTTTATATTTTCCCAAGCAAAGGGGAACTTTGCAAATGGTACATATCCAATTTGTGCGTATTTGATTTTTAGATGTACTGCACCTTGCGCAACGACGTCTCGTATTTCGTTGTGGCTGATGAGCACTTTCTGTGAGTCGTACTTCATCCGGAATATATGGTTTTGACTTTTTTATAGCAATTGGCTCTTCATTGATATTAGTCGTGACTTTCCTTTTTCTAACAATTTGGTGTGCAATTAAGCCCTGTGATATACCTCGCCTAAAATCTTTCATACTCATTTTGGACAAGTCTAACTCCTTGTACAAAACATATGCGTTTACAACTGCGGCATCTAGAAGATAGAAGAAAATTCTATGCCACCATTTTCGCGATTTTCTGTTTACTTTATATTGATTCAGGTTTTGGTCAAATTTGTCTACGAAATTCATATTTTTGTTGTAATCTGCAAGGGCCGCTGGACAAGCAACTTTCGTTATAGTACCATCTTTCTCTTTTCTGTTGACTTCTTCTGTATCTAATAGATTATGAAAATTTGAAAGCATAAAAACACAGCGTTTATCACGTCATTTCAAAGCTAAAATGCTAGAATCACTAATATGGCCATCAAAGTCTCCCCTCTTTAGTCCTTTGTCCGGTTTAAATGTGGGTAAATTCTTCCTATTGGGATTTACAGTGCCGCACGCATGAATTTTTTTTTGTTTTAGATCTTCTAAGAGTTCGATTCCAGTAAAAAAATTGTCAAAATAAACAACGTGTTCTTTATTCTCTAATCCGTTTAAAAGTTGTTTGACAACCCTAGCGCCCAACTGTTTTTCTGGATCTGCAGATTTACCAGTATAGATGTCAAACTTTTGGCAATACCCATTTTTATTTGCGAGCATCCATACCTTATACCCTCTTTTAATGGGTTTGTTGGGCATGAATTGTTTTAACGAACTTCTACCCTTGAACTTAATCATGGATTCGTCAATGGAGAGTTCTTTAGTGGGATTCATATATTTTTCAAACTTATTACCTAAATCATTTAAAAGTGGTCGAAGTTTATAAAGTTTATCAAAGTTTGGTTGTCCTTTTTTGGGCATTAGTACATTATCGTTAAGATGCAGGTTCGCCAGAAGCCAACTAAAACGTTTCACAGGCATCAGGGAGCTAATGTATTCATCATGTAAGTCTGGAGCTGAGCTCCAGTAATCTCGGTAACTTGGAGAGCGTTTAATCCCCATTAGTAAATTTATACCAAGAAATATTTTCATTTCTTCACTGTTTGTCGGCCTATGTTTACTAGAAGCCTGCTGTGCAAATAAATTCGTTTGAAGCACGATATTCTGTAAAACTTCGCCATCATAAAATAATTCAAAAAGTTTGCAAGGTGTAGGATCCTCCAATTCTTCTACAATAGACGAAATGCCTTCTTTAGATGTAAAATCAGCTGGACGTGTTGGTATAACCGGATTAGACCAATCAGGAGGTTTTCTTGCAAGAGGATGATGATTTTGAGGCCTCAATCTATTTGCTAACTGATTCAAGGGTAGATAGTATTCAGGATCGCTATCTGAATCGCTCAAAACCAAAGGAACTTCATTCACTACAGGCAATTCTTCTTCATCAGATCCACTCACTACAGATTCCAGGTCAGATGGAATATCCTCAACTTCAACATTATTCTCCAATTCTCGGCAGAACTCATCATAGCTCATACCAACCAATCGGAATGGCAACGAATCTTTATTTTGAAGCTGTAAAAAAATACTTGGTACAAAAACAAATATTACACAAACGGGCGGTGGTACAATTAGTGAACCACAACAAAAAACTAAGAACAAAATAAACGAGAAATACCTATGTGTGTTAATTGTCAAAAGATAATAGTCTGCAGGTAGTAGCAAACTATTACAAGCAAAAACGACTTAAAATTTAAAGTATTTTACTTACATTCATTATTTGCAGATCGAAAGCCGTCAAAATCAACTATCGTTTATAACAAACATAACCTACTGCGACCTAATGCCAATTATTACGAACTAACAGCGGGGCACCTTTCTATTGTCTCATAGGCAACTTATAATACACCGGTACACAAATTAATCCGTCGCCCGTTACGGTAAAAAACATTTTGTAAGTGGTATACTTTGTGTACCAACGCCCCCCTACGCGTCTTTTTTTCTGGGTACATTTTACGTACCACTTCCCCTGAAAGAGTTAAACTGTAAATTATTATGAGTAATAAAATATTTTAGGATTTGTTGAAACATACGTAGAAAAACTTCCTGAACTGCTTGATCTAATCTATTTGTTATGAAAAATGCCACTGGAAATCCAGCATTCCTATCATCTTTAACCAGCACTATTCTTAAGTCCATTTCTCTTCTATTTGTCCCATGTGTGCCATCCATGCAAATTATGTTTGAAAATATTTTAAGTTTTTCTTCCATTATTGTGTTCATGAAACCTAGAGCAAAGTCTTCCTTCTTCAATACTTCATGCATTTCACCTATGATAATACCAACACCAAATAACCTTCCACCTTATAAAATATGCCTATTATGATTGTTATATAATAATTTAATTCAGTATTAAATACTTACACACGCATGTATGTAGGTACACCAATCACCCATACAAATACTTTAAAAACCCAAAGGATAGTTCATATTTACAAAATATACACATCACCTACTTATTCTAACCCAGACACAGTAAACAAATAAATAATATATACAGTGTCCGCAAGAAAGTCCGCATCAAATGGGATTTTTTTTTATTATTAGGTATAGGTAAAAATTGAAAAAGCAGTTAGTTTTTGCTTACCTAAAAACCAAAAATGACGTATACTGAAGCAGCTGCACGACTTGCGTTACCTGTCAAATTTGACATTTTTAATAAAATAGGTTCAAAAATGCCCTTATTTATCAAAATATCGAAAAACTTTATTCGAGAAAGTTGTTTATTTAGGCATTTTTAGCCTCTGTACGGAATTTTGACAGTCTAATACAATTTTTATTTTTGCCAGTTTCTTGAAAATTTTGATCAACCCTTGTAGATTAACTTTTATACATCGATGTAAAACCATTTGCCTTTACTTTATTTGTTATCTTAATGCAATTTTGTCTAAAATTTTTGTTTCCAATTATTTACTTTGCTTCAAAAACTGAAATTGTTATTGATCAGTATGTAATGTTTGATGCAAAGTTTATCTAATTACATCAGTTTTGCCAAAAACGACGTTTCTCATTTTTCTTAAGTTAGTAAACAGATGTACAAAAAGAAAATATTAGGAAGCTTTCGTTGAAATTTTACTTAATTAATATTGGATCAAAAAGAATAAATATTAATCGCTCGAAACATTTTATTCAACAAAAATATAGTTTACAAGTAGGCGATGCATTAATAATTAATATTAATAATAAAGAATTATTTTAACAAATCAGCTTGCTAAAACTATTTACTAGAATTATTAATAACTATTACATTTTTGTATGTCTGCCCTCCCGTTCTATACAAATTTCAGTTTGTTTTGAAACGTGTCTTACAGCGTTACTTATAAAATCTGGATTTATCTCAGAAAAACAGTGCCGGATGATATTCTCTAAATGGTTAATGTCTCTAAATGGCCTGTTTTTGTACACCTTATTTTTTAAGTATCCCCAGAAAAAAAAAATCAAGGGGTGTAAGGTCCGGGGACCTCGGCGGCCAATGACAGTCAAAACCAGGACCAATGACTTTACCTCGAAACATTTGGTTTAAACAATTTCTAACAACAATTGTATTATGGACGGGCGCTCCATCCAGTTGAAACCACAATTTATTTCTTACGCATAACGGCATCTCATGCAGAACTTCACTAAGCTCATGTTGTTAAAACTGGACGTATCTCACACCTGTTAAATTTTGGCGAAAGAAAAACGGTCCAATAACTGTATTATTTAAAATGCCACAAAACACATTTGTTTTGAAACGGTACTGGTCTTTGCACTCAATGGTGAAATGAGGATTTTCTTGAGCCCACCATCTACAGTTCTGAGAGCTCACAACACCATTGGAACTAAAAGTCGAGTCATCTGTCCATAAAATATTATATGGAAAATAATAGAATTCCTCTCTTTCTCCTTGAAACCATATTGAAAAGTTAAAGCGAACATCAAAATCTCTTTCTTTTAAAATATTGATAAATTTCGGTTAAAAAGCATGAAATTTGTTTTTATGCAAAATATTTCTTACGCTCGATTGCTTGACGTCGGTCCTTTCAGAAATAGCTGCTAAAGTAGTTTGTCCATAATGTCCATGCTCAATAGCATCCAAACAAACAGATAACTCCACTTCCTCCGTGTTCCTCAAGGGCGTATGCTTCTTTTAAAATCTGTTTTCCACTGACCCTGTTTGTTTAAACTTGGTTAGAATTCTGCTGTTGATTGTTGTATGTTTCTATTAGGATCCCTGTTATTATAAATTTGAGCCACGTCTCTGTGACGATTGGTTTCTCCACAAAGTAGAACAATCTCAATTTTTTCTTCTATTGTTAACATTATTTAAAAGTTTTATTGTTGATTACAATGCGGTCTAATCAATTAGGTCTTATTTCAGACTTTTGCTTCAGAAATTAAATAAACCATAAATGAATGTAATGTTCCTTAGCAACGAATGCATCGCCTACTTGTAAACTATATTTTTGCTGAATAAAATGTTTCGAGCGATTAATATTTATTCTTTTTGATCCAATATTAGGCAAGTAAAATTTCAACGAAAGCTTCCTAATATTTTCTTTTTGTACATCTGTTGACTAAGTTAGGAAAAATGAGAAACGTCGTTTTTGGCAAAACTGATGTAATTAGATAAACTTTGCATCAAACATTACATACTGATCAATAACAATTTCAGTTTTTGAAGCAAAATAAATAGATGGAAACAAAAATTTTACACAAAATTGCATTAAGATAACAAATGAAGTAAAGGCAAATGGTTTTACATCGATGTATAAAAGTTAATCTACGAGGGGTGATCAAAATTTTCAAGAAACTGGCAAAAAATAAAAATTGTATTAGACTGTCAAAATTTCGTACATAGGCTAAAAATGTTTTTCGATATTTTGATAAATAATGGCATTTTTGAACCTATTTTATTAAAAATGTCAAATTTGACAGGTAGCGCAAGTCGTGCAGCTGCTTCAGTATACGTCACTTTTGTTTTTAGGTAAGCAAAAACTAACTGCTATTTCAATTTTTACCTAAACCTAATAATAAAAAAAAATCCCATTTGATGCTGACTTTCTTGCGGACACTGTACTCATTTATTTAAATTTGCCATCTTACCTTCTGGTTTGTAAAAAAAGCAAATTTTTGTCCTTTTGCATTCCATTCCTGTACTTTCAAAGCAGCTGCTACCATCTCATTGGGATCCCTCTTTTTATTGATGTTGTGTTTCCTTGTCATATAAGTGATGTCATTTCTGTTAATCAAATTTATTCTTTGCAGTTCTGGGGCTTCTGTTTTACTAGCATCTTGCAAAATTCTATCGACAGGTACACCAGACTTCAATTTTTCAACAATGGTATGTTTTTCTGATGTAGAAAGATGTAAACTTCTTAACTCATTGTCATGGCCTGCATGTGTTTCCCAAAAACTTATCGATATGGCCCCATTATGATACAACCTACAAATCAACTGCGAGGGACACATTCCTTGAACTTTGATGGTTTCACCGGATTTCTCAGTTCTTTTATTATATTTTACTATATATCCTAAAAAAATATTGATCACTGGGTCAATTGTACTACCTCTAAAAACATTTTCAGTTTAACATTACCTTTAGAATCACTTCTGTTGCAAATAAACCTAACTTCCTTGTGATCATTTGTTCGATTTGTTCGCTGTACTGAGTAACTGGTTTCAATTTTCTCTGCTTGTTTCCACAACTCGTAATCTTGCATGCTGACAAATCTTAATGTTAGTAATTCAATACTTTTACCATGTTTCTCTCCAATATGCTTTCGTAATATCTCATGACTTCTAAGTTCATTTCTTTCTTCACTCATTGAACAAATGATTCTACATTCCTTTGAAACAGCAACAATTTTATGTATACGTTTTTTGTGACGGTTCAGTAATTTTACGCAACCGAATTTCTTTGAACAAAGAGTACATATTGTATATGATGTTGATGGCTCGTCTCTTGAGCTTGGATCCATGATGAATGGTTCGTACAAACCTCGCCGAATTTACAGATTTGCAAATCTCGTAAAAATTATTATTTCGCTTAAAAACGCTACACACAGAATGCAATATAATGCAAAGCAAAATAACACCAAGTCGCCAAAATAAATAATTTTAAAGAAAATTTAATAGCACAAAACACATAATAGGTATTAATAGTCTGAGCACCAAAAATAATCAAAGCTAAAGCCGTCAGGCGTCAAATGTCATTCTTGTCAACGAAATATTAACCAATCACAGCAGACGTCCCCTGTGACTTTTAAGCTGGATTTATAAACTCTCGCTGGCGTCGGCTCCAGCGTTCGTCGTAGACGTGCATAGTAGGCATTTATGAACTTGGCGTTCGCGTTCGCAGTATTGACAATGACAAATAAAAACATAATCTGACACTTCTGACATTTTAGTTTGTACTGTTTGTGGTGTTTTTTTTTAGTGCAGTTATTAGAGCAAAAAAGAGTAAATAAATGGATTTAGCAAGGAAGAAGAAGTTACTCGGTGTCTTAGGGGTAGTTTTATGCTTATATGTAGCATTACTCAGGAAACGCACTCGTCGCTTCAAAACGAGACCCATAAATAGAGCAAGACGCAGGGAAGGTGGATTTAAATATTTTCAAAAGATTAAGGCGATGGATAAACAGCAGTTTTTTAAGTATACACGAATGACTGTTCCTACCTTTGATAAGTTAGTAAACTTTGTTTCTCTACGAATCCAAAGAGGCATGAGATCCGATGGAATATCGCCCTAGGAAAGAGTGATAATAACATTACAGTATGTATATTTTTTAGTAAACGCAGTGCAGTTAGCAGTAGAAGACTGCTACAGTTCTTTTGTATATTTATACCTAATATTTTAATATATATAATTTTTTATTTTAGATATTTGTCTCAAGGGAGCAGTATGCAAGACCTAGCATGGAACTTTCATGTTGGCCTTACGACTGTTCATAAAATTATAAAAGAAACATGTGAGGCACTATGGGAAACGTTAAGCCCTATTTATTTAAAGAATCCCTGTAGTTAAGCGGACTGGCGCACTATCAGCAATGGATTTTATAGCAAGTGGAATTTTCCTAACTGCTTGGGCGCTATAGATGGGAAACAGATAAGCATTAAAGCACCTCCTAATAGTGGTTCTTTATTCTTTAATTACAAAAAGAACTTTAGTGTAGTATTACTTGCAGCTTGTGATAGTTCTTATAAATTCACTCTCGTAGACATAGGGGCCTATGGGTCTCAGAGTGATGGGGGTATATTTAAGAATAGTATTTTTGGCCAACGATTAGAGAATGAAGACATGAATATTCCGACAAGAACAAATCTGCCCAATTCAGATACAGAAATGCCATTTTTTTTCGTAGGAGATGAGGCCTTTCCTTTAATAAAGTTCATCATGAGACCTTACCCAGGAAAAAATCTATCCAAAAATCAACGTATTTTTAATTATCGGTTGTCTAGGGCTCGGCAAGTGATTGAAAATACCTTTGGAATCCTGTCTGCTCGATGGCAGATATTAAAAACAATAATAAATGCCAACGTGGAGACAGTAGATAGTATTATTAAAGCAGTAGTTGTGTTGCACAACTAATGCCAGAGCGAAGTTCTCATGACTATTGTCCACCAAATTATGTGGATAATGGTGAAGACCAAACTGGAGGTTGGAGGGATGAAGAAACTCCTTTACAGCCAGTGGGAAGAATGGCAGTTAATGTTTCCAAGCGGAAACAATATGCAATTAGGGACCGATTGGCAGAGTACCTTGTTTCTGAGGAAGAACAAGTACCTTGGCAGGAGCAAGTCATGAATAGAGGTTTATTGTTATAATAAAGTGTATGAATTTTCTGTGATTTTCTGTAAGAAATAATTTGGTCTACTTTTTTCTTATATTTTTCATATATTTTTCATAATTTGTACTTTTTTCCAACAGTAATTCTAGGATTAGTTATTTTAGGCAGTCTTGTGTTGTGTGTTGTTCATTTGCACTATTTTATTAATTTGTATATTTTTGTCCTTGTTAATTTGTAACAAATATCAGATAGTTCATGTTTTTTATGTAATGAGTATATTATAATAAAAAATGGTATTATTTATTTTATTTATTTATTATTTACTAAATATACAGCCATTATACCTATTTTTAAAAACGGAAAAAATCAACTTTTAATAATTATCGACCTAACAACATATTGTCGTCCATAGCAAAAATGTTTGAAATTATATTATCAAAAAATACTTCTGATTCATTAAAAAATTATATTAATGCTCAACAACATGGATTAGTTCACGATAAGTCGACAGTAATGAATCCTTTGTCCTTTTCCAACGTTATATCAAATGTTATTAACAACAAACTACAGCTAGACACAATATAGGTACACAGATTGTAGTTTACGAAGACGAAATAGGCTATTTGTGTTGAATGGACATGGACACTCACCACTTGCTAATATGCTAGATCTATGCAACAGACTATATATCAAACATCTTAAAACAGGGTAAAGGCCATGCCATTAAGAAATGCTTTTTTACATTTTAAGGAATATATTAACTGTAACATAAATTTTTTATTATAATTCAAAAATTTTAACTGTAAAATGTTTTTTTGTGTAGAATAATATCGTCATTGTCGCGTACTGTATGTTATATCTTGCAACTTGTATGTTTTTTATTTTCTTTAACTATATGTACTTGGTTTTAATATAGAGGAACTGACCCGAATATGGACCCCCCTTTTCTTTTTTGGAAATACCTAACTAATTTTTGTGACAAAAATTACAATTTTTCGGTTTTTAATTTCAAATATATCAAACAAATATCCCGTTTCCTTTATTTTAATATTAATAAGTTTTATTGCAAGAACTATGAATACATGCACTTTTGACGAACTCAACCAGAGAGTATGGAATATGGGCCATATAAATATAGGTTTACAAGCAAGAAAAGAAGAAGAAAAATATAACAAATATTGAAAACCCTAGGAAGTTCTATAAACTCATTATTATTATTTTAACTTAGGTACAATAGTCACAGGCATAAGTATCCTTCTCAGCTCCAGAACACTCCACGTGAGCCCACAAGTGACACATTAAACACTGCACCCAAAGTTCACCCCGTGTGTCTTCCGAATACTTGCTGTCACAAAATAGACACATTGCATCATCTTCCTTTGGACCATATTGTCCAATTTCATGTATATCTTTATCGTCATCTGGAGGTACGAAACCCTCACCTTCTGTTTCTTCTTCGGAACTGGATTTATTATTGATAATTGGCTTTTTCTTATTTATCTTTGCACCTTTATTTACCTCTTTGGCAAAAACCCTTTTCTTTCGTTTACCTTTTTTGTGTCGGTGTTTTTGGTTAAAGACAATTCAAGGTGATCTTTATAAGGTGATGATGTAATTATTTCAGATTTGGACGATTTTCGTCCTCGCGTAGAAGTCCGTCTTCTTACAGAAGGCACCGGAGAAATTTGGAATGGGCTGACCGACTTCAACCCAGACATGGGACTAATGAATGGTCGATCGGCATCTTTGGAACAGCTAGGCTGAGGTTCAGATGAAATCTTAAATAGGTCAACCGATTTTGAAACCGATGAGGGACTAATTAATGGCAGATCAACATCTTTGGAACAGCCAGGCTGAGGTTCATCATAAGAAGTATCACTCGTCGATTGCATTGAAGGATTGGGATGGTTTGCAGCATTATCTAAAATTATTTGATCGTCAGTAAAGCTGCACCTTTTGTCCGCATTATTTTGCTCCTCTATAAAATCAGACTCCGAGAATATATGTCGGTTGAAAGGGTAGATGCCTGTTGTTTTAAAACCAAACCTTTTATGGCTACTTCTGTAGTTTGGCACTTTACTAAGGCTCTACCTAACAATTCTGCCAAGTCATACTGATTCAAAGGACGATTATGATTTCTTACTAATTGCCGTATCTCCTCACTGTAATATATTTTAAGTGTACCCATGAAGGTTTTATCCAACGGTTGTAACCTATGCTTTGAATGTGGGGGGAGAGACACAATTATAACATGATTTTGTCGGGCCATTCTAATGATATCTATGTTACGGGTGTGACTGTAATGCCCGTCCAACAAAAGTAAAACTGGATCAGTTTCAGTTGGTTTGGAAAATGTAATGAAATGGCGAAACCACTCTGTGAATAGGTTTTGCTGCACCCAGCCACTTGGATGTACTGCATATATTGTTCCCGGCAGTGCGCCACGGACAGCTGGTCATTTCTATTTTTGCGGGGAAAAATGAGCATAGGGGGAATATATTGTTCCCCTGCACTCATAGCTGCAATCATAGTTACTAATGGACCACGCTCAGCTGATGTAATTGCAGCAATATGACGTTTCCCTTTCCTGCCTATAATTTTTGGAATTTTGCTTGGCACCACAGATAGACCCGTCTCGTCCACATTATATATTCGATGCGGACTAAAATTATACTTTTCGTAAATGGCTTCAAGGTTGTTAAAAAACTCACTAACTCTTTCTCTGTTAAAACCCAAGGCCCTCGCAAATAAGGTACCAGTTGGTCTTCGTACGGATAGTGTAGTACCATGTCGTCTCAGGAAAGCATTAAACAACTGCCACAGAAATTAAAAAGCTGTGCATAGATCTCTCATAGTGCTCATTGCTAATACTAATACTTATTTAGTTTAGTTTAATTCTTTTTAGCATATAAGTTTACACCAAATGCTATAAACAAGTACTTTTGCACGGGTTGTTTGTAAAGTTTCAAATAAATAAATATAAATTTACGATGTAAACTGCTGCCAACGTCAAGAATTCAACAATAGGAGATCTAAAATGATACATCATAAGGCGCTTAGAGGATATTCTTATGGTATTTACGTATGTTGTAAAAATCTTTTTCAAGTAGATAGCACTTAATTTTTTTTAAAACCTTTTTACTTGAGAAATTTCTCTAGGGGATTCTGGTTGTGCATTGTATAATCTGCTGCAAATGCAGAGAGGGCTTTGTTCCGTACAATAACGTCGGCCATGCAAAACCTAGACAGTGCGATAATTCTCCGGTACCTGCATTCCCAGACCATCTCCAGCGCGCCTAGCGACACCGTCTCTCCCCCGCCTCGATTGCTTAAAAGTGCCACGTCTTAACGCGAAGGAAGAGTCCCGCCATAACTCAAGCAGTCACAATTCGAACGCGAATTAACTTGTTGCTCAGACAATCGGCATCTGTGTTCGCGATCGATGTGAATATCGGGTGCAGGCGCTCGTAAAGCGGTAGCACAATAATTGTCTATTTAATTAGTTAATAACGTTCATAATATGTTTTCTAATGCATTTAAATAAATGCATCAAAGTTGTATTTGTTCAATAAATCTTCTTTTGAGTGAATAAATAGTCGTGTGGTTATTTGCGTAAGAAGTTTCCGAATCAGGCCAAAAAATAGACAGTCCACTCATCAAGGAACCACTAACCTAAAACAGGCTTTTCGGATATGGTGATGTTTTGTAGCCTGAAATATAGATTTTATTTGAGTTTGTGTTACGGTCATGTATATAATTTTAAGTATATTGAAACTTGTAGGAGTGTTTTTTAACAAACATTAGTGCACGAATTGTTTAAGTTATTTCAAGTAATTTGTAGCTATCTTTTTGTGGAAAATAAGATTTTCCTCAAAAAGTGCTCAAGTGCAAACGGCAGCTCTACGTCGGTTTAGCAGATGGTCGCAGGCAAGGGATGCTTATCCTTTTAAGGGCGCCACTCAGTTTCAATTAGATTTCATGATCTTAGAGCTTCGGAACTGAGAAGTAAAGCTCTGATTTATAAGTTAAAAGTACTCAAAAAATAGAATAAAATACTGAGGTAAGCTTCAATCAATTTAATAAACAAAGTATAACCTGGTATAGTTACCACTAAGCAAATATAGTTTAAAGCACCAAATTTTTGGTTTGTACTGTGTACTGGAAATGGTACTTAAAGTAAAATTTGAGTTGGAAGTATTACAATGATAAAATTATGTTGAGAATGCTCGGATTCTGGTAATATTCTGAAAATAATCATTTAATGCATTAAAGCTTAAAAATTTCGATGTACCGTAATATATACATAAACCTTGTCTTTGGCCAAAGATTCACCCCTCTGCTATGTACACTTATATATACAGAAAATGGCATATAGGTTACCCGTGCCGAATATGAAAAATGTAAAACTGTAAAATTACTCAGAATACTTGCTTACAAAGAAAAGTAACGAGAAAGATTTATACTTGAATTATTAACTGTTACGCAACTTGAATTTCTAAAGGTTATTGTTTAAAATTATGCAATAAGGAGAATTAATAAAAAAGAACAAACTGGCCTTAGATCCATGGTTAAACCGGAACATCCAGTGGAATTCACAGGACTCTTGGTGGTACTGACTTAGCCCCAAACTGCTGAATCTAGGTGGTAGGTAGAGTCACTGGATCCTCGGGACGTCACCCATTTCTCTTAGGAACAGTTGGACGGCGTGGCCCAAGAAAATCGCAGAAAACGACACGGTCTTCCCGGTATGGGAGAATGTATGAACTTAGGTATAAAATCAAGGATTAAGCCCCATGGCCACTCCCTGTAAATAACAATTAAATAACCAAAACGTTCTGAAAACCCAAAAAGACAATTTCTTTTGCTTACCTCTAATTTGAGGGAATTCACCAACCAACGAATTTACACATTTTGGGACTTATCCCCTAGATAATAAAACAGGAGGTACAAGAAAGGCACTCGGAATACTTAAAAATTACATTCTGTAGTACTGTAGAAAATTTGGGGTACTTAGAATAGCCCCGGAATGACAAGGAATTCAGGCCGCTGAATGCGACCTCTCAACTCCACTTCTCACCGTCGAGAGTTATCAAAAAAAGGACTAGCTAATTCGCTACCGCCTGGCAACATGGTACTCATCATCCCATCTATACCTTCGTAGTACGAGGTGGCTAGAGAAGCAAAGTACTTCAAAAATAGACAAATTAATAAAATTAATGGCGTTAGAATTTAAAACGCCACAAATTGATTAAGTGTAGAAGCAGATATGACTACTGATGCATCATTTGCATATAATATTAGTTTTGCAGAGTTGATATTTGGTATTAAATAATTTCTCAAATTGTTTATAAATAATGTAAAGAGCAATGGAGAGATTACGCCTTCTTGAGGAACGCCATATCTAACATTTAGTTTCTCTAAATAGAAGCCCTGAAGTTTTACTCCCAATATTATAGAGGTGGTAGGCAGCTGTGCTAGTAGAGAAGTTTTTGCGAAACCTGTTACAAGTATAAAAATTATGATAATCTTATTGCTTCAAAATTAGCAACATTTCTCTTCTCTTTTCCTTTGCCTCTTCTGGGGGCATTTCCTCCAGCCTTGCACTCACATATTCCCCGAATTTTGTGTTTGCAGTCGCTTTACTTTTATCTACAGTTAAACTGGCACAGATTTTTTTTGCGACTTCCACAACTCCTTCTATTTCGGAATCAGCTCTTCTCTTCCTCGTAACTGGTTTCCCTATAAATAGTAATAATCAAAATAGGAAAATAATCATATTAATAAATATAATATTAATAATTTTACGCTACAAAATGAAGCAAATGTTACCTTTAGAGGTGCCTGGTGTAACGGTAGGTAATGTGCCAAATATCTCTCCTTCCTCAACAGAAGTCGTGAGAGATAAAATGGACTCCATTGTGGACAAGCCAGAAGCTGCAGATTGGGGTCTTCTTTCAACTAATGGTTGTACCGTGGTACAGTAAGTTTTAAAATATGAAATATTTTTAAAACTAAACAGTTATAGTACTTTAAATGAAAAACTTACTTTCTGGGTTTTGTATATTTTGTATAAAACAACATGTTTTTAAAATATAACCACCCAGATTCTGGGGCGCCAGACCCAGATTTGCTCTTCTTCTCCTTAACAAACTTGTCACAAGGGCCTTCCAATGCTTTTGACATGTTTCAACTAAAAACGAAATATACGAATTGGTAAACATAGTACTTCAGATACCTTATTGTTATTAAAGCAGCTAACTTTTTTACTTATATTTTTATGCATTTTCTATTTTGGTATAATTTTTTACTAACCAGTTGTATTTCGAATCACTGAAATTTCTTCCCACGCAAGATTCTTTTTTTTAGCATCTTTGTAATATCTATTGCTAAGGTTGTATAAAAACTCGTAGTTTTGGATTGTATCTATCAGGAGTCCCAAATCAATTTCTTTTCCTTGGAGAACTTCAGATTCACCTAAAATCAGAAGCAAATAAAATTAGCAAATAAAACTAACTTTAAAGTATGTTTGTACTTACCAAGGGTCACTCTCTATCATAAAGTATAATGTAGGTGTACTGGCCGTAGCTTCTGAGGAACTGGCCATAGCTTGAGATTAGGGTTTATCTGAGCCACTAGGGTGCGCTAAGACAGAAAGAGAAATGGCGCCACTTAGAAGGTGCACGCTGTGTGTTTTGTCGTCATATTCATAATCATTTAAATATATAACTGTGTTGCTAAACTTGTGTAGTTTCATTGCAAACTTGGAAAATACATGGTGTCATTAAAATAAAGTTAGCAACTGAACATAAGAGGAAGCTATTGTATGAAGTTCATGGACGAAAGTTACTAGGAGCAACAGGCAGGTAAACAAAAAGAAAAATGGATTCCTTGTTTAAGCCGCCACAACCCTTGTGTACGGATGGAAATATTGCTGAAAGTTGGAGACTTTTCTCGCAGAAATTTGATTATTTTGCAACCGCGATGGAGTTGTCAAAGAAAAGCGGAGAACAACAAG